>JAMPIV010006064.1:600000-827500 GCA_024509875.1 Oreohelix idahoensis
TTTTCAGATGCTCAATGCTTCGACCAGCTTGAACTAAATGATCTAATCCGAGATCTATATCTCTCCAAGGAATCTTCAGAACTTTTGGCTTCAAGATTGAAAGAAAAAAAATTACTGATGGCTGAAACAAAGGTTACATTTTATCACAGCAGAGAGCAAGGTTTTATTCCATTCTTTTGTAAAGAAAACAACCTTGTGTTTTGTACTAATGTAGGAGGTCTTGTTAACAAAATGGGTGTAAGTTATACACCAGATGAGTGGCGACTTTTCATTGACAGCTCTAAAAAAGTTTGAAGGGTGTTCTCTTACACAATGGTAACAGATATGGCTCAATTCCAATTGCTCATTCTACTACAATGAAGGAGGAGTATGCTACAATAAGCACAGTTCTGGAAAAATTGAAGTATTTAGAACATAACTGGATGGTTTGTGTAGATCTTAAAATGATGAACTTCTTGCTTGGCCAGCAAATGGGATTCACCAAATATCCATGCTTTATATGTTTGTGGGATAGCAGGGCAAAAGATATGCACTGGACAAAGAAACAGTGGCCTTTGAGGGATGAGTTTAAAGTTGGAGAAAAAAATATTGTCAATAAGCCTCTCATTGATCGAAAAAGAGTTCTACTGCCACCATTACATATAAAGCTTGGCTTGATGAAGCAATTTGTTAAGGCACTGAACAAAGATGGTACCCGTTTTAATTACTTATGCAGAAAGTTTCCAGAATTGAGCATAGACAAACTTAAAGCTGGAATTTTTGATGGACCTCAAATTAGAAAGTTAATAAACGATCCAAATTTTGAGCAAGGTGAAAGATTTCACCAAGATATAAAAACAATGGAAGAGAGATACCAGGGACTTTGGGATGCCCACATGATGGCAGATTACTGTTGGACCCTTAAGCGTGACTGTCCGGGCATATCACATTCCAGGAAGTCCTCGAAAAGATCCTTTTTGCGTGTTGACTAAACAAGTGCTAGTGATAAAGTTTTATTACATTTTTGGTAATATATGCACAGTAATTACATATAATATGAATGCAGACTAAAGTCAAAATGCCACTGATAGCACCTAACTCTAGGATTGTACATAACAATTCTTCTTCTTCTTCCGTCCTTAGCCAACGACCGGCAAAGCAGTCAGTGGCCATTACGCCTAGTGGCGTCTTAAGGGCAACAGCGAATGGATTTTCTCTGCCGTTGTCCCCATCACGCCTAATGGCGTCTTTAGGGCAACGACAAATCAATCCATTTGTCATTGTTTCCGTAATCAAAGTGACTGGCAAACGGGTGATCAGCCCGTTGGAACATAACAATTGCCCTACTAATATGGTCATTCTTAGTTATCTCAAAAACTAGAGCTGATAGAAAAAATCTGATTACATTTTTGGAATCAGCAACCCAAAATTACCCAAGAACAGCTATAAAATTTAAGGCACCAAAATGTGTGTATACCAGTGTTATCAATATTATCAAAATTTCTATTTGAATCACTGTCCACTCTGTTTTCGCTATTGTCATCATTGCTGGACCTATCAATCAACTGCCAAAACAAGTCTGCTCAGCAGTTAGACCAGGTATACAGGTGTTTTTTTTGTGGCACTATTGCTAGATATCATGGTAAACAAAATTACAGTTTGGTAACTAACCTGACACGCTGACAAATATTAATATAACAATTGTTTTGACTCGACAACAAACCATGTTTTTAAAAATACGTTTATGATGGTAAATTAAAATTGAGAACCAGATTTAAGAGTGTTTATATACGTTTTTAATTTGTTTTATTACTAAAACAAAGACTGACGCCCAGAGCAGCTGACGGCCACAGTGGTTAGATTCATATGACGCTGACAGCGGCTTGCGGTAATTAAATATGAAAAAGATGCAGAGCAGTAGCTGACAATCTTATCTTTCAACATCCTGTTTTTTAATTGGCTTATTCTTACTTGCAGCTTTGCTTCCTGTTCTTGCTAGTGTATTTGAGGTGTACTACATCATTTCACAAATGACATTGATAAATGTCTGTAGACTAATTCTATATTAGGACACACTTTTCTTTTTAATTCGATACTATTTGTTGTGTTAGTGCAGTTAATTATTTTTTTTTTTTGGCATTGATAATTCTCTCTTGTTTAGTAATTTTAATATTTAATTTTTACCATGCATCTGCCATGTTCTTCATAATTTTTTTTATATAACCTTTATATATTTCTCGTCTTCAAGTTGTGACTGTGGCCTTCTGACAAAGGGTTATCCCAAAATGTCCAGTGCTTCTAGTGCACTGATCATGTGTACAAACAGACTCCACTAGAAAAGACTTGTCTGCAATGACCTGATCACAATGACGTGCGTCGTAAAAGTGCAGACAAATATGATATGGGTGACACATACTTGACACACAAGAATAGAGCTTATTCATATATTAAGAATGAGGGTCATGCCAAACTTAGTGAGCAATTGGGTACGATAATATTTTTCATTTTTTTACAGGCAGCTCAAGGGGATTATGATGAAGATAATATATCCACATAATGACAGTATACTTCTTCTTCACCTTTCTATTCCCAACGGAGTATAGGACTTCAACAACAAACTTCTGCCAAGTCTTCCTGTCCTGTGCCATCAGCTCAAGATCTTTCCATGTCTGTCTCCAGTTCTCTTTTCCATGTGTTCTCTGGTCTTCCTCCGCCTCTTTTACCCTGGAGATTCCAGAGCAGGAATTGTCTTGTAATGCTATCAACAGGTTTTTTTTCAATGTGTGTCCTATCCATTTCCAGCATCTTCTTCTCATTTCTGGTTCCATAAGCGTTTAATGAAAGTGAATGAAATTATTAAATTTTAATATCTTGAACTATTCAATATGAAATTTACGAACAAAGATTTGAAAAATTCAGCATCTTTTTCTCATTTCTTGTTTCACTGGCAACTGTCTTGTTCTTGTCATCAGTTCCATGTGGGAATGACAGGATACAGAATGCAAGACATATGAGAATGGAAGGGCAGAATGTTAGACAGGCCTGCGCGCCCAATTTTTTAACCCTATAAAAATAAAGTTCATTTGTTCCACATTGGTGATCTTTTCATACAATTTCAATTCTGCTATTCTATGTAGCACCCATTTACGCAAAAGTTCAACTTTTTGGTGGTTGTTTTTGTTCATCCTGGATGTTTCATAGCAGTACAATAGGACTAACTTGACATTTTAGTTGAAGATTCTTATTCTTGTATTTGGACTTTATTTCTTGTGTTCTCCATATATTTCCCAATACACTGAAGGCACCTTTAGCCTCTTGTATTCATATTCTGATATCACACTCTGTCTCTCCACTTTTTGCTGTCAAGATACATGTAAATGGTGATGATAAAATGATGATTCACAGCTTACTTGTGTATTTTAACATATCTGGTTCGATTCCCAGTAGAGGGAATACAATTTATGGAAACTTTTTTTCAGAACCAGTACTTCTAATGCTGTCATACTCCCACTTTGTCTCCTGTGTAGTGAGATCGGATGCCTAGCCTTCTCGGATAAGGGTAAAAAAAATAGGAGGTCCAGTGTACAAGTTGCACATGTTAAAAATCCCTCGGCAGTTTGGAAATCATAAAGAGTAGGCCACTTGGCCGCTACCCTGGCAAAATTTTTTTTAAATTAGGAAACCTACCCACCACAAAAATATTTATAGAATGTGATTCCTATATACACACATTGGGATTCTTGACAGTGCTATGGAGTTCGTGCACTGTGCTGAGATCCTCCTTTGTGATCTAAGTGAGAGGATCAGAACTGATGGAGTTATCTGTGTGCAATGAAGATAGTCCTTGAAACTAAACCAAACATATCTGAGATATGGTAATGTGGACCTACTACATCTTTATATGTCCCTAGCTTCTTGAGTGATGGAAGCAGTCGGTTACTACTTGCTATATTTTTCATATCTTTGTTCTTAAATTTCATATTGAATAGTTCAAGATATTTAAATGTACTATTTTCATTAACTTTTGGCCTTATATTAATTATAGATATGTTTATGCCCACTATTGCAAGGAAGAATCTAAAAGATGTATTCTAGAATACTGTGTGTAATGATATATCTGTGCTTTTTACAGATATTACAAATACTAGCGAGTAACCTGTCACAAAATGACAGCAAAGAATTATAGTGTGCGACTTATGTCTCATGTATGAGGAGAAGCAGACGCTGGCGATGTATAGGAACACACACACTGATGAAACCTGTTGATTGCACCACAAGGCAGTCCTTGTTCTGGAATCCCCAGGGAAAGAGAGGCAGAGGTAGACCAAAAAAACAAAACATCTGGTGAAGAGAACTGGAGACCAAGTGACAATTATGAGGATGACAAGGAAAGACCTTAAGCAGACGACATGTGACGGGAGGACTTGGCATGTAACGGGAGGACTTGGCACATGTTTGTTGACGGCCTGTGCTGTTTGGGGAGCTAAAGGATATTGACTGATTGGTATGTCTCACATCCTGAGGTCAGCACCATTTCTCTCATATTCAGTTTTCTCCTTTCCATTTCCTTCCACCTTTCTCTGAGCAGTAAACCAGTTAACACACGCAAACACCTGGAAACTGTAACTAACAAATAGTTACTTATAAAAACTGAAGACAGGACTGAATTTAAAAAAAAAAAAAACCACAAACAAATGTACCTTGGTATATTGTGGTTTTTTTAAATCTTAACTACTTTAATGATAGACGTCCTCCTTTGGTATATGTAGTGTTTTTTGTTTAATCTTAGCTATTTTGATGATGGCCTCCCCATGTCAGTGTATTATTCATTAGCTGCAGACCACGCAAACTATTAGGCAACAGGACATTTTAGCAGCACCTGTGTCTGATAAAGTGGAGCCTCAAAATGAATGACGTTTTGCAGAGCTTGTAAGGCTGACTTCCTGACCAGAACTTTCCTGTCAAGGACTCGTCGACGAAACATAGACACAACTCCATCAGTGTCTGGAAGATCTACAAGAGCACAAGAAATGATTTGAATTATAAAATTATTTTCACAGACTGTCCTGGCAGCCATTTTATAACATCTTCCTTCGTTCAAATCTCAAGGCTTTTAACAATCTCCTCCGGTAATCAATTAAAGACAAAAGCTACATCCTAGGACACTTCTAATACACCTGAAAACAATTATTCTAATAAAACTTGAGCTCATTCAGTTCCAAAGGTTGTCATAGCTGTGATTTGTAGTGGGGATAAGCTCTCACTGCAGATAAATGCTTCTACAGCACGAGCCTAACATAGCCACTGACAACCAAGCCCAGCTCCTGGCGTTCATGTGTGGCTCAATTTGAGCCTGGCGGAACTGTTCCCACTGACAGGAGAAGGGGCGAAGGCAAGTCACTGGCGCCTTAAAACCTGCAGCTTTGGGCAGATAGGGCTCATGATCCTTGGTTGGAAGGTTATCTAGGAGAGGTTAAAAAACTCTGATTTCAAACCATCTCTGCCTTGCGGGACTATCCGTTTATGGGGAAGGCTTCGGGAGTAAACCCCAAGGATAAATCTGGAGTCTGAGTCCTTAATGTTGATTCAACATTATTCTGACAACTCCTGCGACGATGCTGGTATCAAACTGCATCAGCAACTGCCATTGCTTTGGACCTACCAGCTATGTGGAGAGGGGGAACATGCTGCATGGTTAACAGCTTGATCTCCATATAATTGTGCTCAAGCTCGCACACTGGAGAGGCTCCACTTCAGATTGGGCGAAAGAAAAGCTCTCACAACAAATAGAAGAGAAAATAACCCGCTGAAAAGAACTCCAGGCCAAAAAAAAAAAAAAAAACCCCAAAAAAAGAACAACAGCTGAGGGCTATGACCCCAAGGGCACATTCCCATAGTCAGTTATGACTGAAGGGAACTACTATTACTCCTTATTCAAAAAATAAATACAAATATTAATAAACAAGGACCTTATTTGTCACTCAAAATTAAAAAAGCCATAGTGAGTTCTCTTTGCTATTTATGCAGCACGGAGCCACCACTGTAGCTGGTCCTCATGCAGAAAGCCTGCACCAAGCATGCATGTGCTCTTTTAGTGGTGGATTCTCTAGCAATGTGTTGTATGTGACGAAGTTGCCAGTCCTATACACAACCTAATAATTAGTGGTGGATTCTCTAGCAATGTGTTGTATGTGACGAAGTTGCCAGTCCTATACACAACCTAATAATTATTAGGTTGTGTATAGGACTGGCAACTTCGTCACATACAACACATTGCTAGAGAATCCACCACTAATTATTAGGTTGTGTATAGGACTGGCAACTTCGTCACATACAACACATTGCTAGAGAATCCACCACTAATTATTAGGTTGTGTATAGGACTGGCAACTTCGTCACATACAACACATTGCTAGAGAATCCACCACTAATTATTAGGTTGTGTATAGGACTGGCAACTTCGTCACATACAACACATTGCTAGAGAATCCACCACTAATTATTAGGTTGTTGTGTATAGGACTGGCAACTTCGTCACATACAACACATTGCTAGAGAATCCACCACTAATTATTAGGTTGTGTATAGGACTGGCAACTTCGTCACATACAACACATTGCTAGAGAATCCACCACTAATTATTAGGTTGTGTATAGGACTGGCAACTTCGTCACATACAACACATTGCTAGAGAATCCACCACTAATTATTAGGTTGTGTATAGGACTGGCAACTTCGTCACATACAACACATTGCTAGAGAATCCACCACTAATTATTAGGTTGTGTATAGGACTGGCAACTTCGTCACATACAACACATTGCTAGAGAATCCACCACTAATTATTAGGGTTGTGTATAGGACTGGCAACTTCGTCACATACAACACATTGCTAGAGAATCCACCACTAATTATTAGGTTGTGTATAGGACTGGCAACTTCGTCACATACAACACATTGCTAGAGAATCCACCACTAATTATTAGGTTGTGTATAGGACTGGCAACTTCGTCACATACAACACATTGCTAGAGAATCCACCACTAATTATTAGGTTGTGTATAGGACTGGCAACTTCGTCACATACAACACATTGCTAGAGAAATCCACCACTAATTATTAGGTTGTGTATAGGACTGGCAACTTCGTCACATACAACACATTGCTAGAGAATCCACCACTAATTATTAGGTTGTGTATAGGACTGGCAACTTCGTCACATACAACACATTGCTAGAGAATCCACCACTAATTATTAGGTTGTGTATAGGACTGGCAACTTCGTCACATACAACACATTGCTAGAGAATCCACCACTAATTATTAGGTTGTGTATAGGACTGGCAACTTCGTCACATACAACACATTGCTAGAGAATCCACCACTAATTACTAGGTTGTGTATAGGACTTGCAACTTCGTCACATACAACACATTGCTAGAGAATCCACCACTAATTACACTGACAAACAACATTTTTCTTTCTTATATAAGAATAAGTGTTCTTAGGTTAGTTTCTTGCGCTGATTTCAAATTTGAAATCCGTTTATCTCTATCACATCGGGTTCTTAAGATATTTGTGAATAAATATATTTTTGGGAAACCGTTATTTGCTCCGTTTCATTTTTACTATATAACTTATTAAAAATTAATAAAATGCAAAATAATTCTACTTTTTATACTGCTAAAAGATGCATGACATATGTTATGCTATTTTTCAAATAGTTACTGTATTTTGAAATAATTCTGAGCGAAATATGGCTTCTAGAAGTTGTAGAAATTCGGCTGATCTGTTCTGTTACGTGTGCGGATATTTTACCGATCGTGTTCACCAGAAAAACTTTACACCATTACTATAGAAAGCATATGAACTTTATTTCGATTCGAAAGTTGATGATGCAAATAAATCTTGGAAGCCAAATGCAGTTTGTTCGACTTTTGCAAATACAATGGCAGGTTGGTTACGAAAATCGCCGAAGCATAAGTCGATGCCTTTTGGAGTGCCAGTAATATGGCGTGAACCGACAAATCACGCTACTGATTGTTACTTCTGCTTGACAAATATCCATGGTTTCACTTTTAAAACTAGAAAGTCTGTGGTTTATCCAAATATTGAATCGGTTTCGAAACCAGTGCCTCATGATCCAATCACGTGTCCGATCCCAGTTCCACCAGAACAATATCCGTTGGACGTGAATGAACCATCAGAAAGTAATAGTTTGCCTGCTTTAGAAACTAATTCTGACTCGGATTATATACCGGTGAATGATGGTGTTTATTTAATTAACCATTCAGAACTTTCAGATCTAATACGTGATCTCGCTCTTACCAAAGGACAAGCGGAATTACTCGGTTCACGACTCAAAGAATGAAATCTTTTACAGGGTTCATAGCAAATTTCTTCAAGCATTTTCCAGGCTTTTTCCAGGTTTTTCCAGGTCCAGCACGTAATTTTCAAGGATGGGAAACTCTAATATTTTCCTCATCTAATTTTCTCAGATATAATTATCACTTTGCTGACCAGCAATCCGGAGCATTACCGTCTCCCATTACCAATGGTGTTTGCAGATTTTTTTAAAAAGAACTGTTTCTTTTAAATAAAATTCATAAAAGATTGAAAAACAGACATCTTTTCCAAGTTTTTAGTGAATTTGTTCAACGTCAGCGCAATAAAGTGTTAGTGACATGGATGGTAATGAATAAAATAAGCTTGATTGACATAATGATTTAACGATTAACCATGTATATCAACATAAAAGGCTAATAAAATTGTGAATAAAATGCCCCCAAAAAAATGTATTTTTCGTGTTTGTCTTTTTTGAATGTATTCTGCGTCTGTGGCATCTGACAATGAGTGTTTGTAAATGTTTGAGTAGTTAAGTACCTCTAGTTGGAGTCTGAGCTGCTTTTTTCATTAACTGGGGTTGAAGTTGTAGCTGTAGGTCTCTGCAAGAGTCTTTGTCTGGATCGTTGATAATCCTTGACTGTGTGGTATAACTTGAAGCGGGGTATCAGGCATAGAGGTACATTGCAATCTGGGCAGTACATGCAAGTCTGGCTTCTGTTCCCTGCAGCCTTACACACTTTACAGTCTGGTTTGTACTTTGCCCTTTCATATTTATCAATGAAGTGGTGCTCAGTAAGTCGTGTTGTTTTTACCTGTGGTTTTGATGGTGTCACATTGCGTAGAAGAATAGCAGGTTCAATAAGAGTTATACTGACATCCTGATCTTTGCTTTGATCTTTTTTTGTAGAGTTGGCAGTGTTGTAGTTATGTGCTCATTGACCAGGACAGTTTCTTGTTTATATTATCATTGGAGTGAACAGTAGATACAAGATTAAATCTGTTTGTATCATGCCAGGTGACTGTCAGCATGCCTTATCTTCTGTCGCACAAAACACAGGATGATTTGTCTTTTTTCAATTTGAGTTGTTTTTTCTTCAGTGCTACAGGAACATGCTACCTATTTTCAGCTACTGTTCCAAATGCACCAATCTGAATTTCAGGTCTTGAAATAAAGGTGAAGGCTGAGTAAAGACTACCACAGAAGAAAATATGTCCCATGTTGCCTATCCATCAAGAAGATCTTTGACAACCCTGAAAGTTGCCCCAACACAACTTTCAAATCAATGGACATATATTCAGTTGTGGCACCATGAACTTTGTGCAGCCCACAGCTTCCAACATTCAGTAGTTCTATGCCATAGTTCTGGTTCAGTAGCACATTAATTTTGTCATGAAAAGACCAATTTACATTAGGCCCATCCATGGACAGTTGGAGCAAATGTCCTAAATTAAATGATGAGCATGCATCATCAAATGCAGTCTGCATATCAAGAGCTCTAGCATGTCCAAGAAACTTTGATGTTAGATAATGTGCTTTTATCACATTCACATCCCAGAAACAAACATGGAAATCCATTTGCTTTCGCTGCATTGATTTGTTCATGCTTTCATCAAACAGAACAATGTAACTGTTCTTGCTAAGCTGGCTCTCAAGAAGTGAGGTGAAATATGGAGCCAGTCCAAAAGAGGCCAGGTAGAAAGTTTTCCTTTCAGATAGACCAAACTGTCTGGCAATAGAACTATCAGGACACATTTTCTGAAAGTTTTTTTTATTAATTCCTGTATTTGAATTAAAACTATGGTGACTTTTCACTGAAAAAAGAGTCCAAATAATCTCAGCTCTGAGAGTTTCTTCCTTGGTCACAAATGATGTCACTCTGTAGGTCCCCTAGTAGTGTTAGACGTTTTTGACATGTCCGAGTAAGTAGTGTCGGAGGGAGTAGTGTTAGATGGTTTTGATATTTCTGAGGGAAAAACTGCTCCTTGGGGTTGTGTTCTTTTCTGTTTTAAAAAAAAAAGGAACACAAATAACTTATGAGTAGGCCTAAGCTATGTATATTTACCAAGTCAAAGTTCTAAACGCATGAATAATAAAGTCAAACAATATTTAACCAGAACAAGAAAAGTTAATATATAGTAATTGGGAGGGTGAAGGTATGATGATATTCTTATAGGATATGTGAAAATCAATTAAATATCTAACTGGAAACAGCATGTCTTTACCCCTTCCCCATCTTTACTATCTTTGTTTGGTGTTTTTGTTGGGTTTTGTTTTGTTTTATCTCGTTTTTATAGTCTTTTTTCTCGCAGTATAATGAATCAAAACATATTTCTTTATTTACAGATGGTGCAATGTGCGTAATTTGCGGTTTTTCCAGGCGCTATCCATGTATAACTTGGCATTTCTTAAGCCATGAATGCTGAAAGATAACAACGGGCATGTTTTTAAAAAATAAATTGAAGAGTGAAGGATGCTGTCAAAATGTCTCCAAGTCTCGGACTTTATATGGTGGCTCGATGTTTCATTCTAGATATGAACAGACTACAGACGCTAGGCTATAGTAGGTTCGACCTAAGGTTCGGACCGAAAAATGGGCAACCAAACCCGTATCGCTGGAAAAAGGACGCAATCGCGTCTTTCAAAATTAGCTACAAAAATCAGTAGCACAATATTTGTATCTAAGGTCCTTTTTTCCAGCGATACGGGTGCTGGAACCCGTTATCGCTGGAAAAAGGACCTTATTACAAATATTGTGGTTATTGTCAATATGGTAGACCTAATTTGTAAGTCGCGACTTGGATGCGTCCTTTGTTCCAGCGATAATGGGTTTGGCCCCGCCATTTTCGTCGAACCAAGTCATCTCCGCAAACCTCCGAAAACGCAAAAACTCCCGAAAACATTCTGGATATGGATTTAGCGCACAAAGGGAAGTAAAAAAGATTCTTCGGTAACTGAAGTTTAAAACGAAAAATACCACCAATAACTGAGAACTTGTGACGAAAAGCGGTACTTACTTTCGATTTGTACATTTTTTTCAAGGGGTCCGATTAATCGAGATAATTCAAGGCCTTGTAGGCCATTTTTCCAGGCTTTTCAAAGGCTGGAATTTTTTTTTTTTCGTTTTCCAGGTTTTTCAAGGTCGCTACGAACCCTGCTTTTAGCGCCCAATACTCCGATATCTAAAATTCGTCATAGACACAGAGAACTTGTTCAATACTTTGAGATGGATGATGACATTTGCTACTGCAAAGATGTAAACGGTCTAATGGTGCACTTCGGTCATGAGCACATAGTCAACGAATGGCGACTTTTCATCGACTCTTCCAAGACTAGTCTAAAAGCCATGTTATTGCATAACGGAAATTTATTTCAATAAATTCCAGTCGCCTACTCTGTTCATATGAAAGAAACATATGACAATATGGCTATACTTTTGGCAAAAATAAAGTACAATGACTACCAATGTTGGATTTGTGGAGACCTAAAGGTCATTGCAATTCTCACGGGTATGCAGACTGGGTATACTAAATTTTGTTGCTTCCTATGTGAATGGGACAGCCGCAACAGACAGGAACATTATGCAAGAAAGGTGTGGTCTATCAGAGATCATATGCAGCTTGGGCATAAAAATGTAATACACGAGCCATTATCTTTGTAGGACCTCAGATTAGGAAAGGTTTTTGCAGACAAACAATTCAAGAACTAGTTACATGGTAGTGAACTTCGCGCATGGAAGGCATTCAAATCGATCGTCGATAACTTTCTGGGAAATCACAAATCTGTCGACTATGTGCATATTGTTAAACAGTGCATAGATGCATACAGAATTATGGGCTGTAACATGTCCCTCAAAATCCATTTGCTCGATTCGCATCTTGACTTTTTCCCTGACAACCTTGGCGAAGTCAGCGATGAACATGGAGAACGATTCCATCAAGATATCTCCGTAATGGAGTCACGTTATCAAGGACGGTAGAGTGTGACCATTCTTGTCGATTATTGTTGGATGCTTCATCGCGATGTACCACATGCCATTCACCGACGAAAGTCGACTGCAAAGAAATTCAAGCCTACATAACTGTTATACTTCTTGTACGAATGATGTTGTAATACTGTATGCGTTGTTAAAAAACTTCAATTGCGTATTTCTAGAGATCCCGACCTGATAGAGAAAAACGGTTTACAGATTTAAAAACAGCGCATTAAAATTGACCAGAAAAACATAGAAAGGTTAGAGAAAGATAAAAAAAAAATTTTTTTGTTAGCCAGTGTAATTAGTGGTCTCTTGTGACATGCACGAGGGAGCAGTAGTTCTATTGTTTGTTGTTGTTTTTTTTGTATTTGTTTTCTCTGTTTGGTTTCTTCAGACAAATCCCAGAACTACACGGCACCAATACTGACTGCTCAACATGAGAAAACTTACATTATTTAGTCTATAGAATCAGCCTCTACTACTGGAAAGTATGTCAGAAGAACCTCTACTACTCCAAATATGTATGTTAGAGGAAAAGTAGAAACAAATTAATTAAAAACACAAAGAAAGAGTAATGAATCATTAAAAGGTTTACAACAGAACATTCATGAATGGACGGGCATGAACATATTGGAAAAACTAAATGACCTACATTTGTCACACATTGGTGAGGAAATGAAGCAGGTAGACAGCAGAAGCCATGAATATGGACTGGACATTAACAGTGAGAAAACAAAAACTGTGATAATTAGCAAAGCAGACGATAAGCCAACATTAAAGATAAGAATAATTGGGAAAATCCTGGATCAAGAATATAATAACAGAAGATGGCAGATGCAAAATAGAAAATCAAGAAAAGAATAGGAATGGCCTAAGTTACATTCAACAACATGAGACAGATACTAACATTTAAACAATAACTCATAAATTCAAACTGAGAATCATCAAATACTATATATATTCTTCAACTCTGTATGGTGTAGAAACATGGGCAACGAACAAGAAATCAGAGGAAAGAATTGCGGACTTTGAGATGTGGATATATAGAAGAATAGGGCGTAGCTTTTGGAAAGAGAAGAAAACAAATAAAGAGGTCCCTGAAAACCAAGTAATGAAAAGAGAATTAATGAAGGAGATCAAAATTAATTTTGGAAATGAAAAATATTATGGCCACGTTAAAAAGTTGAAGGCAAATGTGCAAGAGGAAGACAGTGCTGTAAGTGGGAAGATATCATGAGATGGACAGGAAAGAGTCTATCAAAGTGCACCATCAAAACAAGAGACAGAAGACGTTGGAGATCCATTGCAGCCGATGTGGAGATGGTAGCTGATGATGATGATAATGATTAGGAAACATCTGATCAAAAGACAAGTAAGGTATGTGAATGACAGATCATTGCAAGGATTAAAACAAATGTGTCAACACAAGGATTAAAACAATGTGATTCAAATAGAACTTTTCACTTTGGATTAAAACCATGCGATTCTATTTCAGTGATTAAAAATCACATCCATCAAGTAGCAATTTTTACATGGATTAAAAAACCACATGTGTTAAAAGACCAAGTAAGTGACAATGCTTAAAACTAAGGCTGGGATTGATTCAAAAAATCATCCTCCATTAATCAAATTTCTTGAAACGAAGTTTCAATCAGTCAATATCCTTTTATCTCCCCAAACAGCACAGGCCGTCAACAAACATGTGCCAAGTCCTCCCGTCACATGTCATTCAACAAACATGTGCCAAGTCCTCCAGTCACATGTCGTCTGCTTAAGGTCTTTCCTTGTCTTCCTCATCATTTTCACTTGGTCTCCAGTTCTCTTCTCCAGATGTTTTTTTTTGGGTCTATCTCTGTCTCTCTTTCCCTGGGGATTCCAGAACAAGGACTGCCTTGTAATGCTATCAACAGGTTTCCTCAATGTGTGTCCTATCCATCGCCAGCGTCTTCTTCTCAACCCTTGTTACACTTGTACTTGTCTGGTTCTTGTCATCAATTCCACATTTGTGAATTTGTCACACCATTTCAGTCCTTCTATTCTACGCAAGCACCCGTTTATAAAAGTCTGTAGCTTTTTGGTTGTTGTTTTTGTTGCTCTCCGTGTCTCAGAGCCATACAATAGGACTGACTTGACATCTGAGTTGAAGACTTATTTTCGTGTTGGACTTTAATCGATCAATTTCAAACAATTTGATAACTTATAAAGTACATTCACTTTTTTTAAATCACAAATTATTTATTTCACTTGTTATAAGGCAGCATCGTCAAGAAATTATAATGATAATACTGAAAAGTTACAACCAAACAATTTACTATTATTGACCAAACTTGCCAAATTCCATACCACAAACCTCTAACATAGCAAACACTCTCCCATTCAAACAAAATACATGAAAATTGCTAAAAATGTAATAATCTATTTAAATTTCTTTTATCAGTTAATCAATTAAACATTCTTTAACTAATCAATAAATTAATTAATCGTAAAAGATTCCAGCCCTACTTAAAACCCAAAGACTTAAACAGCATAACTTACATGGATTGAAACCTGGAGTGAGCTCAATGTTACAAAATGACTTATCAGTCGGAACTATCTGCATAGCAGCACTGGGCCTTTTAGAAGGAGAAGGTACTCTTTCATCACCACAGTTTTTTGCCTTTATTTTCTGTAAACACCCCACATCTTCCTGTTTATCATCTTGTGGTGGGTTAAGGACAACGTCTTCTGCTTGCAGCTCACATGAAACATCATTAGCATTCTCTTCTGCTGGTATAAAAAGCATAGAAGATACGTTTACTCAATGATTAGGCTGCAGAATACAAGAGACGTTCATCAGTTAAGATAAACAGTGAGATTGAAAAGCCACTTTCTATTTTTAAACTGTTATTTCTTCACTGCTATCTAATTAACCTGGTGGAATGAGGCTGTGGAAAAAGCATGGATAGATAAGAAAAAAGTGATAAAGGAATGGAGGAAAGCACGAAACAGAAGTACTAGGTCAATTACTACAGCGGGAGTCGCGCTGGTGTAGTGGTTACCAAACTGCACTGGCGATCGGGTGACCCAGGATCAAACCCGGGCGAGGACATTTGAAGATTTTTCGTCAACCGGGATTTGATTAATTCGAGCCCTGGCGAGAACATCTGAAGGAGTGTCATCGACCAGGGACGAGAGGCTCCTGAGCCGACCCAGCTCTAATGGGTACCTCCGAAATCGGGAGTATTTGCCTGAATGGCGAGGGACACCTGTCTCTGTACAAGAAAAAAAGGGATACTCACGTAAAAATCAGTCTCAGGTTACACATACTAACCTGAGATTTCGCCTCGAGTAATAGCGGGCACACGCAAAAAAAAAAAAAAATTACTACAGCAACCATTTTGTGTTTACAATTGGTGCTGTAGGTAAACGCATTTAAAAAGCTGGCCTCCTGGCAGGAAAATTTTGCCTAAGCATTTTTTGTACTCTTGGTATAGTGGTTAAGTAGCAGTTTATTTCACCAGATAAGTTTTAATTGCATCAGAGTTCACTAATATATTTATTAGTGCAAAAACTGTTTCGACAACTCTTTACACAGCAGGAAGTATTAAATCAATAAACATCATTCCAGAAACTGTATCTATTAACACATGTAGGCAAGTTGTCATGATGTCTGTTCACAACTTACCAGTAGCAACCCTGATGGCCAGCTGAGGAGTGGGCATAAAATGCTTCGCTGTTGGGCACCCCCTAGTAGCTATTGGAGTAATGATTTCCTTGATTGTGTTGATGACGTCTGAGTGCTTAGAATTGGTGCAGGATGAGAATCCAACCAGGGCCCTTGACCTAACACTGGTAAGTATAAAGGAATGTCTATGCTACACTGGGAAGATCACACATGATGTGAACACTTAGACAAACACACACATTTTCTCTTCTTTTAAAACTACTTCTCAGATTTCAATTTCCTTTTTACTCCTTGCAGAAACCATTCATGTGCACTTGTAATCGTGGTTTCTGTGGCAATTAGTTTTACTTGAAGACGATGCCAGCTTCATGCGTAACCTCATGCTAGTCACCTAGTACAAGAAACCCGAGGGAGAAGATGTCCTTTCTGTCTCATCAGAGAGACCCCCAGGAACTGCAAGGGGCATCAGATTTAGAGGCTGTCAATCAGTCAGTTCAAGGGAAAGAGCATTTTTGCATGTTGTCCAATATTTTCTGCAACATTCTGTTACATTATCTATTTCTTGTATTCTTCAGCATATTCTTCTGTTCCCATTTACCCTTCCTTGCAGTAAAGGCTGTAGAACTAAAATTTACGTATGTGCAACTTAAGGTAAAGGTAGTCTCAAAGCAGATACTGCCATTGGGGAGTGGAGTGTTAGAGACTTGCTATACTCTCAGCTTTACACGGTAGGATGACTAGATCCTTTCCTCGTTGCCTTTACCTTCCCTAACTCAAGAGCAGGGCTATGTTCACATTTACCGCTGCTTAGAATCTCCTGTGATGCCGCCAGTTTCAAACCTGGAATCTGCTAACTTTGCCAACAGAGGCAAGTGATTTAACCACACAGCAATCTTGTGCAATTTACACAATCATAATCACACTAATTTATTTTCAGTTTTACAATTTCACGACTGCGTTCATCTGTGATTTTTTTTCTTCTCATATTATGCACATCCTTCTACAGCACTTTAACTGTTTTCAAATTCTCCATTCATCTCTGTTTTCTTAGTACCCTGCTTTCATTACCACACAGGAATGTTACTTACATATGACATTTCATGAAATTTGTCCTCAATATACAACTTTACATATTACACAACTAACAGGTTAAAAAGATTGGTAAAATATGTGTCAGCAAATATGTCACTATTTATATGTTTTTTTATTTAAAAAAACCCACACACACCAGCTCAAGCATAAATGGTAATCTCCAACATGAAATGACAGCAAATATTACCAAAGACTAGAATGCAAATGGAAGACTTTTACCTTGCATTAGAATCTGAACATCTGCTCAACATGGTACATACCATGCTCTTGTGGGTTGCAAAGTCCATCAGCTCTTGTGGAATATCAGCTGCAAAAATAACAGAGGCATACTGTCTGGTTGGCAAACCTAAAACAGCAACTCTTTGTCGAGATGCAAGGCACTACGGTACAAATCTATTTTTTATGGACACTCGCAGATAGTACACCATCATTTTCCTTTTTGTTCCACACTGAGTCACCAGTGCAGCTGGCCTCCTGACAGGAAGCCTGCACCAAAAGCAGTGGGTTATGTAGCAATTTGTTTAATATGATAAGGTTGCCTTATCTTAGGATGCCTTTAAAAAAAAAAAAAAAAAAAAAAAAAAAAAAAAAAAAAAAGAGAAGGCAGATTTAATTAGAAGCAAGACCAGAAGTTCCAAAGCAAAAGCTCAAGAAGAATGCACAGAAGCAATTGAAGAGGTAAGAAGAAACACTAAACAGAAAGAGGAAATACATTAATGAGTTGACAAGAAGTGCAGAGGAAGCTGCAGCCAAAGGATGAGGGACATTAACAGGGAAATCATCTCATCTCATCTCAACCCGTAACCCATCATGGGTCGTAGGGGTGCCATGGTGGAAGCATCAGCAGACAGGGTCCTCCACTGCTCTCTTCCTCAGCAATACGTACAAGTGTGGAAAAACCGTGCCCTGCCCATTCTTTGATGTTATCAGCCCAGGATTTTCTTTGCCTTCCTCTTCTCCGTTTACCTTCGACTGTTCCCTGGAGGATCATTTTCGAAAGGAAGTCATGACGAGTTACATGCCCAAACCAGGCAAGCTTTAGACGTTTCACTACTGACAAAAGTGGTTCTTGGTGGCCTGCATAGGTGTTTATTTTCTCTCTAACATAGACATTTGTTTTGTGCTCTTTATAGCAAATACGCAAAATTCTTCTATAACATTTATACTCGGAAGCCTGAATCCTTCGCTCCGTATCTGCAGTGAGTGTCCAGCCCTCACACCCATTGTGACGGAAGTACTGAGATTCTGTCTTTCAAATGGCCCATGTCTTTTTCCCCTTGCATTTTGTTCACTATTTTGGAGGGATTACAGAAAAATCCTTCTTCATGTTTCTTCTCCTTCTATTATTTACGTTTTTTCAAGATGAGATCACGAGGGAGTTTGATCTCATCTGCTTTATGGTTCTTCTTTATGTGTTTAGAATGGGGGTGTAGGGAATTGGACAGTATTTTTCTAGAAGAAAGATTATAGAGGCTAGATCAGGATTTGCCCCAGTTTTAGTCTTTTTAAAGATAGGGCAGGTGGCCCTAGACACATTTTTCGGGATTTTTTATATATATATTTTGGCCATTTTTGTTTCATTGCCACTAGAGGGCAGAGCTTAATGCCGTTTCTTTGTCTGGCAGTAACCGGATTGCATCAGGATTGTTTACAATTCTGATTGGCTGAGAGCTAACGGGATTTGAAATTATTGGGTTAGAATTAAAGCCACGCATATGACGTCAAGAGGTCAGCATGCTGTTAGGCGATTATAAAAGGCCTATATTTCATAGCCTCTTTCTCTTGCTCTTTGAGTCCATTACACGGATTTCATCCTATCGTTTGCTCCTCTTGAATTTGTTCGTTCAGCGTTGACACGTGTTGTGGTTTTGAGACGATGCATTTTTTCGAGAAGGCACAAGCCAGATAAGTTGAATCTCCTTTTCATTTTAATTAATTAATTAAGTATTAGTAGATTAAAACTAGTTTATATCTGGTATTAGATGAATAGTTAATTACGAGCTAAGAATATTAGGATAATTTAGGGATAGCCAAATAGTTAAAAAAAAAAGATTAAAATGGGCCCAAGCGCCACGTGTTGTCTGGTGTGGTACAGCAGCCATATTTCAGATAAATGCGTTTTTAGTCTGTAACATTGAAAATAAATATATCAGTACCTCTAGTAGTAGTAAATTGCCTTTAACATTTGTTAATAATTGGTAGGAGTGCTAGTATAAATTAAAAATAGTGAAATAGAATAAATAAGCCCAGGTTGGCCTACCACGTGGGATCTTCATATTTAGGCCAAAACATAATTTAAAATAGGCCTAGTCATAATTTATCTTAATTTGTGTTATTTAGCATTAGACAGAGGATAAATACTAATTATACGTCAGCGGTGATAGGTAATAAAATAAGAATAGGACAATTAGACAATAATTTAAAAAGAATAAAGGTATATAACCCATTAAAAATAAAAAAAAATAAAAATAAATTAAAAAGTATTTGTAGCAAACTAAAAACATAAATACACAATGCCACGGTTTACCAGAACACAGTCAGGGGAAGGAAAAGCGTGGAGCAAAACAGAAAAACAGACTAAGGAAGTTACATCGAAAAAGACAGAAAATGAAAGGAACAAAAGCCCTGGACTAAAAGATAGGGATACAGAAATAGGGGATAAAATTGAAACCTTCAAGGAAAAAATAAAAGTGAGGTCTGAATCAAATAAAGTCAGAGAATCAAATAAAACCAGCAACGAGAAAGAGATAGAAATAATGACAACCAGATCGCAGTCCGGGGAAGAAAAAATGAGGACCATTCCAGCTGGAAAAGATAGAACTCCAAACCTGACAGAAAAGAACAGGACCGCAAGCCCTATAGTCAGAGGCACAGGAAAGAAGGACAGGGGAGAGACATTAAAGGAAAAACCGAAAGGAGACCCAGAAATAAAAACGGCAATAAGTGGAAACAAGGACACCAACTGCAACAGAATTAAAATCACGCAGACAGCTGGAACAGAAGCCACGCTGAGAGCTCTCCCGGAGGACAAAATCCTGGTCATTCTGGAAGCAATAATAGGGAAAAAATATATTGACAAAATACAAAGACACAAAAATGGAGTAACAATCACGGTAAACAACACAGAAAAAGGCAAGGCACTACTACAGGAATTAAAGAGTAACCCAAAAGAAGTGCAACTCGCACATGGGATAAAGGTACAGATCGAGTTGATCAAGGAGACCCGAAGATTCGTCATCAAAGGGGTCGACTCAAACCTAACAGAAGAGGAGATCCACACTAACATAACGAAAGAAAACCCACAAACAAAGATAGAAAAAGTAGAAAGAATAAAAACCAAAGAGCAAAAGAATACTACAGTGGTAGTGCTAAATATAAAAGGCACAGAAATACCCAAGCAGGTCAAACTCCACCAGAGAGCCAAAATGACAGAGGTATTCATACCTAGCATTATACAATGCACAAACTGTCAAGGCTTTAGCCATACACAACATGTGTGTAAAAGAGCGACTAGGTGCAGTTTCTGTGCGGGAGCACACAGACACGCAGACTGTAAAATGGCTAAGGAGGATAACGATTATAAACGAGAAAAACAAAAACAGAAGATGTGCAAACTGCCAGGGTAACCACAGTGCCAGGTATCAGGGGTGCCCAATCTACCAAGAGACAAAGCACATATTAAAAGAATCACTAGAAACAAACAAACCATTCTGGCAAATAAAAGAAAGACAGAAAACCAACAACCATCTCCAAAACTCTCAAGAAAGTATCATTAAGAAACAAATACAACAAATAACCAGTGAAGTGAAAGACATAAAGGAAATAATCCAGAAAGAAGATAAAATTAAAACACCCATAAACAGTAAAGAAGATGACAACACAGAAGAGACAGAACATAACCTCATCCAAGCCAGACAGATACTAGAAGAAATAAAAACAGCACAAAAGGAAATAGAGAGAGACCTCAAAAAAATAGCAGAGATAAAAGAAGCTAATGAAGAAATCCTAAAAAAAATAGAGAGAGAAAGAGCTAGGTGATGCGTGATGCCATATGATGATGGATGGCATCCGCATGTCTGGTTTTGTGTAGTGTGTAGATGTGTTCAGTCAAAACGATGTTCATGCAACATGCTGTAAATGTAGTCAGATGAACAACTCCATCCTTTTCTATAACAGCCAGGAGATAACCAGATGTATGAGATCAGTTCACTCTCCTTAGTTTGACTTCAGCAAGACAGACACGTCTGCCGAAGTATAAATAATGTCCTCAAGAATATCCTCTAGATAATAAAGGTTTTCTAAACCTAGTTCATTTAACAAAGTAGCAAGTAATGGTCCTTGGAACCTGCATCAACCGATGCAGTACAATGCAGCGACATGTGAGCTGGAAATGTTAATTTACCTTGCTTTCAAGAAATACAGAAATATCACGCCTCCCGGCATGTGCAAATACACTAGAGGTATTATCCCGAATAAACGAAATATCCATAAGAGGACTACACATCCCTGACAGAACAAAAAAATAGCGGAGATCCCCTCTTCAACGAGGCATCTCTTTCGCCATTCCAAATCGCTCACTCCCACTAGTGGTGGGCGGAAACCGATCGACCAAACAACAAGACAAGTCATGCGCAGTCCAGCGCAAAAATGACCACAGCTCAAAAGTTAACTGCATTCGATACTAACGCGAGAAGACAAATGCTTACCGAGAAAAGTGACTATAAATTTCAAGCAGTTGTTGCCCTTGCGTTATAAAACAGATATTGAAATAAAACGATGTTGCGAGAATTTATCACGCAACATATCACCACCTCCTCCCGATAAAAAAAAAATGTGGAACATATTTTTTTTTTCAATATCAAAGAGCAAGCGATAAGCGGCTCAAAACGCACGAATTATGCGCTGATAATTAATTAAATTGCCAAACAATAGGCTAATTATAGAGTGTCTGGTGAGGATATACCTCAACAGAAAAATAAATATGTCTCAAAAAATATTCACATCGGGGAGGTGTCACCAACACACATCACGTTAGCATGTAAACACAATATACGTATGCAAGTTACTATAATCATCATTAAACAGCATACTCTAATATTGTCTTTAAAAATGGATGTTCAAATCTGATAGGAAAATTTAAATAGTACATTCTTTGACATGTAATGACATAAGTACATAGTAAAGTTAAACTACATGACGATCCAGGACATATGCTCTGGTATTCCGAGGGTAAGTACACAATCTAGAACTCGTAAGGTAAGTCCTCAGCTCAACAATGACATTCTGAGAAAGTACAAGCAATATAATGCTAATTAATAACTAATATGCTTCATAAGGTACAATACATTATTAATAATTGTGGCTGTTTAGTAAACTAACGGCCCTTATATTAACTACTCAGTCCTCCTCTATCATTTTAAAAAACGAACAGAAGAAGATGACAACAAAGCACGATAGTGTGTACATATAAAGTAAGTACAGATGTGCTAATCTATTGTAGAAATATATGTGTGTTATGACTCTGTAATATATAGAAATATAGGACAGAAGTATTAGTTGGAGTCATGTGGGCATCTAGACAAAATGTCAGCCATCACATTATCCGCACCACGGATAGCTCGTACCGTGAAGTGAAAAGGTTGAAGAGCTATAGCATATCGAGTGGATCTCGAACTCTTCAAATTCTTAGTCTGAATAGCTGTAAGAGCTTTCTGATCAGTCTCTAGAATGAAATGTGCGCCCAGGAGGAATCTTTGTAGCTTTAGAATTGACCAAACCATCGCTAACAACTCACGGTCTAAAACCGAGTAGTTCCTCTCTGCCGCATTTAGTTTTCTAGAAATGTACATAACAGGATGCAGAGTATTTGCATATTCTTGCATCAGTGCTGCTCCAATCCCAGTGGATGAAGCATCACTCCGAAGAACAAAAGTCCTATCAAGAGTAGGTAATCTTAAGATGGGAGGAGAGAAAATATATTCTTGATTTGGTCTAGTGAAGATTGGCATTCTTCAGACCAACGGACCAGATTAGGCGAACCTTTCTTCAACAATGTTGAGAGAGGTGCCATGATCGAAGATAAATTTGGAATAAATCTCCCATAAAATTGAATTAAACCTAAGAGACTCCTACTTTGTTTCTTCGTTTTAGGAACAGAGATGTTCAGTATTTTGGAAGTATTGTGGTCTTCTGTCTTCAAGAGACCATGACCAACACGATGACCCAGGAAAGAGAGTTCACCAAAACCAACAAAAGCTTTAGAAGGTTTTGCTGTCAAATTATTCTCACGTAGAGTGGACAGTAAGTCATATAACCCTAAATAGTGATCTTCCCAGGTATCACTGAAGAGACAGATGTCATCTAAGTATGCGATGACATCCGAACGATGTGACAGAATTCGACGCATCATGCGAACGAAAGTGGCAGGGGCGTTCATGAGACCAAAAGGCATAACATTCCATTGAAATAGACCCCTAGGTGTAGAAAAAGCAGTAAGAGGTTTGGCATGCTCTGCTAAAGGCACTTGCCAATAACCTTTAGACAAGTCAAGTTTAGTGAAGAATCTAGAATTAGAAAGTCTAATCAGTAGATCTTCTAACAAAGGCATCGGTTCAGCGTCGAACTTTGTGACCTGATTCAATTTGCGATAATCAACGCAAATTCGTATGTTCTTATCCTTCTTCCGGACAATAACCATGGAAGAAGAATATGGTGAAGTCGATGGTTCAATTATATTTAATTGAATCATTTCATCCAATTCCTTTTCCACTTGCGACTGAAAGTGTATAGGAATAGGATACGGCCTAACCCTATTTGGATTATTGTCGGTAAGAATTATGTCATGTTCTATGACATCTGTGTGTCCAGGAATGTCAGTGAGAACATCCTGAAATGTTTGTAACATCGACGAGACTTGTCGATGTTCGTCACCAGAAAGATTAGGAGAAACAGAAACGTTTTTCCAAGATTCCGTGGAATGTAATGGAACCACCGGAAGGAGAAGGTTGACATCAGAGAAGGTAGCTTCCTCATCCTGAAATGACAGACAGGGGATGAATAATGACCGTGAGGAGGTGCAGGAGCATCATCCGTTGCCTGGAAAATAGGCAGCAAATAGTAGTCCGGACGTTCGTGAAATTCCGAAAGCATGTTTATGTGGAAAGTTTTATGCTTTCCATCAATATCGACCACATAGTCAACATCGGAAATCCGAGAGACTATTGCATACGGACCTTTCCATGCAATAAGAAGTCTATTTTCCCTACTGGGGAGTAGGACGAATGCTTTTGTCACCTGGACAAAGTTGTCGTAGACATCTATTCTTGTTAGCAAACTGCCTTGCCTTCTCTTTAGCAATTTCTGATGAAGCAGTTGCTAGCTTACATGCCTCAATGATCTTTTGTCTAAGAGCAATGACATACTCATATATGAGGATTGAGTTTCATCGCTAATATCATCGGCAGTGATGAGATCGTGTAATAAAGACATAGGGGGCCGCGTGGACGCGCGCCAAAGACAAGTTCGAAGGGAGAAAAATCCTGTGTGTTCATTAGGGACTTCTCTATAGGCAAAGAGAGCCGCGGGTAAAACCCTGTCCCAATCTTGAGGATGATCTTCAGTTATCTTACCAAGCAAAGTCTTGAGCGTTCTATTCAGACGCTCAACTAACCCATTAGACATAGGATGGTAGATACTACTGAGAGAGATCGTTCAATATGTAAGGTAGACATTACCTGTGACATAGTGTCAGATATGAGTTGAGTGCCATGGTCTGACAATATTTCTCTGGGGAACCCCAAGCGAGAAAATATCAACCAAACAGCATCTGCGATATCTGTAGTAGATATGCTCTTAAGAGGAATAGCCTCTGGCCAACGTGTGCACATATCGACACATGTAAGGATAAACTGATGTCCTCTGGCCGACTTGACCTTAAAAGGGCCAATAATATCTATGGCCATTTTCTGAAACGGCCGAATAGGAATGTCAGCAGCCTGGATAAGCGCAGCATGTCGTGGTCCTCTAGATTTGACCTCCTGACATACCTTGCATGATCGGCAGTAAATACGAATGTCCTTATTGACAAAAGGCCAAAAGAAAGCCGCAAGGACTCTCGACTTCGTACGGGCAAAACCCATATGTCCAGCACATTGCGAGTCATGAGCATGTTGTAATATTTGGACTCTCATGCTCTTGGGAACAAGAATTTGCGAATGTGCCGACGTAGTCGAATCTTGTACCATACGTACAAGTACGCCGTTTCTCATTGCAATCCAAGATTTTCTATTTGTATCCTGATTCGGATCACCTTTCTTCGCAAGAACGAAGAATTTTTTTAAAGAAGGATCTTCTTCTTGCAATTTTATGAAAGAGTCACGAGTAATTACTAAGTGACTATCTTGGCTATCAACTTCATTATCACTATTCAGTGAAGTTTCGGGTGTTTGTAGAGCTTGTGCTCTTGTAACTACTGCATTTGTAGCTTGCATGTTATTATCTTCCCAAGCAGCAATCTGCTGTGGGGTACACTCCCTAACTCCGTGAATACGACCAATAATAAGGTCCGCAATAGGATTAGGTAAGAGACAAGCATGCACATCTCCAGTAAAGAAAGGAGTGGCAATGCGAATTACAGCAGTAGGATATTTTTCTAGAGTGCCGCCAAATGTGACACACTTAATAACCCTTCCTGTAGCACAAGATGGATCTACAAGCGATTGTCTAACACCAATAGTGGTGCATCCGGAATCGAAAAGTAGTGAGACCGGAGTATCATTAACAAGACCCTTATGTAGAATTAAAGACCCCCTCCCGTCATGCGCAACAGCAGCAGGAAGAGCGGGAAGTGGGTGACCACAACTCAAAGTAGTTATGGTACCCGGTTCGAATAAAGTACTGCATTGGGGGGCATTTGTTTGCTCTCTCAAAGTCAAAAGCAGAACTAGTGACAGCGTCAAAGTTTTTACTATCAACAACATGATTACAGGCTCCCTCAGTTTCCTGTTGTACAGCATTAGCCTGCTGATATCTCTTTTTTTTGTGTTGAGATCTACCCCGACTATTATTATTACCTCTGAAGTTATCAGAGTTATTATTATCTCTGCAGTTATTATTGTCTCTATTGTAATTGTTATCCTGGTTCGAATTCCAGTTTCCACGATTACTATCATGTTCACATTGATGCGAACATCTATTTGTTTGGTTCTGAGGTCTTCGGCAGGAATAACCTCTATTACCATATCCTCTTTTGAAATGCTTATAATTATTAGGGTGATAGTAACGAGTACTATCAGGTTGTCTCCAATTCTTCGAAGAAGAATCACCATGAAATTGATTTCCATGATTTTGACAGAAATTACCGCTACTCTTTCTATCAAAATTTTGTTGGAATCTACGAGCAAAGTTTTGACCATACGGAGCTGCCGAAGCAACTGGTAAACCTTCTTTCACCTTAGAGTTACCCATGGTTATGTGTGGGTGCGCCGTTACGTATTGGCAACAGAAATCTTCCATTTCTTTTATTGTTTTAGGTTTACGTTCATGAAGGAAAGCAAGGAAAGACTCATTGACAGACGACATGACTTTGTCTCTGCAATAAACTCGGAGAATTCAACTCCATTTTCAGGTAACATGTTTTTAAATTGTAGACGATAGCCGTCTTCGTTAAGCTGATATTTCTTTAACAAAGCGCCCCTGACAACCTCATAATTGTTCTTGTCAGGTTCATCCACCATATTTAATATACTTAGAGCTTTACCTGTCAGTATCCCTGATAACTGATAAACATATTTTGCTTTGTCTATGTTATGAGCTGTACATGCTTGTTCAAATCTGTCCAGATAGAACATTATGTCATCACTGGAAGGACTAAATGTTGGTAACTTAATCTTAAAAGTATCATTATTAGCCTTACCAGAAGATGAACCCTTGTTTGAATCATTACCATTACTCATGCTCGTCAATTTCAATTTTTCCAACTCTAAAGCTAAGACCTTTTCTTCATGTTCCATTTTTGCTTTCTCTACTTTTGTTCCCTCTCATCCAGACTCTCTCTGTAATCCACTTCTTTCCTCCTCAGCCTGAGCCTCTTTTTGAAGTCTTTCATTTTCAGCTTCTTTTTTCAAGTCTTTTATTTTCAGCCTCTTTTTCAAGTCTTTTATTTTCAGCTTCTTTTTCAAGTCTTTTATTTTCAGCCTCTTTTTCAAGTCTTTTATTCTCAGCCTCTTTTTGAATTCTTTCAGCTTCTAGCTGTAGCTGGAGTTTTATCTCCTCCTCAGCATTCTGATCAGCCTTTTTATTGTTTTTTTTTTTTTTTTCGCATTTTTCCATTTTGGAATCTTTTTTCTCATCCACCTGCAAATCTGCAGTTTTTTTGTCCACTTTCTTCTGCAGTTTCTTTTGTTCAGCTTCCAATGCAGTTTCTTTTGTTCAGCTTCCATTGCTTTATCATATCGAGCAGTTGCAAATTCTTCTAACTTATCACCAGTCTTCCCAAGCAATTTACCCTGCTCAATAAAAGTGCTTCTCAAAAATGTAGACCCATGTTTTGTACATAACATATGAGTCCAAAACCTGAAATAATTAGAACTAATTTTTAATTTCAAACCTAAGTGTGTAACAAGTCCCCCTTAATTAAGCACTATTTTGTATATTCACAGGATCACAATTATATTAAATCAGTCCCATTTCCCTGTGGGAAAAAACAACAGTCTCCAAATCAAAGAAACTTGTATAATGAAAATATCAACACTCCAAATCTGATCATAAGTGCCACTTCTCATTCATTAGTGCTGCACCGACCACTAATTCAATCATTCAATTATCATCATGTAGTAAGTAAACAGTGCAGTTAGCATAGCCCAATAAACTAAATTACTAGATAGGACTGTAAACAATGACTAAATTAAAACACATGCAGAATGTAAACAATGAAACATGTAAAACAAGCCAAACAATGTTAATGCAATTAACAATAAAACAAAACAAAGATCAGCAACAATACAAAAACTAGATTTATCGCAATCCAAGATTCAACTAAAAAAAATAAGCAGCAAAATACATTGAAGACAATCGACCAAAAAAGCCAATGTGACGATATACCTTGTCGCTATAACATTTAAACAAAAATACATGACACCACCAGTGGTTGACATCTAACCAAAAATGTTAGTGTGGGACACTTAAATTATTAGACAAAGGATAGTAGGGTCAAACCGAATACAAACAAGGCATCAAAAACAAAACTAAAGAATTGCGAAATAATAAGCGTAAAACCATGCTAAAAACAATGTTCAATCACAGCTTAACTATAAAAAGCAACGAGAAAGTCCGCTTTAGCAAATTGCCCCCAGTAACTATGGAAAATATTTGCAAACCCCAACATAAAAACGCGGTATCACAATAGACGACCTCTATTTAGAACGTGGCAATAAATCCCTAGTACCGTAGAACACCACCCCAACCGGAACCCGGCGCTGAAATATAAACAAATAAAAATACAAATAACATATAGACATATAACATGAAAGAATGAGATGATACACTAGATAAGACTCAGGCAGAATGATAAATAAGGGGCACAGTATTTTTTACAATACAAACAGGGGGCGGGGGGGGTAACCGCCACTTAAACCTTAAATGGCTTCCAACGTGAGAACAGCAGAAAAAACGGATGTCAATCAACGTCCCCTAAATGATGCGAAGCTTCCAACGTATGATGGCAACATCTGTAACTGTGCTATCCACATGCTAGTACTATTGTGAGCACGATGGTACAAGAGGCTTCCCCTGAAAATACTGTGTGGTTTTGAGTTTTATTTTTGAGTTGTTTCGGCCACTTTGACCTTCCTAATCCAAAAGTAAGGTAGAATGGAAATCTGGTACTAATTGGCCCTCCCTATCGCTTCATGAAAAAACAACCCGTATTTTCAACCCGCACATTTGACCATCACAAAAAACGTGACAGCACTGGAAACCTTGACAGCAGGCAACTTTGCTTGACCTTACTTCCCGTAAAAAAAGAATAACCATCAGTCCCGCATGTTTAATCGCCCGGCAACATGTAACAAGGCCGGGGATACTGTGTCAAAATCCCTTGTTTAGCCATTCAAAAAAGTTGAAAAATTTTTGACTTTTTAACCGGGGCAACGCCGAGTACTTTTGAAAATTTTATTTGAAGATGGTTTGTTGAACTGTATTTGAAGAATGTTTAAATTATCTTGAAGGGATGCTGATGAATTCCTTGATGTTGAAAATGATGTGGGAAAGGTGAAACCCCCGTGCTTTTTGCCTATTACTAGTAACGCGGATAATCCAACCAGCATGATAGTGGCCACCAAATGATGGCGAGGATGCCATATGATGATGGATGGCATCCGCAATGTCCCTGGTTTTTTATGTGTAGGTGTGCCAGATGGTTTTCAGCGTCAAAATGTTCATTCAAAAGATACCAGGGCAAACCACATAGGACTGACATTAAACACAACGTACGTATAAAAGTCCAATTGAGCTCATTGTAACAAGCCGTTTTGACGGTTTATTCATTCATTTATTTAAAGTGGACTGGTGCCACATTGTGACAAAATGGTTTACGCTACATGTGATAGGCACATCAAACATTCTATCACGAGCAACATCAAATACAGCAAAAAACGGTAAACTACAATTACAGAGTAAGATGTCAGGATGCATTGTTTCTATTTCATAGTGCTGTAAATTTAGTCCAGAAGCAACAACTCTCCCATCCCTTGTCTCTATAGCAGCCCATGCAGATAACAAGAATGATATGAGAACAGTCACTACCTCCCTTAGTACCTGAACTTCAGCAAGACAGACACGATCAGAAGTATAAATAGAGTGTCCCTCAAAATACCAACTAGATAATAAAAGGTTTTTCTAAAACTCTAGTTACAAGTTAAACGAAAGATAGCAAGTAAATGTTCCTTAGGGACATGCATCAATCCAACCGATGCTGTACCATGCAGCGACAGCGGATTTGAGCATGGTAAAGAACATCTCGTGACGACTACCCTTATCCGAAGACTGAGGCTATGAATCGAAATCGCGTCACGGACCTCCCTAAAAGAAACTTTACCTCTTAGAAATACTTCAGATATCACTCCTCCTGCATGTGGTTAAATACACTAGAGGTATATTATTCCCGAATAAACGAAATATCCATAAGAGGACTACACATCCCTGACAGGAAGAAAAATTTAAGGAAACAGTGGAACTACACCTACCATACCTCGCAGAAAGAGTTCGGAGTAAAATGGTTACTTGGAATGATGAGTTTGTAGAGAACATGAGAGATAGTGAGCAAAACCAAAAAAAGTAGATCCCTTATCAAAGAACCTAATAAAAACAATAACATAACTAAGCTAACCATACTAAATGGGGACCACAGACTCTAGAGCTATCAAAGTAGTTCAGTGGAACTGTAGGGGTGCCAGGAAGAACCTGATGTCTCTTATGGGACAGTATAAGGAGGCAAAACCCATCTTTGCAATACAAGAAACCCTCCTGAACCCCAAACAAAAAACTGAACTACCAAGGGTATATATAACACTTAGAAATGATAGACCCGAGGGAAGAGGAGGGGGCGTGGCCTTTTTAATACATGAAGACTACAAAATAGTAAAATGGGAACAATTCAACACAGAAAATATTGAAGGAATAAGTGTAACAGTAGACAGTGAGCCAGATAACTTAAAAATAATAAACATTTATAGTCCCAAGGGTAATATAACCGATAGGGATATTGCCACTATTAACACACAAATAGACCAAAGAACATTATTGGTAGGTGACTTTAATGCACACCATGAGGCATGGGGTAACAACAGTAATGATCCAGCAGGAAAAAGACTGTTGGACTACATTGAAAGTGCTGAGCTAATCATACTAAATGATGGCTCAGTGACAAGGGTTAACCCATGCAACAGTGGAGGAGATACAGCAATAGACATAAGTATTATAACACCAAACCTAGCCTCTGCTAAATGGGAAGTACTGAATGACTCCAGCTCAGACCACTTACCCATAGAAATAAAACCTAAACGACAAATATAGAACTAGTCCAAAAAGCTCGAAACCTACATTCAACCTAAAAAAGGCAAATTGGGAGTCCTTCCAATTGGAGCTAAGTAAACTAAGCATAGAACAAATTGAATCTAACAGTATAGATATATTTGCAGAAAAAACTAACAAATGAGATTTTAAAAATAGCTATAAAATATATACCAAACAGGAATATGCCTGAGCACTTAAAACCAACACAAAAAGGTAAAAATAGGAAAAGAAACAAAGATAAAAATCCAGTACCATGGTGGACAGACAGATGTTCAGAACAACTGAAATTGAGGGAGAGGGCCCTTACAAAGTATAGAAAAGCCAAAACTGAAGAGAATTACACAAACTATAAAAAAGTAAGAAATGAAACAAATAAAATAATATTCAGAGCTAAAGAAAAGAGTTGGAGAACATTTTGTCAAACACTAAACCATAGGTCACAAGTAACTACAGTTTGGAGAAAACTAAAAGCAATTAAAGGAGGAAACCACAAGAAATTTAAAATCCCAACAATTAAAATACCAGAGAGAGCTGAAACAGATAGAGAAAAAGCCAACATACTAGCTAAATACTTCTACCAGGTTAGTTCAATAGACAGTCTAGATAAGGCAGAAATAAATAGGCGGAAGACACTGCTAGAAAAATTAAAAGGAGAAAATATGGACACCACACAGGATGCTAATTATTTAAATGCAGATATTACAGTAGATGAAATAGAAAGAGCTTTAGCAGGAAAAAACCAATACTACCTCTGGGGAAGACATTCTGAGCTATGAAATCCTCAAAAAGGTACCAAATACAACTCTAAGAGTGATTGCATCCCTCTACAACAAAATCTGGCACACGGGAAAAATACCGTGTTCATGGAAGACAGCAGTAGTCATCCCCATACTAAAGCCAGATAAGGAAACACATGATGTCAGCTCATACAGGCCAATATCGTTAACATTGCATCTAGGAAAAATTCTAGAAACAATAGTCAACAGCAGACTAAAATTTCATCTAGAAAAGCATAATTTGTACAGTCCAACCCAAGCAGGCTTTAGAAGCCAACATAGTACAATAGAGCAACTGTTGAGGCTGGAACATGATGTTAAAACAGGCTTCAAAAGGAATGAAAAGACAGTAGCAATATTCCTTGATGTAGCAAGAGCATATGATGAGTGTTGGAGGGAGGGTGCACTACACAAAATCAGGAAATTAGGTATAGTAGGCAGAACCTACAATTATCTAGAAAACTTCCTGCAGGGTAGATACTTCACGGTACAAATAAACAATGATAGATCTGAGGTGTATGAGCAACAGAATGGAATTCCCCAGGGATCAGTAATATCACCATCTATCTTTACGATTATGGTCAATGACCTAGGTGACGAGTTTAAAGACTTAAAAAAACAACTTATCCCAGTTTGCAGATGACGCTGCGATATGGAGAACGGGAAGAAATCTCCCATTCCTCTATAAAACAGTACAAAGGCAAATGGATAAAGTATCTGACTGGATGAACAAGTGGGGATTTAATCTAAACGTTAAAAAAACCATAGGAATGATCTTCAGTAGAGGGCGTGTAATTAAAAACAATATAATTGACATAAGCATTAATGAGCAAAAAGTATGCACAGCAAAATCAACTAGATTTCTTGGTATGGTATTAGACCAGCAACTAAACTGGAACAAACATATAGACCTATTAGTGCAAAGCAGTAGGGGACTTATTAACATGCTAAGATATATGAAAGGAAGTGGTTGGGGCGCCTGCAATAAGACCATGTTAACCTTCTATAAATCATTTATTAGGGGCAAACTTGACTATGCCAGTGTTGTCTATGCATCAGCCGCCCCAAGCAATAAGAAAAAACTAGACACAGTCCAAAACCAGGCACTGTCAATAATAGCAGGTGCCTCAAAGGGAACATCAGCAGAGGCACTAGAAGTAGCGCTAGGCATTATACCCCTGGAGCTAAGGAGAAAAGAACTGAGATTCAGCTACTGGGCAAGAGTGGCAAAAGATCCAACTCACCCAGCACATAAAACCTTTGATAGGGGTAACCAGTACATAGGCCACATTCCATTAAACCATAATAGATACCCGTCAGGGTGGAAAACAATGGATGAAGTGGATCAATACCCAGACCTATTTAATGCGATAAACAGTAGTGCTCTGTATAAAGCAAAGATCCCACCATGGGAATTAAAAGTGCCAGAAACTGACTCCCACTTAACAAAGATCATAAATAAATCTAACGACATAATCTCAGCAAAAAGTAAAACACTAGAGTACATAGAACGGTATATAAATAATAGCCTAACTATATATACAGATGGGTCAAAAGATGAAGAAGGACAATTAGGAGCAGGAATAGCAATACCAAAATTAAAAATTTATAAAAGATACAAAGTAACAGGTAATACATCCATCTTTACAGCAGAATTAGTGGCAATCCTAAAAGCTTTAGAAATAGCTGCAGAAAATCCACCAAAAAAGTAACCTTTCTCACAGATTCCCTATCATCAGTATTAGCTATCAGAAACAGAAATGAATGTAGCAGGCCAGATATTATAGAGGAAATACTACAGGTTAATACATATCTACAAACTATAGGATTCATTCATAACCCTCCACTCCCAAAGGAGCATAGGCCTTCAACAAACACATGCCAAGTCCTCCTGTCCCGTGCCATCATCTCAAGTTCTTTCCATGTTCTCCTCATCATTTTCACCTCTGTTTCCAACTCTCTTCTCCATGTACTTCTTGGTCTTCCTCTGCCTCTCTTGCCCTGGGGGTTCCAGAACAAGGACTGCCTTGTAATGCTATCAACAGGTTTCCTCAGTGTGTGTCCTATCCATCGCCATCGTCTTCTTCTCATCTCTTGTTCCACTGGCACTTGTCTAGTTCTTGTCATCAGTTCCACGTTGGTAACCTTGTCATACCATTTTAATCCCTCTATTCTATGCAAGCACCCATTTATGAAAGTCTGTAGCTTTTTGGTTGTTGTCTTTGTTGTTCTCCATGTCTCCGAGCCATACAATAGGACTGACTTCACATTTGAATTGAAGATTCTTATTTTCGTGTTGGATCCGATTTCTCTTGATCTCCATATATTTCCCAATGCAATGAAAGCTCCTCTTGCCTTTTGTATTCTTATTTTGATATCGCTGTCTGTCCCTCCAACTTTGTCTATATTACTGCCAAGATATGTGTATGATTCTACATCTTGAATTGGTGTTTCTTCAAGTTCAACCCTGTTATCATTACCTGCATTTATTCTCATTATTTTTGTCTTTTCCCTGTGTATTTTCAGACCCAATTGCTGTGACCTCTCATCGAGTGTTTTCAATTTGTCCTGCATCTGATTACAGTTATGGGACAGAAGAGCCAAGTCATCAGCAAAATCCAGATCATCCAACTGCTTAGTCAGTCCACTGGATTCCATTTCTGTTGTGTGTTGTCGATGATCTCATAACCCAATCTATTGCCAGCAAGAAAAGAAATGGAGACAAGAGGCATCCCTGTCGCACTCCTGTTCTTATCCCAAACGGTTCTGTAAGCTGTCCTTCGTGAAGAACTCTGCATGTCATGTCTTCATATGTTTTCTTTATTAAATTAATGATCTTCAGGGGAACTCCATAATGCCTCATCAATTTCCAAAGTGATTCTCTGTCTACACTGTCAAATGCCTTTTCGTAGTCCACAAATCCGATGTATAGTGGTGAATTCCATTCCAGACTTTGTTCAACTATTATTCTCAAAGTGGCTATCTGGTCTGTACATGATCTGTTTTGTCGAAAACCTGCTTGTTCATCTCTCAGTTTCTTGTCTATGGACTCTTTTAATCTCTCAAGGATAATCCTGTTTAATACTTTTCCTGGCACTGATAGTAACATTATTCCTCTATAATTTGTGCACTCTTGTAAATTTCCCTTCTTAGGCAACTTAACCAGATATCCTTCCTTCCATTCTGCTGGTATCTCTTCCTTTTCCCAGACTTTACCAAGTAATTTATATAACATCTCTGTAGCCGTGTCGATATCTGCTTTGATGGCCTCTGCTGGAATGCCATCAGGTCCAGACGCTTTTCCCTCTCTTAGAAGCTTTATGGCTTTCTTTATTTCTTCCTTCATTGGTCTTTCACCGTTAATTTGTAGCTCTTCTTCTGCTGGCTGGATGTCCGGCGGGTTTTGTGGAGCTGGTCTATTGAGAAGGTCCCCAAAATATTCTGTCCACCTCTTCATTTGCTCTTGTATATTGCTGAGCAGTTTCCCATTCTTGTCTTTTATGAGGCAACTTGTTTGCTTGTATTTCCCTGTTAGCTTCTTTGTGCTGCTATACAGTTCTCTCATATTTCCTTTGGCTGCAGCATCTTCTGCCTCTCTTGCCAACTCCTCAATATACTTCCTCTTGTCTCTTTTGATACTTCTTTTTACTTCTTTGTTTGCTTCTGTGTACACTTCTTGAGCCTTGGCTTTGGAGCTTCTAGTTTTGCTTGTGTTTAACTCTGCTTTCTTGTTTTTTCTGTCTTTTATCTTATTGATGGTTTCTGTTGTTATCCATGCTTTTTGTTGTCTTTCCCTTTTCCCCAGTATTTCTTCACATGTCTCCTTCCATACTGCCAATAGTCTTCTGTATTCTCTACATCTTCCAGCTGTTGGAGCACTTGGAATTTGTTGGATACTGTGACCGCAAATTTGTCTCTTGTTTCTTGATTTCTTAGCTGTCTTACATTAAACTGTTGTCTATAATTTTGCATTGTTGCATATCTCTTGAGTTTCATTTTTACTTTGGCTATTAGAAGATGGTGATCTGATGCCACATCTGCTCCTCTATATACCTTTACATCCTGCAATGATGATCTAAACTTCTTGTTTATGCATATATGATCAATCTGATTTTCTGTTCTATGGTCTGGTGATATCCATGTTGCCTTGTGTATTCTCTTATGTGGAAACATGCTTCCTCCTATAGCCAGTTGATATGAAGCACAGAAGTTTGCGAATAGCTCTCCATTTTCATTCATTACTCCTAGCCCATGTTTTCCCATGACTTCTTCAAATCCAGTGTTGACTGTACCTATCTTTGCATTCATGTCACCCATCAAAATTGTGATGTCTCTTCTTTTTACTTTATCCATAATTTCCTGTAGTTTAGTATAAAATGCTTCTTTCACAGACTCTTCTTTGTCATTAGTTGGTGCATAACATTGGATGACATTTACATGAATTTTCTTTTTAGCTGTTTTGAAAGAAGCTGTTATTATTCTGGGTCCAACAGCTTCCCATTCAATTAGTGCTTTCTGTGCTTCTTTAGATAACATAAGAGCTACCCCTTCACTGTGGTGTGAACTTTCGTCTTCATGTCCTGAGGACAGCACCAATTCACCTGTGATGAGTTTCTTCCTGTCTACCCCCTTCCACTTTGTTTCACACATTCCCAGAACCTCGATTTTGTATTCCCTCATTTCTGCTGCTACTTGCGCCACTTTCCCTTGTTCGTTTAATGTCCGAACATTCCAGGTGCCAAATCTGGAAGTTCTCCTAGAAGAAAGAAGGTTAGTCAGCAACACAGACTCCTTTCGGCTTTCTCTGTGTTGCATCATACGCCTCCCCGCGAGAGGACCTTCCCCTGTCTTGGATGGCTGTGTTTTATTTTCTTTATTTGGCTTGTCCATATTTGTTGAAGTTTTTTGTGGTTTAAAATTTTTTTACAGGATGGTGTAACCGGCCCCATGCCCAACCCTCCTTAGTCGCTTTTTACGACATGCTTGGTAGGGGACAGTGTTACTATTCTTTGCTCCCCTTTCGGGCCCCGGTAACACACGGGTGAACCAAAACTATAGGATGCAGTGCAACAATAACATGGATACCATCACATGTGGGGATAGAAGGAAATGAGCTTGCAGACAAAGAAGCCAAAGGGGGGAGAGCTAGCCATAACAAAATTGAAGTAGGCTTAGGGAAGTTTGAAATTAAGAGCTTAATTGCTCAAGCAATAACTAAAGAGTGGATAACAGCATGGGACCAAAGTAAAAAAGCAAGACACTCATATAAAATCCTTAAAAAACCAAGCAAAAAATGTCAAATAAAAGATGAACTAAAAATACCAATTAATAAAAAAATTGCTGAGGCTCAAGCTTGGAACTGGATATTTCATGATTGAGGAACCCACATGTGAAGAGTGTCAAGAACCAAACACAATTAGACACTTTCTGGTGGACTGCAAGAAATATGACCAACAGAGGCAAAACATTAAGACATACTGTAGTAACCACAATGTAGAAATGAGGGTAGAAAATCTCATAGGCACAAAGACCCCTTCAGAAATGCAAAAGTTAATAAAACACTATATTACAAAAACTAAAGCTAACATATAAAAAACAAATAAGGATTTGAGTCAGTAGTCCAAACTCGTGAAAGACTCGCCCCAGATACATACAAATTAACCAAAGAAACCATCCAGTGAAAATTAAAAACATACTAACTTAGAAAATAGCATATTTTGGAATTTCTTTTAAAAACCATGCTGAACTATAACTACAAAAGGAAAAATACCGACTAGAGATAATATAGTATAAAATAAATACAAACAAAAACATATTACAATAAAGGAAACACGTCCTGATATAACCAACAACTCCATGTACATGGTAGATGGTTGAAAGGGGCGTGCTACAAAGAAAAGTAGCAAACACATTAACTAAAAAAAAAAAAAGCCTCTTTCTCTTTTAATGAAAAATTGCCAAGCCGGTTGCCAGAGTCAAGTCGATTGCCTTCAGTAGGACATTCGAGATTTGGTAAGCATCATTTTTGCGTGGGGACTTTATTTAATTTTTCTAGTCTAGGCGTAGCAGTAAGTTTCTTGGGAAGTGGAGTTTAATTAAATTCGTAACTTCAGAGCCATCAAATACGATCTGAGTGATAGACATGAGAAACTTACTAGGTCCATTTAATTCCTTATTTCAGGAATAGCGGTATTTAAGATGATTCAAAAGTTGCGAGGTTTCGGCCATGCTTGGATCTATTTCAAAAACAGGTCTGCAGAGAAACCCGCGATGCGAATTTTGTTTATGTACAGAATAGTCGGGAGCGTGTGTAATGTGTATTTTCATTTGTGATTTTATTGAGAGTTGATGCTCGCTAATTATATAGTTACGCATATATCTGTGGACGGGAGTGAAGAGGTGTATTGTTGCACGAGCACGTGGGCGCGTTGTTTACGGTATATTTATTGATACGATGTTCAGAGGGACGAGGGGGAGAGACGCACATGGTCATAAAATTGTAAACACGTGGTTGAACTACGGGGGTTTTCAATTTGATAACAGGGTTTATGTATAACTTTTAAGCAGTATGTAGATGCTAGCGTAAACAGGGTTATATGTTATTGATTGTGCCATGTTATTCTGTGTATTCAGAAGATGGAGAGGAAATTTATTTCTGTTAAGGGAATAATACTTTATTTCAATTTTGAGGTGATTAATCATACTGACGGGAATTTTAGGAATTCCTAGAGAGGGCTAGTTTTATTTTGTATTAATCATTACGGCATTAGTGTCAGCGTAAGAAGTAGGCCACAGTACGACTGCCCAGACCGCGCCAGTGAAAATATTGTTGTTGCTCGGAGTTAATCAGGCAGAACAAGCGATCTGGGTTAGCCAATGTTTACTTTGTAGGCTCAGGTAGAGAAGGGAACAGGAGAGGAGCGGACGGTGTTGGCATGATTTTTTTGTATGGAGGTGCATAACGTGTTGAAGAGTCAGGGAGGTGGTGTTATTAGAAATAGATTTATTACGTTTTGTTTAGCTGTTGTTTTGTTTCGTCTGAACAGCAGGTGCCGGCTTTTTGTGGGGAAGAGCAGAATTTTTGATACCACAAAAATTTCTCCCAGGGCGAAGTTGTGGCATTCGCCGACAAGCTAAGTCGCGCATGAATTGCCAGTGGTGGAAGGAGAGGAAGAAAATACGTTTTCCCAGCCAGGGGAAGACATTTTCCAGCGAATAGGATTTTTGTGGATAAATCCTGAGTTCTGACGCTCGGTCGGTTACACACGCAGATTTGGCATGCTGCCAGCGTTGTGGTAATTTTATGTTCGCTTCTTCACGGCCATAATAAAGCCGATAGCCCCATCGCCCAGTCATAGGTAATCGGGCAGGTAACCTCAGAGGTGTTAGAAGCCAGCTACAGTTCCAGTCCAGAATCCGGTGGGGTTCTGTTAAACCTTAGTCATCAAATTCCAGAGTTCGTGGAGAGAGAAAGGGTGAACATTCTCTCTACAGAAGTCAGCACAGAAAAGAGACATAGTTTTGTTGAAGATCATAGCAGAGGACAGCTGCTGAAGTTTAGAGGTGCAGTTAGGTGTGTTCAGGAGATTACAGGATAGGCTGTGTAGAACCGAAGTCTGTGCAGAGATTGTGTAGTCACTTCGCAGTCGTTCCAGCTATCAGTGGACTTAGAGTTAGAATTTAGAATAGCTAGTTTGAAGTGGAGGCTCGACTTGAGACCCCACCCAGGCAGTGTAATTCATTTCATTTAATCTTACCTTTTCTCCATACAGGTGAACCTTGTGGGTGAAGGGTGGGGTTGGTTGTTTTGATGATACATCATGTGTCATTTTTTTCTTCCTGAATTTGTTTATTTCAGGAGTGCTTACACTGCATTTTTTCTTTGACATGTATGTGATTAATTGTTTATAGGTGTTAATAAACTTGTAACTTATAGTTGGAATCAGTCATTTCATTTAAGTACAGTAGCTATATGTTGTCTGTATCTTGGTGTATGTGAATCTACTTGAACCTTATCCCCTTAGGGTAGTTAGAGGTGGTTCGAGGCCATAGCAATTTAAACGTCCGAAGTGGCGAGGAAAGAATCAACCTCGGTTCTCAACCTCGGAGCCAATGGTCTCAACTTTCACATTTTGCACTATATTTCTATCTGAATCTATCATTTCAGTCTTTCTTCTTACTATTGTCTTGTCACTATATGTAGACAGTCTCTAGTCCTAAATCCATTTCGTGACACCCATACAAGAGAATAGATAATACAAGTGATTTGTATAATTTGATCTTCACAGGAAAACTGATGTTACTTTTCCAGATCACATTCAGCCTTGTCATGGCAGCTGAGGCCATCTCAAGTCTTGTCTTGATTTCTTTACTTGATCTTCCATCACTACATATAGTGGACCCCAGATATTTAAAGGTGGTAACTTCTTCTAATGTTTGCCCATTTAACGTAATGTTGGTCGGAACATGTTTCTTATGGCTATTCACCAATATCTTGCTTTTTTCTATATTAATTTCCATCCCATACATTCTTGTTACTTTCTCCAGTCTAGAGGTAAGGTCTTGAAGTTCTGATTCTGTTCCAGCTATAAGATCGATATCATCAGCACAACATAGATTGCAAAGAGGTAGGCCTGCAATCGAAATGGTTGTTTTATAATCGTAGAGAGCCTCATGCATAATATGTTCTAGATATATATTAAAGAGCACTGGGGACAGGATACATCCCTGAAACAGGGAAATACAAGCAAGCAAATGGCTTCATCAAAGACAAGAATGGAAACATGCTTAGTAATATACAACAGCAAATGAAGAGATGGACAGAATATTTCAAGGAACTTCTCAATTTACCTGCTCCACAAAATTGCCCAGACATCCAGCCAGCAGAAGAGGAGCTACAAGTTAATTATGAAAGACCAAATAAGGAAGACATTAAGAAAGCCATAAAGCTCATAAAAGATGGAAAAGCTACTGGTAGCTTAGTGATTAGTGCACTGGCTTCCTAGCTCAGTGTTCTATGGTTCGATCCCCAGATGAGGTGGGATTTTTTTTTAGGCCGCAAACAGCTCCTGGGTCGACTCAGCCACAACTGGGTTCCAGAGCAACTCTGGGAAGGTTAAGGCAGCCGGCGTGATGCTGACCACATCACCCCTAGAGTGCCGATGGTCAAGAAAATATGGGCCTAACACTATATTCCCAATATGCCTCAATGGGCGTGTAACGGGATCCTTTACCTTTTTTACTGGTCCAGGTGGCACTCCAGCAGAGACCATCAAAGCAGATATTAACACCTCTACAGAGATATTACACAAATCACTTGATAAAAGTCTGGTAGAGAAGTCATTCCAGCAGAATGGAAAGTAGGGCATCTGGTCAAGTTGAATGAGGGGAGATTTACAAGAGTACACAGATTACAGAGGAATATTGTTACTATCAGTGCCAGGAAAAAAATAATAAGCAGTATCATCCTTGAGAGTTTATAGATATACAACTGAGAGATGAGAAAGCAGGGTTTCAATAGAATAGATCCTGCACAGACCACATGACAGCATGGCCAAGGACTAAAGAAGGACAAGACATACCAGATTTCAGCGCTGCAACTAACAGTTGAACAAAGTTTTGAATTAACTCACCTCTTTACATTGGATTTGTTGACTATGAAAAGGTATTTACAGTGCAGAGACACAGTGCACTGACTGACCTGACAATTTAACACAAACGGGAATTCACACCTATGACTGACATGACCTGACAATGTAACACAAACAAGCATTCACATCTCTGACTGACATGACATGACAATGTAACACAGACAAGCATTGATATTTCTGACTGGCCTGACCTGACAATGTAACACAGACAAGCATTCACATCTCCGACTGACATGACCTGACAATGTAACACAAACTAGCATTCACATCTGACTGACATGACCTGACAATGTAACACAAACTAGCATTCACATCTCTGACTGACATGACCTGACAATGTAACACAAACGAACATTCACATCTCTGGCTGACAAGACAATATAACACAGACAAGCATTCACATCTCCGACTGACATGACAATGTAACACAAACGAGCATTCTTATCTCCGACTGACCTGACAATGTCCTTTCTGGCTTATCCAGGAGAACCAACATCACCTCAATGACAAAACTTCTCTGGCTAACCTGGAATAAGTGGAATCCAGTTACACTGTTTGAAAATGAAGGCAAAAGGTCTGAAAGGACAAACAAATTTCTGAGAGGATTTATATAGACAAAATTATATACTCTTTTGTACTTGTGCACCAAGAAAGATGTATCAACAGATTACACTAGCATATAGCTGTTCTATAATAAGCTAATAAAAGTCAAAATATAAATAATGTATATGATCTTGTTGTTGAACTAGGGTTGCTAGCTTCTCGCTCTTTAGCAGTCAACACCAACTTGAAGACTCCTTGGTATTATCTACACTGTAGGTTTCGGCTTTTCCTGTGGCTTTTCTGCCATTCCGAAACAAGAGTTGAAGCCATGGGCTCCAGTTTCTCCAGCTTGGCTTGCGTTTAAAGGATCATCACATCTGGTCCCAAGCTAGGAGTAAGAAGTGTGTGTCATACTGTGCATTCCCCGCCATCCGAGGGGGCTCTCCAACATGCTCTAGTTCTGGGCTCTCCCAAGGAATTTTCTTGTCCTGCACAGAGCCACTTCTCAGCTTCCCCTGTCTATCACTGGGTCCATAGTGAAATCCTTCTGCATGCATTGAACCAAGTCAAAGCCAAAGAATTACGCCTGGGGCTCTAGTGATTTCTCCAAGCTTAGCGTGCAATGCTGGCTTCTCAACAAGTTTCGCCACAGGGGGAATCCCTGGAAGTGTGTGGATGATTTCAAGAGTCAATGAGGTAGTAATTAGCCTCACAGACATAGGTTCACTTTCATGTACATATATTGCAGCATTGTGCTTAGCTGGTGGTCATATAAGGATAACTCCAGATATGGCTCTATGCATACATGATCTTGACAAAGTTGAAATTCCATTGAACACAGAAGCAAATTATTTAACAAAAGCACTGGAAAAGGGGGGGGGGGGGGGGGGGGGGGTGGGAGGGGGGGGGGGGGGAGGGCGGGCGGCGGCGGCGCACAAGGATACAAAGTGATGTTGGATCCAATTAATGCCCTAGAATATGTTGTGGCAACAAAGAATATATAACTAGCAATGAAAGTATGTGTGCTGCGCAAGAGACATTGAAAGAGTAGATCCTATTGCATCCCACTGCAACCTAGCTCATGAAAGATATTTGATTCAAGTAAACTATATACTTGCTTATCTAGGACATAAAGTACCATGATACTATAAAACCAGCAATACTGATTACTGTGCAGTGGTATAAAAATGTGTCTTATATTCATCGTATGCAAAAGAGGAAATAGACACATGAATAGAAAGATTCTGATAACTGAATTATAGGAAAGAGTGTCAGAACAGGTGACAATTTAGACAGAATCAAACTATCAGGTGACAATTTAGACAGAATCAAACTATCAGGTGACAATTTAGACAGAATCAAATGATATCCTGAGTGTCTGATGGCTTCTTCTTCTTCTTTTTCCTCGTTCGTCCTGAAAAGGACGGTGGTTGCGTTGTGTCTGTGTTGACTCCATTCTTATTTGTTGAGTTCAGTTTATATTGATGAAGAGGTAACTTAAAACGCGAATGGTTGAAATGAACAAAATGTCAACAATGTTCTTCAAACGACACTCCAACAAGTAGTGATCAACTGGTCACTGATAGGCAGCACGCAAGGCTGTGATGAATGTACATAGATTTTATTGAACGTGACATATACGGCGTTGAACAAGACAGTCATAGTTACAGGTGCAAAAAGGTCATACATCACAATGTTGATCATCACTTTTCAAGGGATGAAGATTCTCTAACAATATAGTCCTCTTATTCAAGTGTCTAAGGATCCCTTCCTTTGCCATAGTATATGTATTGTAATAACGTCCGTTAACCTTCTCTCAAGGACGTATCTTATGACCAACGGATTCATACTCAATGAGTAATATTTCTTATCAGACTTGCCATGATTCCAGGCTTCCTTCCTACAATACTTAGGCAGTTTATATATATAAATATCCAAATAAAGTCATCTCCAACAATACGACCAGGTTAGAGTTCTGTGTTGACTAACCTCTCTATATCCCTGCCATGACTTTGGCATTTACTAACATACGGCATATAAAACATGAGAAGCATATAATTCAATCAACTTTGTGTACTCGTAGGTATTCTTCCTCTACGGTAATTCAAAAGGCTACCGACTCCGTCTGTCCATTCTAGAAAATATCATACAGCGATGGATTTCCCGCTAGATCAGAACTATGAGCGGCCTTACACTTTAATTTACTCAATAAACATTTAATGACATGGGGCGACACTTACTTGATCCTACTACTGTTGGCTTCAACATGAACCAGTAGAGATCATACAACATAATGGCTTCTTCCACACTTGCCAGCAAAATTCCAAGGAAATATATATCGGACATAAACATGGTCCGTACAGCCCCGACAAAACATGACGTCACAAACTACTCAACTAGGTTACCCGTGCGTCCCAAAGCAACACTCACTGCTTTGTGCACGTCAGTGCGCGAATCATTCGACCGCACAAATAATATAACTATCTCAAGACTGGTGCGTACATTTGGCAGGACCGACGACTACCCCCTTAGGTAATAAATGTACGTAACAGCTCCCTTATTACCTCCCCTTAAAAAAATTAATTCTATTAATTTTTTTCGAACTAATTACTCGAGAGAGGTGAGTCAAAACTACAACAATATATGAAAAGCATGAAGTTATATCATATTAAGAAAAGAATATTAAATTGAAATTAATATAACTAAATGACAGTATGCATTAAAGCACACATCCACCATCGACCTACTTTGGAACGATGTGGTAATATAAAACAAGTTGAAAAATGAAAAATGAAGAAACCATAAAAAAAAAGATGATAATAAAATTCAACTAAGTTTTCAAAAAAAAAATTTGAAACATATGATTTCAAAATGAAAATGAACAGCAACACTGATGATAATCAATGATAAGAGAATCAATAGAACAGAAAATTTTAAAATACAACATGCAAAATGAAACAAAGCATAATTAAACACTTTAAGAAGCAACGCACTTACTGTTATCTAACACTAGTACGTTTGACTAGTTATCTAAAAGTGAGATATCATGTAGTGGGATATGTGAATACACGTATTGCAAGAAACTAATAAAGTTAGTAGATGTGTGATTTATAATCAATCAAATAGATTAAGTTGAATTAATCTAACTTATATATTCCTTAATTACTAACAAATAACTAGTTAACAATATATTCTAAATAATTCCAGTATCACTCATTGTCAATGTTCAGTTGTAACTAGTTAGTAATAGACGCGACGATGTACTGAATGTTCTATACAAGATAAAATATATTCTCGCACACGCCATGTAGTGTAATATGTTCCATAGGAATAACAAATGTATATTTGTCGCTCTTAACAATGTTGCCATATTAATAAAAAGTTACTGTAGTACCAATGTTACCGTTCTAACAAAACGTTACTACACAAAAAGTCATGTTATAATTAAGAAGTAAGTATATCCTGGAAGTTATACTTGTACGAATAATGCAGATCTATACATAGTCTTTACAGATGTACAATCAATGACACTGTACATAGTTATTCATGTTTCGGTGAGGATGTTTCACCATCTTGAAGTGGTTTAGTTTCGACACGTTCACTTGGGCATCTTGAAAGACAGTCTGCAAACACATTCTGCACTCCAGGAATAGCTCGTATCTCAAAATGGAACGGTTGAAGAGCTATAGCGTAACGCGCTGACTTTGATGACTTAACGTTCCCTGTATTCAGTGCGGTAAGAGCTTTCTGGTCAGACTCCACCACAAAGTGTGAGCCGAGAAGGTAACGTTCCAGTTTTGTGATTGACCAGACAAGAGCGAGGAGCTCTTTATCAAGAACGGAATATTTCATCTCGCTCGTTGTGAGCTTTCTGGATACGTACATAATCGGAAATAAGGTGCCTCCGTATTCCTGCATCAAAACTGCCGCAATAGCGTAGGAAGAAGCATCACTGCGAAGAACAAAGGTGAGATCTTTGTTAGGCAACCTTAAAAAAGGCTTATTTGAAAAAAATTGTTTTATATAGTCTAAAGCCGTTTGGTGATCCTGCGACCACTTTATTACATTAGATGTGCCTTTCTTCAGTAACGAAGAAAGAGGTGCAGTTATAGTAGACAAATGAGGGATGAATTTAGAATAGAACTGTATTAGTCCTAAGAGCGACCTCACTTGTTTTTTTGTCTTAGGTGCTGAGATGTTTAAAATTTTAGAGACGTTACTGTCTTCTGTATACATTAAACCGCGACCTATACGGTGACCAAGAAATGAGATGTCATGAAAACCGACAAAAGCCTTTGAAGGTTTCGCTGTTAAGTTATAATCCCGTAAGGTAGAAAGTAAAGATTTTAAACCCTGAATATGTTCATCCCAAGAGTCACTGAAAAGACAGATGTCATCTATATAAGTAATGACATCGGGACGATGAGACAATATGCGGCGCATCATGCGTACAAAGGTAGCTGGCGCATTCATTAACCCGAATGGCATAAAATTCCATTGAAAAAGACCCCGTGGTGTCGAGAAAGCGGTGAATGGCTTTGATTTAGGAGTGAGTGGCACTTGCCAATATCCCTTTGAGAGGTCAAATTTCGAAAAGAATGTAGCATGAGATAATCTCTCCAATAAGTCATCTAAAAGAGGTAATGGTTCCGCATCGAATTTTGTAACTTTGTTTAATTTCCTGTAATCTACGCAAAGACGTATATTGTTGTCTTTCTTCCTAATGATTACCATGGAAGAAGAATATGGTGATGAAGATGGTTCAATTATATTTAATTGGAGCATCTCATCCAATTCCTTATCAACCTTATCACGAAAGTGTAAAGGAATAGGATATGGGCGAACTCGAATAGGCGTATCGTCAGTCAGAATAATGTCATGTTGGATGACTGACGTATGACCTGGGATGTCAGTGAGGACATCCTCATACGAGTGTAGAATATTAGAGACTTGCTGACGTTGATCAGCCGAAAGAGTAGATGAGATCGTAACATCATTCCATTTCTCAGTGGAATGGAGTGGTACAACTGGTATTGGTAGTTGTACATCATCGAAAGAAGATTCCTCTTCTTGGATGACTGATAAACTAGAATAGTGTTGAATAGGTGGTGTAGGATCGTCAGTTGCCTGAAACACTGACTGTAGATAATCAGGACGTGAGTAATACTCCTTCAACATGTTAATGTGGAAGGTTTTATGTTTACCATTAACATCAACGATGTAGTCGACATCGGATATTCTTGAGATGATCCTGAAAGGACCTCTCCAGGTAATTAAAAGACGATTGTTATGCGTAGGTAGTAAGACAAAAGCTTCATCACCAGGTATGAGCTGGCGAAGACGTCTATACTTGTTTGCAAATAGACGAGCTTTTTCTTTGGCTTGTTCAGATGATGCAGTAGCTAGTCTACAAGCATCTATGATTCTCTTTCTCAGAGAGATCACATATACTCATAAGAGGATTGAGTTTCCTCTTCAATATTCTCGTCAACCAATAAGTCGTGGATTAACGACATAGGACCGCGTGGTTGCATGCCAAAAACAAGCTGGAATGGAGAAAACCCCGTTGCTTGATTTTGCACCTCGCGATACGCAAAGAGACAAGCGGGTAGGACCCGATCCCAGTCTTGGGGATGGTCTTGAGTCATCTTACCCAACAACTGCTTGAGTGTCCTATTGAGACGCTCAATTAACCCATTTGACATCGGATGATAAATAGAACTAAGAGATCTGTCTATACCTAATGTCTTCATAACTTGAGACATGGATTCAGAAATGAACTGAACCCCATGATCCGACAAGATTTTCCGTGGAAAACCAATGCGTGAGAAGATTAACATCAATGCCTCTGCTACACTGGCAGATGAGGTGTTCTTGAGAGGGATGGCCTCAGGCCAACGAGTGCACATATCAATGCACGTAAGGATATGCGTATGCCCTCTAGCAGATGGAAGTATCGGACCAATAATGTCAATGGCCATTTTATCAAATGGTCTAATCGGGATGTCCGCAGCTTGAATAGGAGCCGCATGAAATGGACCCCGTACCTTAACTTCCTGACATATCAAACAGGACCGACAATAGAGAGTGATGTCCTATGGACGCCTGGCCAGTAGAATGCAGAAAGCACTCTGGATTTGGTACGCGAAAAACCCATATGGCCCGCACATTGCGAGTCATGCGCATGTCGTAAAATACGAGATCTCATACAGGATGGGACTAGAATCTGAGAACATAAGGATGAATCCTTTTCCCGTATTACTCTAACCAAAATCCCATTTTTAAGTATAAAGTCATGTCTAGATTTTGCAAGTTTGTTGCTTGTATTCTTTTTGTTCACATACTGAAAAAATTTTTTTTAATGAATCATCATTCTTTTGCAATGTTGCAAACAACTCCCGTGAGATAGGAGCATCATCATCACAAGTGGTATGAACTGTAGGTTCAATAGGTGTATCATGCGACATATTAGTAGCTTGCGCTCTAGTTACTACTGCATTTGCAGTTTGAATATGTCGCTCTTCCCATTCAGCTATTTGTTGGGGTGAACACTCTTTAATACCATGTATGCGACCAAGAATCAAATCACAAATTGGATTTGGAAGAAGACATGCTTGGATCTGTCCTGAAAAAAATGGAGTATGAAGTGTTATAATGGCTGTGGGGAATGTTTCCACAGTTCCGCCAAACGTGACACATTTCACAACCCTGCCCGTCGCACAACTAGGGTCGATCAGCGATGTCCGGACGCCCACTGTCGTACAACCTGAGTCGAATAAAAGAGAGCATGAAATATTGTTAACAAATCCTCTGTTAAACTTAAGAGAGCCCTGTCCATGGTGTACTGACGCAGGAGTGGCCATGCAGACTGCAGGTAGACTAGGCAAAGTATGACCGCAACGCAGCGTCGTGATCGCCTTGGGCTGGAAAAGAGTAGAGCATTCTGAACAATCTTTGACTTGGGTACAATCAAGAGAACAACACATAGCATTATGAGTTTCAGCTACTTTACCCTGTTCAATGTTAGCCTGTGTATCAATTAAAGAGACATTAGAATGTCTAACCGTATTACTTGACGATCTATCTCTGCGACGCGATCGATTTTGATTATTGTCATTAAAATTGCTACAATTGTCGTTTCTGCTAGAGTAAAAATTTGGATGAGTCCGATAGTTTGTATAATTAAAGTTATGTTGTTCTTTAAAATTTTTATTCCAAGAACCTTGTCTGTTTTGCGGACCCTGAGATTTTGATCTCCAGTTTTGTTTATTATAATGTCCTTGATTATTTTTAAAATAATTGTTACCAAAATCTCGTGATCTGTGAGCTTGGTTCCAAGAAACATTAAATGGAGCAGATTGTTGAAATTGCTTCCCTTTGTAAAAGTTATCATTGTTAAAATTGTAATTATTTCCCTTATTGGCATACCTGTCAGCACTAAAGGAACGATTTCGTGAAAAATTGTTTTGTTGTGCTGCAAAAGCAACAGGCAATTCATTCTTAATCTGTGCGTTACTTAGATCCATGTTTGGGTGAGCAGTGCAAAAATTTTTTGCATGTTCTTCTAAATTTTTCATAGATAAAGGTTTCCGTTCTTGCAAAAATGCGAGAAATGTAGGATTTACAGACGAAAGTACCTTATCGCGCATCAGTAAATCGAAGAGACCTTCATACGACTTTTCAATTTTGGATAATTCGATCCATCTTTCTAGTGTTAGTCGTATTTGTGACAGAAAATCATTGAAATTTCTGCTAGATTGGGGTAGTAATGTATGAAATCTCAAACGATATTCGTCTTCTGTCATTTGGAATTTTTGCAGAAGTGCCGCTCTAAGAGCATTATAGTCATTTTTTCTCACCAATGCTGGTGGTATGATAAACTGCTAATGCATCCCCTGTAAGTAATCTGGATAAATATGTACAGTATAGCGTTTTATCCACGTTATAAGACCCACAAGTGGCCTCAAACCTATCTAGGAAGAATATCACGTCATCAGACGGGGGATTAAATTTTGGTAATTTAAGGTGAATTTCCTTAAAATGATCATGTCTGGATGAAGTTTGGCTTTCAAAAGTTCTCTGAGAATTAGATTCCTGAGTTAACCTAATTCTCTCATATTCTGACTCTGCTAATTTTAGTTCATGCTGTCGTTTTTTTTTTTCATTCTCTTCCATCTCAAGCTGAAGTCGTTTTACATTTTGTTCAGCAATTAATCTCTCTCTCCTCCATTTCTTTTTGTTTAACTTCCATTTCTTTTTTTTCAGCTATTAATCTCCTCTCTTCATTTTTTTTTTGTTAATTCAATTTTTAATATCTTTCCTCTCATTTTTCAATCCTTTTGCTTCTTTTTTTCTCGCTGAAATCTTCCTCTTCTAATTTCAGCGGCTAATCTCATTTTTTTCTCCTCTTCCTCAGCTATAAATTTCCTCTTCTTTTCATCTCTAATTTCAGCAGCTAATTTATGCCTCTCATTTTTTTTCTCATTTTCCTCAGATTCAATCCGTTTTTGATCTGCCTCAAATTGAAGTTTTTCTAGTCTTAAAGTTTCTAACTTTCTCAATCTTCGGCTTCTATTTCTTGAGCTTTTCTATATTCTGCAAGTGCAAATGTTTTTGCTTCATCAGGAGCCATCTGAAGAGCTTTTGCTTGCTTAATGAAATAATCGAGTGAATACATTATTCTATATAAGTAGTCACAGTACTCTAGATATTAAATGATAATTAATCAATATAAATTGGTTAACCTTGTTATTATAACAAGTGTTCTTCGTTCCTGTCCTTAGAACGGTATAATGTTATCATATAATTATTAAATATGTTATTAATCAATAAATTTATGTATTTCCTGTCTTCTTTTCATCTCCTCAGCGTTATCTCATCAAATGTCATGTAATAGACAACCAGAAAGTCAATAGAAAAAAAACCGACAAGACATGATAAAATGGACGGGTGAACACAATCGTAGAAATCAAAAAAATAAAAATGTATAACTAAAATAGAATATCGTAAAAATATACGACGATAACTACGATCAGATAATTAACAGTACAATTGACAACACAGTGTAAAAACATAGGTTTTGTAAAAAAACTGAACGACAGGAAAGGTGAGACGGACGCAAAATACAAACAAAATTCATCATAAAAATAAGGTACGAGTAAAATAAATACCAAAAAACAACAATTAAAACTTGACGAAACAGCTAAAACAGTCAGGTGTTACAGACTACCAGACACAGTGGACCAAAGATCCTTCTATGCTCACGCATAGGAACATTCCACTGCGGGAAGTCTGCAAAATAATGTCCTATAGAACACTTAAGACGGACCTGGGGTGAAACTGGTATTTTCCCGTCCTAAGTCGCCATTCCCAACCTCCCACGAAGAATACAACACATATAACATGTAACATGAAAAATATAAATGTGGACATAACTACATGAGGCACAGCTAAACGTAATAAAGTGTACAACGAAAACACGTTATACTCATCTCGCGTGCAGGTAAAAAATCAATGTGCCTCGTCTCCGTGGATGTACGTTTGCGGATAAAATACTTCGTTCTGCGTATCTAGATTACAGCTCGCACGCAATAATGATGAAGAGGTGATCCCCAGGATGTCAGTCACTGTGAAACTTAACGTGGAGGTTGATTGAAGACCTTGACCTTGGTAAACGTAAGTTGTTTCTGATTTCTCATCCCACTGGGTTCCAAGTTCGAGATGTTGGAGCCTTGAAAGTTAAAATCTTCTTTTCAATCGATACTTGGATTAAGTTCGTTCCTTGGAAATTAGTTATTTCCAGACCACGCTGGCCTACCATTTATTGTTGACTCCATTCTTATTTGTTGAGTTCAGTTTATATTGATGAAGAGGTAACTTAAAACGCGAATGGTTGAAATGAACAAAATGTCAACAATGTTCTTCAAACGACACTCCAACAAGTAGTGATCAACTGGTCACTGATAGGCAGCACGCAAGGCTGTGATGAATGTACATAGATTTTATTGAACGTGACATATACGGCGTTGAACAAGACAGTCATAGTTACAGGTGCAAAAAGGTCATACATCACAATGTTGATCATCACTTTTCAAGGGATGAAGATTCTCTAACAATATAGTCCTCTTATTCAAGTGTCTAAGGATCCCTTCCTTTGCCATAGTATATGTATTGTAATAACGTCCGTTAACCTTCTCTCAAGGACGTATCTTATGACCAACGGATTCATACTCAATGAGTAATATTTCTTATCAGACTTGCCATGATTCCAGGCTTCCTTCCTACAATACTTAGGCAGTTTATATATATAAATATCCAAATAAAGTCATCTCCAACAATACGACCAGGTTAGAGTTCTGTGTTGACTAACCTCTCTATATATCCCTGCCATGACTTTGGCATTTACTAACATACGGCATATAAAACATGAGAAGCATATAATTCAATCAACTTTGTGTACTCGTAGGTATTCTTCCTCTACGGTAATTCAAAAGGCTACCGACTCCGTCTGTCCATTCTAGAAAATATCATACAGCGATGGATTTCCCGCTAGATCAGAACTATGAGCGGCCTTACACTTTAATTTACTCAATAACATTTAATGACATGGGGCGACACTTACTTGATCCTACTACTGTTGGCTTCAACATGAACCAGTAGAGATCATACAACATAATGGCTTCTTCCACACTTGCCAGCAAAATTCCAAGGAAATATATATCGGACATAAACATGGTCCGTACAGCCCCGACAAAACATGACGTCACAAACTACTCAACTAGGTTACCCGTGCGTCCCAAAGCAACACTCACTGCTTTGTGCACGTCAGTGCGCGAATCATTCGACCGCACAAATAATATAACTATCTCAAGACTGGTGCGTACATTTGGCAGGACCGACGACTACCCCCTTAGGTAATAAATGTACGTAACAGTCTGTTTACGCCTAAGCTGTGATATCTGCACCTTTCGGTCGACACATCCGACTTCTGCACGGCATTTTTTGGGACCGGGTTTGCCTTCCCACTGCGATCCCTACTCGCTCAGCCAGACTGCAGTGATGCAATCTGTTTCCAGGACCACCACGTGGAGGTGGAGTAGGGTCTTGACCAGCTCTGGTTTGCTGATCCTGATGCAAGCAGTCAAGCTATGGGTCGCTGACTGCATTCTCTATTGCTGCATCTTTGGGTCCCGTCTGATGGCTAAGTGGTTAGAGCATTTTCCTCTCGCAGCGTAGTTATCGGGTTCTAAAACTGAAACCTGCTAGCGTCACACTCCAGTCTACCCAGCTGTAAATGGGTATCTGACTCTGCTCATGAGTTAGGGAAGGCAAAGGCAGCAAGAAAGGGAACTGGCCACCCCAACCTCATAAAAAAGCAGACCTAGTATGGTGAATTCTATAACGCTTCATTCTCCTACAGCAGTATCTGCTAAAGAGCTAACTTTACCTTTTTTTTTTATTTTAATTATTAAATGATATCCTGCCTCGTGTAGTAACTGATGGGACTCTGAGAGGACAGAAAAAAATAGGACTATTATGACGTCACGCCCGAGTCTGGCAATCTTGTCATGTATGCTGCATTAAAGCGGCTAATATGAGGTCACGCTTGAGCCTGACCACCTTATCACGTATTGTTGCATGAGGCGACTTATACGTCATGCTTGATCTGGCAATCTTGTCACGAATGTTCCAGGAAGCGACTAATATGAGGTCACTCTTGAGTCTGGCAATCTTATCACGTATTGTTGCATGAGGCAACTAATATTAGGTCCCGCTTGCGTCGGGCAATCTTATCATGTACGCTGCACGAGGCGACCAATATGATGTCATGCTCGAGTCTCGCAATGTTATCACGTAAAACAAGTTGCTACCGAAAACATAAGCTACAACAGCACACGAATACTTCAGGGCAGGCTTCCTGTGAGGCTTCAGCAGCAGCTCACCAGTGAGTGAATAGGGGAAGTAACTCCGGACAGAGATATCTAGTGATGTTTTTATTGTAGCTTATTGCTTACAGAGCGTCCAATTGACAGAGTGGTTAGAGCACTGTGTTCGAACCATGGTATCGACACACTCCGGTCTATCCAGCTGTAAATGGGTACATGACTCTGCTCTTTGAGTCAGGGAAGGAAAAGGCATCAAGGAAGGAAACTGGTCACCTCACCTCTCGATGCTGGACCCAGTATGGTGAAGTCTCTAACACTTCACTTCCCTAAGGCAGTATCTGCTATGGGACTACCTTTACCCGTTTACTGTGTACAGTACTGTGGTATTTATATTTTTATTTACCTTTTTCTGCTTCGACAACTTTTTTAACCACTCCAGCAGTTTTGCGTACTCTGCATCTGGCAAACAATCCAGCAATTCTGAAACAACCTAGATCAATTTATACAATCATATATTAACACAACTCAAGAAAATAATAATTACAACAATTTAAAAAAAAGCAACAATGATTTAACATAACACAATTCAAATTAGATATCCTCTAAGGCACTGGAGATTCCAACACATGGGGCAAGTTATGGGCGGACTAACACTGATCTGGACCCCCAGGCAATAAGGGATTGTTTACTTGACAGTTGAATTAAGCTAGAATGAGGCATGGGGATTGTGGGCCCTCTTCTACTGTGGCTCTCCTGGCACTGCCCGATTGCTCAGTCCTCCCCTCGGGCAAGTTTTCTATGCATTTGCATAAGTTCTGTTTATGCAAATTCAAAGTTATGAATCCCCACATTTAACAAATTAAATTGGGTTCATGCACAAATGTTGAAAGTGAAAAAAAAAAATTAGGCATGCAAATAAACTAAAACAATCACCAAGCAGCATATCCAAACTGCAAACCTTGCTCCACATAGTACATAACGCTGAATCCCATAATAGGTGTTATACACTGTAAACCATGTGATCTGACCATGATTTAGCTGTCCAATGACTTAAAGTGCTAATGTTGTCCTGGCATGATGACATTTGAAAAGTGTTGTTTTGTTTGAATTCTTCATTTAGACAGCATTTCATATGCATTATATTTATAATGACCACCCCCTCCAACTGTAGTTCCCAGGGTCTCTAATGAGACAAAGAAAGAGCTTCTGCTCCTTCAGGCATGTTGTACAAGGCAACTAACAGGAGGCTAGCAACCTCATCATACAAAACAAATTGCTATTGACATGACTGTGCAAGAGAATTTGAATGCCTCATCAATGTTTCAGCAACTCTGGGCACACATTGCGAAGTAATGGAACGCTCATCAAATCTCTGCCATTAAGTTGTCGGAGCCTGCACAAAGCATTCACGTTCTGTAGCAATTTACTAAACATGATGAGGTTGCCAGCCTCTGCACAACCTCATTTTATTTGCCTTGTACAACAGATACCTGAGGAAGTAGTAGTTCTATTCTTTGTCTCTTAATAAGTCCGGCGGGAGGGAGGGAGAGGAGACGTACACAGGACGCTATTACTGCTGGGTAATTAAGTGTGTGTTGTAATTAACTGGTCATGGAAACATATGATGACTCCACTGGAACAACCAGACATGTCACAATATGAAGTTGGAAAAAACTGAATTTTAAAATTTGAGGGAGAAGAAGAAAAGGAGAAAATAATGACTGATGATAGAATTCCATGATGTTAGAAAAACATTGCCTTCATACTCTAACTGCAGGAAACCACGTACTCAGTTCTTTCAGGCTTATTTCAGAATAATATTGGATGATATAATCATAATATTAGGAGCCTTGGTAGCGCAGTGGTTAGTGCACTGGCTTCCTAGCTTGGAAGTCCATGGTTCGATCCCCAGTTGAGGTGGGATTTTTTAGACTGCAAATTGCTCTGGGGTTGACCCAGCCTCATGAATTGGGTACCAGAGTAACTCTGGGAAGGTTAAGGCGACTAGCGTGATGCTGGCCACGTCACCCCTAGTGTGCCGATGGTCAAGAAAATATGGGCCTAACACCATATTCCCAAGATGCCTCAATGGGCGTGTAACGGGATCATTTACCTTTTCTTCTTTTCTAATCATAATATTGGAGGCTATGTCAATCTATGACATGCTACTAATTTGAGGTCGTAAAATCAATTGCTACAGAAACCACCGGTGCAAGCGTTTGTGCTTCTGCATCTGCTTCTTTATGGCGGCCATCTGCAAACTCTCAATCCATGCTTCAGAAGGTCCTAAATGGATGGCTAAGTTATGAACGGAGAACACATATAGAGGCTGTTAAAGAAGATTTATATGTAATTACATGTTGACCACAATTAGTTTTGTCATCAGTTAATCTACGCGCTGACAATTCTATTTTGGGGCCAACATGATATGTATTTTTGCATCTTTATAAACTATTATTGAACGCGATGTTAGTTTGACGTCACTTAGAGATGATGACGTATTTTGGGCTGCGGATAATTTATGCATAACCATTAGCCAGCACCTTTCGTTTGAGATTTCGTCTAAGGAAGACGTTGATTTTTGTGCTCCTAGATTTTGACGACTGTCAAGTTAATTTCGTGGCTTATACATATCACGAAGGTCCCCACATTTTATTCATGAAGATGCCGAATATAAGTAGCCGAGTTCGAGGAGGATCTATTTTTCCAGAGAAGTATTGCAGGAGCAAATTTGTTATAATAATACTCCATACTCTGGGGTTCGATACTCCGGATATAACCATGATGGCACCATGAGTAAATACTCCAGGTATGTGAAGGACAGTAGGAGCTTCAATTTATTCATATACTGAATGTTTAACCATGAACATGTTTATCTATTTCGTCGATTAAATTTTGTCATCTATGTGGACCTAAAATATCAAGACGCTGAGAAGTCATTTTTATAATTCAAGTTATGCCACTACCCATACGACATTTGCAACATCTCATCAGCAAGATTGCTCTAATAATCAGCCACAATATATATCCATAAAAGATGCAACAGAGGCCTTAAACCTCCAGGAGGGGTCAGAGTGGCTAAGAGGTATGGTGTCCACCTCAAATTCTAGAGGTACCAGGTTCGATTCCCAGTATAGGGAATATAATCTATGGAAATTTTATTTCAGAACCAGAGGTCCTATTGATGTCATACTTCCCCCTGGTCTCATGGGTAGTGAGATTAGATGCCTAGCCTTCTCGGATAAGGGCAAAAAAAATAGGTCCTGTATTCACGTTGCGCACGTTAAAAATCGAACGGCAGTTGGAAATCATAAAGAGTAGGCCGTAAGACCCACCAAATATATTTATAGAATGTGTGATTCCTACATACACACATTGGGATTTACACCGGGTGCTAAGGAATTTGTGCACTGTGCTGAGATCCTCCTTGTGTGATCTAAGGGAGGAGATTGAAGCACTGATGGAGTTGTCTGTATGCAATGAAGATAGTCCTTAAAACTAAACCAAACCAAACCTATAGGAACTGGTGTAGACCTACTGTCTTTGTCATGTATGGGGTATACATCAATGAGAGAGTTGATGGACTAGCCTTGACAGTGGGGACACTGGATATGGATAAGGGAGAGATACTTAGGGCAAATAATGATCGCCTGTTAGAAAACAACACTGCAATCAATGACTCAACAAGGCTAAGACCGCTGGAATTTGGCATGGAACATATGACTAGCATGGATAGACATATGAGAGGATGGGTCAAGCGCGTATTTAGAAACATTATAGAAACAATCAGTATTCATACCCTTGGACATTTGCAGTGTGAGTACATATGGGTTTGCCCAGAATGCAATGACGTTGATTCTGAATAACTAACAAGACACAAGAAAAGTCTAAAAAAGGACATGAAAGTATATGTTACCTGAGCCGTGAGTGTTCGGTATTCCGAACGATCTGGCACTTTAAAGCACATGTGTTGTATCAGTGTCTTGACACAGAGTGTACATCGCTCACCAAATTCCTTAGACAGATACCTAAAAGTAAGCAATAACAACTGTCGTACATTCATTTAGTGAAGATAGTACATCACAATCTGTATTCTCAATAAAGTATGCTGACATTTGTTTAAAAAGTATATTGATTTAGATACATAAATACATTATGTGTGTTTTTGTTTTGTTTAAGAGTCAACTTATTGTAGAGCATATATCAAAGCCTCCCTTTGTCCTGAACATTCCACTCCATCCATTCATTTTCCTGCTATTTCCTATCTTATTTTACATTGTTTTGAAGTTCTTCCTCCTACACTGGTTGTTATTGAACAACAGCTGGCTTGTGATGCACACCAAAGATTTCCTGAGTTTGGATTTTCAGTAATATTTCTTTAACTTTTTAAATGGTGTTTTATTTTATGTGTTGGGTGACTCTCAAATTACTTTTTTTTAAATTTTAAGCTGCTCTGTGCAATTCGCAAGTAACTGTATTTTGTGTTGTTTTATTTGCATTTGAGAGAGCACATTTGAGAGAAACATGCATTAAAACATTTATAGTTGAACATCCTACTATTAGGCTTTAAAAATTGTTGCATGTTTGGTACAATTTCAATCACAAAAACATGTTCACTCAATTACAGTAAGAAGGGAGATAATGTGTGACACTGCCAAGTGGTTAGAATACAATTTTACTTTAGTAAAGTCATGGGAACTAATGGGCAAACATTATATTCAAAATAAGTTTGTATTCAAAATAAGTACTCCCATTAACAAAGAATCTATGAATGGCTAAAACAGAACACAAAGAATGTAAATTGATAAAAAAGACCACTTGAAGAATGCCTATATGGCTAAAATAACACAAGAAAAATGCCTATGAGTGGCTAAAATAACACATAAAGACAGCCTATAAAAGGTTTAAAATAACACAGGAAAAATGCCAAACAAATGAAGAATGCATAAGAATAGCTTAAAAAGCAAAGCAATGTAATCATAAGAGATAAGACGGCACTCAGTGACCACTAGATACATGATGAGGAGAGACACTATTAAAAACAGTGATGACAGGAAAAGTGCAGGAAAAGAGAAGTAAAAAGACAGGATAAATATGAGTGAGTGAACGTGTGTGAGTGTGTGTGTACATTCTACAGAAGCAAGACTGCCTACACTACACCTTGTTCACATCACAATGATAATAAACTCTGGCAACCAAATTATGGCAACTGGTTTGATATTCAGCCTTTACCTGACAAATTTTAGAGCCTGGTTCCTTAACAGCATCACTGAACGATCCAAGTTTTGAAACTGTTTTCCATCTTCCAACATGAGAAGATGATTCAGGAGCAATTTACACACCTGAAACATGAGATGGCTGCAGATATGAATCATGCAAACAGAAAACAAGGATGAAGAAGAAGAATAATGTTATCAGTAGATTCAATTGTGAACAACTATTTCACTACAAGAAGCAAGATGATGTATATGGGAGACTTTTCCTCATCATTTATGTAAATAACTGCCAGACATTAGGGATTGCCTGTATGCGATATTTCCACTGAAAACAAGTATACATACAAAGGGAAGGTCAAAAAGTAATGCCTCCTATTTTTTATGTATGTAAATACTGCATTGGTGTGCAATTTGTAAATTTAGCAGGATTCCTCAAACACTCTTCTGCACTGTATAGCATTACCAACCTGTTTCAGTAACAGGTGGCACCACTGTAACAGTTTAAAAATGGCTGCCAAACACGTTTGGTTAAAACAACGTTATGTCATAGAATTCCTCAATGCTGAAGGCGAGACCAAAGCCATCAACCTCCTGCACCATTACGAAACTAAAGGAGAAGAGTTTTTATCGAATATTGTGACAGGTGATGAGACTTGGGTTCATTTTTTTGAACCAGAATCCAAGAGGCAGTCAATGGAATGGCATCACACAACATCGCCGACAAGAAAGAAGTTCAAAAGTTCACCATCTGTAGGGAAAGTTATGGCCTCTGTGTTTTGGGATGAGAAGGGTGTAATTCTTCTCGACTTCTTGGAACAGGGAAACACGGTGAATGCAGACCGACCGTTACATTGAACTTTGAAGAAGCTTAGAGGTCGTCTTCGGCGACTGTACCCATTAAAAGATCAGAGAACTGCACCACTGTTGCACAATAATGCCATGCCACACACCGCTAAACGCACCATTGATGCGATTGCAGAATTTGGATGGACATTATTACCACATCCCCCTTACAGTCCCGATCTTGCACCTTCTGACTTCCATCTGTTTCGACCACTGAAAGAAGATCTTCGCGGACATCACTTTGAGGACACCGAGACCCTTAAACAAAAATTTTTACCGTGCGGGGATACATGCCCTTGTGAGAAGATGGACAAAAACTGTAACAAATAACGGAGACTACATTGAGAAATAAATTTTTGAAGTTCAGACTTGGGGCTACATTTCAATGTGAATTTTATCTGTTTTCTTGCCTATTGAATGAAATTAAACATTACGAGGCATTACTTTTTGACCGTCCCTCGTATTTTACATATTCTTAAATATTGATAAATACTTTCACAAACATGTTATAAGCATTCCCACTTTTACAACCAACTTAATTATCTGGCAGCCACCACTGCAGCTGGTCCCCTATCAGGAAGTCTGCACAAAACATTCATGTGTGCTCTAGCACTGGTCGTTTCTTTAGGAATGTCTTGTACACGGTCAGGTAGTCAGTTCCATGCACAACTTTATATTAGACATTTCTGACAACATGCTGGAGGAAGCAGACATCCTGTTCTTGCTTTGTCTCCTCAGACATGTGGATGGTGCGATCACGAGCTGGACTTCAAAGCTTAGACAGCCCAGACTATGCTGGCTTGGCCATTTCCGCCACATGGAAGATGGTTGCATTCCCAAAGATATTTTCTATGGACATCTGGCAGTTGGCAAAAGAACAGCTGGCCGACTGCAGCTGAGGTTCAAGGATGTGAGCAGAGAGACATGAAGGCATTGGAGATAAATTTAACAACCTGGAAGGATGAAGCTGCAGATCGCACCAAGTGGAAATGTGCCCTACAGCGCCACCTCAGATTGGGCAAAAAGCTCTTAAAAGCAAAACAGAAAAGAACACGTTGAAAAGTGCACCACAAAAAAAACAGCTCATTGGCACACTATTCCCATAGTTAATTATGAATGAAGGCTACTACTTCTCAGAGACCCCTGGGAACTAAAGGTGGGCAGTATGCTACAAACTTAACCATAACTCACTATTTCTCTTCTCTTTGACTCCATAATTATTTTCCACCCAGTGCCATAATTATTTTTTGAAGAATTCTAAACGGTGAAGTGTACTGTCTTTTAGTGTACATTTTATGTTAATCTTGTTCTGTGAACATATATTTATTATATACCAAACTGTAGGGAAATGGAAAGAGAATTGTTATATATAACGTCTTTGGTAGTATTAACACAACTGTGTTCGGTATACTTAAAACATTTTGCATGTAAAATTGAAAAACACTAAAAAGTTAACTGTAGAATACGATCTTACAAAAGACAAATTACTGTTGTAGACAATAAAACTTTCTTTTTAGTCTTCAAACATCAAGTTAATCCATATACAAAGTAAAAAAAACATTGCTTTTGGCCACAATTAGTACATTTAGTGTTATTCACACCAGTTTTTACTGTGGTCCCTTGTAAGAAAATAATAAATTATGCAATCGTGCATTACGTAATTTTCAAGCAATTAAAGAAGAATAACGTCACATAAAAACTTTTTTACACTTGTTTAATGTTTTAATAGTATCCCTAGCTTCATCTTCTACCTAGGACTAGTGATTAGATGTTACAGTAGGTCTAGTTTTGTTGCTTTCTGATCAGCCAGATTATGACTACGCCCACTCATCAACTAAATTTAATGTGTCTAGCTTTTCTGCACTGATTCTGTATTTTGACAACAAACTGTGACTACCAAACAATCATCATCAATGTCAGCAATGTCTGAAAGTAGTTTGACACAATTATTTGCTAAGGAGACTTAGAAAATGTAAATATAAAGCGTGACATATTTCTCTAGCAATAACAACGAAAAACGCAAACATGTGAATCGTCACACAAATTGTGATAATAACATCAAAACACGCACATGTGCTGCTTAACTACAGTCAAATTAGTTGTTTAAATAGTAGCGGAAGTCATTCTACGAGTTTTAAAATATGAACTGCATTAAACGGACAATTTTTTGGGTTTATTCGTGATAAACTAAAAACAACGCTCTGAGCGTTGCGCTGGCATGGCACGTTGAATTTTGCAACACTCAGAGCGTTGGTCTGGATTCAAAGAGTTATGCCAATCTGCCCCTCCCACAACACTTATTATCCAAAATTCTGTAACTCCTCTGCAAAACTAGGTAACCATATATGTCTCAAATGAATGAAAGATGTGATCAAAGGTCAACAGAACATAGATTTAAAGGAAGTATAAAAAATACCATGTGTTTCCATAATAACCACTAAACAGAAATTAAATGGCAAATAAATTCTAAAGTCAAAGAAAGACTTTGAAAGACCAACAACCATAACAAGTAAAACAACATAGGCAACAACATCATTCTTCTTCTTCTTCCATCCTTAGCCACCGACCGTCAAAGCAGTCAGTGGCCATTACGCCTAGTGGCGTCTTAGGGCAACAGCAGATAGGTTTTCTTTGCCATTGTTTCCCATCATGCCTAATGGCGTCTTTAGGGCAACGGCAAATTAATCCATCTGCCGTTGTTTCCGTAATCGAAGTGACTGGCAAACGGGTGATCAGCCCGTTGGGAACAACATCATATCTTAATGTAAAGGTTAAGTAAAATACATTACCTCATTGGTCAATACTGTGACATGTCCATGAAATGGGAGACACAATAGGTAGACAGCTTTGTAGGCCAAAATTCCAGGGCTACACTTTTTGTTGTTCCTGAAAATTAATTATGAAATACACTTAACATAAAACCAATTGGTTTATTTTGGCAAGCAATAGTAGTCATACTGAAAGATGGTGGTACTGGATTAATGTTATGATATACATGACGTGTATACATGTGTGTGGGTAGAGAATGGTATAACCTGTTTAGAGTGTATTATTATTGAAGTATGCAAGCTTGGAATGTTACATTTAGGTAATACCCGAAACGTCCCTTATCTCATGTGAAATGTTATTTGTAAAACTGATTCAATACCGTTTTATTAATTTATAGAAGAATGTAGCATGGTTGAAGAATGCTCAGGGGCGTACATGTGTAAATCAAGGTTTATTGGCGCTTGTTAAAAGCTTGCGGAGTGAATGTAGTTAGCATACTTGTCAGAGAAGAATACTGAGATGTTAGGGGAGTCTGTGGCCATCCGTCATCAGAGACGGTCAGCGTTTTGTAGAATATGTGAATAGTCTGTGATTTTGATTATGATATATTGGATGTGACGCAATGATGTGCCACATAATGTGCATTTACAAGGCCTTTATATATTGTTGTTTACCAGCGCGTTGTGTTCTGTCCCGCGCTTGGAAGCGGATGGATTAAGAGCAGCGCCATTTTCCCGTGCCAGAAGGAAGTCTATGGTAAGACCATTATATGTTATTGTTTGAAGGCACGTTGTTTGCTTTCCCGCATCAAGAGGAGGTCTACATTATAAGACCCTGGCTGTTCCAGTGTTTGAAAGCCTAATAGGAGCTTTGATAGGAAGCCTGTGTGTATCAACACTATAAGCGCATTGTGGTTTTCCCGCGCTGTGAAGCTCTGGAGGAACTTGGACGTCTGGTGACCAGACCATAGAGATATATGTGCGAGGAGTGAATGCGCACTTACATTGAATGCAAACCATAGAGATATATGTGCGAGGAGTGAATGCGCACTTACACTGAATGCAGACCATAGAGATATATGTGCAAGGAGTGAATGCCGCACTTAATAGAATGCAGTGGCTGCCAGAACGTTAGAATGACTGTACCACATATTGTATTGATGCAAGTATTTTGTACTACTGTTGCTGATGTCCAGGACTATGCTGTTATTTATTTGCCTATGCACTGTCTTGAGTGTCCATCCAATTTATACACCAAATATTAGACAGTAAGGTGCTTCACGAAATCTAGCTCATTATACTGGGGAACAAGTTCCATAACAATTAGACGATCTTTGAGAAAAGCTGACGATAGCATTACCAAGCAATCCTTGTTCTGGGATCCAAACGGTAAAGACACGCAGAGAAGAGAACTGGAGACAGAAATGAAATTTACAAGGCAGACATGGAAAAACCTTGAGCTGATGTCATGTGACAGGAGGACTTGGCATGTGACAGGAGGACTTGGCATGTGACAGGAGGACTTGGCATGTGACAGGAGCCTGGCAAAGGGGCGACCGACCCCAACCAGGCGCGTCCACGGGTGGCGGATAGTGGAACGACCTCCAGATATGGTGTGTCAGCTGCGAATTAAGTCAGCGTTGCTGGACGAATAAGCAGTCGCGGACCAAACGGCGATGTCCTCCCAGCAGGACGGGGAGGGGTAACAGGTGGCACTGATACCCCCACTGAAATCCCCCATATGTCCTATGACGGGTGCATCAAGCGAGTAAGAGCCGCTATAAGCTCTAGCCACGGGGAAGGTAAACCTCGGTAAACAAACCAATCTGCTGCCTTGCAGCTACCACCGGGAGATGGAAAGGCTATGGGAGACAACCCTGAACAACAAACACAACCCGGCCTGCCGAAGACGGAGTGTGTTAGCTACAGCGCAGACACCGGGAAAAATTAGGACACACACGCTTTTGCGGTATGGAGTCATGCGACAATCTCGACTTACGTCATGGCGTCGCTCCTATCAGCTACAACCGGGGAGGAGCGGAGCCGGGCCCCTAGCCTCGAAAGGGCCCACCCAAGCAACCGGTGCCTTTGCCAACCAAATGGTCGGGGGAAGGCAAAGTAGAGCAACTGACCAACCAACCCACTATCTTACAGTGGCTCAATGGAATGCAGAAGGAGTGAGGAACAAGAAACCGGAGTTACAAGAATTCCTCAGGGAAAATAACATTGATATAATCTGCATCCAAGAAACTCACCTAAAAGATACCCAACGATTCTTTGTACGTGGATACCAATCCTTCCGCCAAGACAGGGTAAAAAGAACTAAGGGAGGAATCCTCACACTGATTAAAACCTCAATCCCAGCAGTAGAGACACACAGATCTGGTGAGGACGAACTTGAATACATAACAGTCCAACTACTGCTGCCCAGTGGAGACTTAATGATCACAAACTGCTACAGCCCTCCAACCACAACTCTGGAGCTACACAAAGTGAAGCTTGCAGCATCGAGACACCTCATTATGGGTGACTTCAATAGCCACTCACCCAGCTGGGGCTATGACGCAACAGATCCAAGAGGAGAAGAGGTGGAAGATTGGATGGTAGAGAATAAACTAATTCTAATAAACCAACCAGAGGATAAGCCCACTGTTGAGCGCTCTTTTCGGGTAACATGTTAGCTAGTAGCAGATGTACCAATGTACTAGCATCTTGATGCGAATGTAGAATGAAAATTAGATGAAGAGCTATCCAACAGAACTTCAACGAGTGGAAGGCAAATCAGGCCAACATGATCATACTCAACTCGTCGGTAAAGTTATTATAATTTATTACGTGGTACGAAGACGTTTGACAAGACGGTACAATGTTCCTTAACAGGTACGATGAACAATTTATACATAGTAGTGACAGTTCCGATAAAACGATACATCTCTGGTCATTCATATCTAAAATCCTCTCTCACGTAAGTAATAAGAATCCAATAATATTCATACTAGGTTTTAACAGCAAGGGAATGTCCGTTGACCTTTACGAAGGACATCCAATTGGGTACACAAATCTCAAACCCACTGAATCCTGCATTCATGCAATAAAACTGTCTTGATCCAAGACTTCAATTCTCATTCCGTCTGTTCAACATCATATTAAGGGTACATACATAGAGATACATCTAGGTTAGTATTTCATGTTGGCTAACCTCTCGGTATCCATGCCACGACTTTGGCATTACTATAAAGGCGTTTACACATATGAATACTGCAATCAAATTAACTTCTTTCCACTCGTAGGAATCCTTCTTCTACGATACGAATCCTAAAGGCTAACGACTCTGTAGGTCCATTCTAGGAATAACATATTCCCGCTAGACTATTATAAGAGCGGCCTTACAATACAGCATATAATAATAAGTGGGGCGATAACTTACGTGACATTACTGCTATTGGTTTCGACCTGAAGACCAATACAGATCACTAGAATAAATGGCTTCCATAAACGTGCCATGAAATACAATAATAATATATCAATCACGGACATAAACAAGGTCCATGTTGCCCCTCCAAATCATGACGTCAGAAACTACCCAACTAGGTTACCCGTGCGTCCCAAAGCAACTCACACTGCTTTGTGCACGTCAGTGCGTGAATCATTCGACCGCACAAATAATATAACTATATTGAGACTGGTGCGTACATTTGGCAGGACCGAAGACTACCCCCTTAGGTAATAAATGTACGTAACACCCACCTTCTATTCCAGAGTATGGAAAACAACGAGCACACCAGATCTTGCTATGGCTACAGATGACATACATCGACTCACCACCAGAACAGTAAATACTCAACTTGGGGGAAGTGACCATGTACCAGTCACATTACAGATATCTGAGATAAGAAGTGCAGGAGAAATCAATATGTCTCCTAGCTGGAATTTCAAAAAAGCAAACTGGGGATTTTTTAAAGAACAAGCCGACAATTTCTGTCAGAACATTGCCCACTCAAATAACATCAATAAAAACATCTCCATCATCAGTGAGGCAATCATCCAAGCAGCAAAGAAGTTAATTCCACGAGGTAAACGACGAGACTACAAACCATACTGGAGTGACAACCTGGGAAAACTCCATAGTGAATTAAATAAAGCACGGGAAACTATGGAGCAAAATCCCACATTAGAGAACACACAGAGGCACAACAGCATAAAACAAGCTTTCAGTGAACAAAAGAAAGCTGAAATCCAAAGGAGCTGGCACCAGAAGACCAGCAGTCTCAACATGGAAAAGGACTCAAGCAAGCTTTGGAATCTGACAAAAGTACTAAATGAAGAAACAACAACCAGCTACTGTAAGACTGTCATCAAGGAAAATGAAAAATACCACACAGGAAAGATGGCAGCAAACATCCTGGCAGATTTCTACAAGGAAGAAAGCACCACATCACTTTCACATGCACGGATCCAAGAAGTACGTAAGGAAGTAAAAGAAAAACTGAAGCACCAAAACCCAGATATCTGCATGAAGTCACCCCTTACTATGAGAGAACTCAGTGCTGCCATAACAAAACTAAAGAACAGAAAAGCTCCAGGAAAAGATGGCATCACAAATGATATGATCAAGAACCTTGGACCTGTAGCCAGGCACAAGCTCCTCCTAATCTTCAATCAGTCATGGAGTACTGGAAAATTTCCAGATCAATGGCGAGAAGCAATCATTGTTCCCATCAGAAAGAAACAAAAGGAGAAAACAAGCAAGTCCAGCTACCGACCAGTTAGCCTACTGAGCTGTCTGAGTAAGGTAATGGAAAGAATGGTGAACTCAAGATTACTGAAACATCTGGAAAAAAACCATCTGCTTGATAACACACAGTCAGCATTTAGGAAAAATCGCAGCACCGAAGACCAACTAGTATATCTAGCCCAGGAAGTAGAAAATGCCTTTCAGGAGAAAAAGAAAGTACTGGCGGTTTTTGTAGACTTGACAAAAGCCTTTGATAAGGTATGGAAAGAAGGACTCCTCCTTAAGATGCTCAACAGCAAAATTGAAGGGAGAATGTTCAACTGGATACGGGACTTTCTTCGATACCGCACAGCAAGAGTAAAACTTGATGGGAAACTGAGCCATCGCGTCACTCTACAACAGGGTGTGCCACAAGGAGGAGTTATCTCCCCCACACTTTTTATCATATATATAAATGATATTGCAGAGAAACTGTCCGAGCATATCTCCAGGGCTCTTCATGCTGACGATTTTGCTGCCTGGTGTGCTGCTGAACATTTGCCTACTGCGAAGTTCAGGATGCAAGCAGCGCTAAATACCATCGGTAAATGGGCATCAGATTGGGGAGTACAGATAAACCTCTCCAAGACAGTAGCAACCTGCTTCTCTGTCAAATCGCCGAGAAACGATCAAACTGCAGCTAAATGGAAGTGAGCTTCCAATCGAGGAAAACCCAACATACCTAGGAGTCAAGTTGGATAAGAGACTCACCTGGAAGCCGCACATAAAAGCAGTAGAACAGAGAGCAATAAGAAAGCTCTCTATTATGAAGAAACTGGCTGGCACAAGTTGGGGGGCAAATACCAACATACTTAAAAAAGTCTATACAGGCACAGTCAGACCTGTACTTGAATATGGCATGTCAGCCTGGGCCCCAGCATCTAAAACAAACACAGAATGTCTAGGGAAAGTGCAAAATTCAGGCCTTAGACTAATCACTGGAGGGATGAAGACTTCTCCAATCCAGGCAATGGAGCGATACACCAACATCCGCTCTCTTGATGACAGACGTGAGGAAAAGGTATTCACTCACAGTGAGAAGCTTCTACGAATGCCAAGTCATCCAATGCATGCCAAACTCCATAATGTGACTAAGAACAGGCTGAAAAGAACCAGCTTCCTAAACATCTCCAAACATCTGCATCGATGCCATGAAGACCTCCTCCCAAATCGATCTACTGAGATTGAAATGTTAATTGATTACGAGGAGCCAGACAACTGCCATGGAAATAAAAAAGAAAGGCCACCTGACCCGTCAACAACTAAAAACTTTGGCTCAAGAAATGATTGAAGAAAAGTACAACCCGAAGGAGTGGACACATGTATACACAGATGGATCTGCTGAGGGGGCAGTAAAGAACGGTGGAGGAGGCATTTTTATAAGATTCCTAAATGGAAAGATCATCCGAAAGGCCTCCCCAACTGGAAAGATCTCCTCCAATTTTAGGGCAGAAGCTATGGCACTACTGCAAGCCCTGAAGATCCTCACCAGACCTGAACAGCAGCCAGCAGCTAAGATAGTAATCTTCACTGACTGCAGGTCATTACTTGAATCAATACAAAACACCAGAAATGATAACATGATGAATGAGATCAGATCTGAGCTTAACATCATCCAAAGGTCATCAACCATTGCCCTTCAGTGGTTACCTGCCCATTGTGGAATCGCTGGTAATGAGAAAGCAGATGCTCTATCAAGAAGTGGCAGTAAAATGGAACAATACAGCCACCCATTGCCCTATCGGGAAGCAAAAACCATCATCCACAACAAGTACAAAAATCAGTGGAAGGAGGAAGGGGATATATACAGCAGAGATGACCCAATCCACCACCTAAACAGACACCAACAGATGACAATTTTCCGCCTGAGAACTGGTCACTGCAGATTACTTGGACATCTCTATCGCCTCAAGATATCCCACACGAATGAATGCCCATGTGGAACTGATATCCAGACTCCAGAACACATTCTCCAGAACTGTCCAACCCATGATAAATTGCGACGTGCGACCTGGCCAAAAGGTGATGAGCTCCAGCAGAAGCTATGGGGCTGTCGCGCCGACCTGGAAAAGACTGTGGACTTCGTCGTGGCGACAGGCCTGCAGATTTAGCATGACTACAAACCGAACGCAGAAGAAGAAGAATGTGACAGGAGGACTTGACATGTGACAGGAGGACTTGGCATGCGACAGGACTTGGCATGCGACAGGAGGACTTGGCATGCGACAGGAGGACTTGGCATGCAACAGGAGGACTTGACATGTGACAGGAGGACTTGGCATGTGACAGGAGGACTTGGCATGTGACAGGAGGACTTGGCATGTGACAGGAGAGCATGGCATGTGACAGGAGGACTTGGCATGTGACAGGACTTGGCATGTGACAGGAGGACTTGGCGAGTGACAGGAGGACTTGGCGAGTGACAGGAGGACTTGGCATGGGACAGGACTTGGCATGTGACAGGAGGACTTGACATGTGACAGGAGGGCTTGGCATGTGACAGGAGGACTTGGCATGTGACAGGAGGACTTAGCATGTGACAGGAGGACTTGGCATGTGACAGGAGGGCTTGGCATGTGACAGGAGGGCATGGCGTGTGACAGGAGGACTTGGCATGTGACAGGAGGACTTGGCATGTGACAGGAGGACTTGGCATGTGACAGGAGGACATGGCATGTGACAGGAGGACTTGGCATGTGACAGGAGGACTTGGCATGTGACAGGAGGACTTGGCCTGTGACAGGAGGACTTGGCATGCGACAGTAGGACTTGGCATGTGACAGGAAGACATGTGACAGGAGGACTTGGCATGTGACAGGAGGACTTGGCATGTGTTTGGGGAGTTGAACGGTGAAGGAATGAACAGTTGATTTTGAGACAAGAGTTGAAACTAAATAAACTGCCCCTGGAAATCTAACAAGAACAACATTGATTAACACAGACAGAGAATATAAAGGTAGTCCCATAGCAGATACTGCTGTAGGGGAGTGAAGTGTTAAAGACTTCACTATACTTGGTCCAGCATCGAGGGGGTGGGGGGTGACCAGTTCCCTTATTCGCTCCCTTTTCCTTCCCTAACTCAAGAGAAAAATCATGTATCCATTTACAGTAGACTGGAGCATGTCAATACCGTGAAACAAACACGGGACCTATGCCGCGAGAGACCAGCGCTCTAACCACTCTGTCAATCGGACACTCAAAGAGAATATAGAAATTGTTAAAAAAGTACAAAGAAACAGATAGCTCATAGCCTTAACATTGAGCGATATTTTTTTTAAAAAAGAAACCAAAAAGAAAAGGGAAGACAAGAACCAGATTATAGCTGCCTAGATGATGACTAAACAAAATTTTTTTTTTTCAATACAGAAATTAGTACTGACCATTGCAATAGAAGACTCTGACGCCAAATAGGCCTCTAACAAGGACTTATTAACAGGAAGATTTGTTTGGGAGACTGTAATAATAACAGAGACATATTGGTGGAATGGGCAAGGCGTCAGGACTCAATAATTGGAGATAGGTGGTTCCTACAACCCTCAATAAGTCAATGCCCTGGACATGAGAAATCAAACTCACTATACTCTTATTAACAAGAGATATTGGAATGCCTTTAACTGTGACATCAAGAGTGCCAGGAGCAGACATCTACAGTGATCACTGTCTATTTATATGAAAGTTTAAGAATATGTCTGAAGAAACTAAGATCAAAATTTAATAGCATAAAATTAGGCAGAGAAAGAAGTTGGTTTTTCACTTTGTATGTTTGGTTTGTCTGGACAGTCTGATACCAAAACAAGTGCATTCATTTTCCAGTGTTGGTAAAACTACTTTTCAAATCTAATCTGTTCTTTTAAACAGAAATCACTCACAAGCTGATATTTTTAATTACCCATTTTACCAAATCTGGCACAAAACAATTATATGTTGTGTTATAAGGCCACATAAACCATGATTACCACTGTCCCATATCTTCTATGATCAAATCAGGGTTGATTCTTGTTAAGCCAACAAGGACAGACAGGAGCTGAATGGCTGTATACTCTGACTGGCGAAGAGAATATGTCTCACAGATCAAAAGTACTGCCTGTTGAAACAAAAATGTCTAGTGTTAGAGTGAAACATGCACTTTAATTTTAACCAATAAATAAATAAATTTAATTAAATGAATGGAACACAAGTTATAAGCATACTGGAAATGAAATCATGAAAGGAAAAACCAAAAATCGTAAAATAATACTGGATTTAGCAAGATCAATATTCAACAGAAAGGATACTCTGAAATATAACAAACAGGTTACAACAGATTAAAGTACAAGGGGATTGACATAAGTCTTGGGCCTGACCATGAAGGAGTCACAGGAGGAAGATGAAACTTGGCACATTTAAAGTTCATCATACAGTGCAGACCTGATAAGGAGAACTCACCAGGGACCCAAGAAATAGTTCTTCTTATCAGAAATTCCTCTTATCCAGATAAGAGTTCAAGCATATGGTAATGCATTTACAACGTACAATACAATAATGAATTAGCGTTGAATATGACAGATGTATGACACAGAAAATATGTAAATCACCAAAAGTGTTAATGTACAAAGCTGGCACAAATATCTAGAGAATAACAGCACTTTTTACACTTTGAAATAAAAAAGCTGCAATTTTCCTCTGTATCTTACTTAGTACCTGTACTTGAGTTAATAAAAATGTCTTTCCATGACATCCTTAAATTCAAAGAAATGATAAATTAAATCATCTTGGCATCCAGCCTGCATTATATACATGTTAGTTTTATCCATGCAATTTGAAACTTTCAACTGTGAAATAGTTTGTACCGTTAACCCACAGTCACCATTATCTCTAGAATTTGCACACTCTTAAATGATAAAGCACTCTTAAATGAAAAAGTATGTAATTTTCCTCTGTATTGCATCAATGTGACCTACAAGTTTGGACAACATTGCTGACCTATAATGAACCTTCAGATTTTGAATAATATCTTGGTCACAAGGCTGAAGTTTGGATGTCGCATTTGGTGGTAAAAATAAAAGTTCTGTTGCTTTTAGATTTTGAACATTTATGTGGGCTGAACAGTTGTAAAGCACCAAAAGAACTTTGTGATGTTGACGTTCACATAGAATGATCAAATGCATATGGCCACTTGGTGAAAATGTATGATGTCATCCAGGCTATTAAATTAGCTGCATAATCAACACACAATTTTTTCAAACCTTTAAAACAGCTTGGATTTTTTAATTTACCGATTTCAAGTAATGGCAATTTATCTGAACAATCCATATTTGTACACACAACCTTCACAGGGTTGCTCTGGTACCCATTTGGAACTGGGTCGACCCAGGAGCCGTTTGTAACCTAAAAAATGCCCACCTCATCTGGGGATCGAACCATAGACTACTGCGCTAGGAAGCCAGTGCACTAACCACTATGCTACCGCGGCTTTGTAAGTAATGTGCCGTTTTTTAAAACAACCCAACCAGCCAGGACTACATTTCCAGCCAGTCCGACCTTCCAGAAGTGCTAACTCTTCTGCCGTTCCATTTACAGGAACATTTGCTGATCTCGCCATGGTGAACCATTTTAGGAGTGCCGTGTCAACCACATCACACGTCGCTTTTCGGTTCTTCATTCTGTGACAATCAACTTGTCCACCATAAAACATTTTTCTGTACCGATCCTTATTTTTTTATGATTCCTGAAAGCGTTGATTTTGGAATGTCGAATTCCTTTGCTATTTCCATTTTCTTTTTGCCACTATTTTCCAATTCTTGTACTAGCTCAATCTTTCTTTTCAAAGATATGGATTTTAACTTTCCAGCCATTTTTAGAGGGGAAATAACTCAAATTCTAACACTGACGAAACGCGCAATTTCCGAAAATAGCCGAAAAGTTGTACAAATGTCCAGGTACTGTATTCGAAAAAAAGTTCGCCTTAAGCAGATCAAATTATATAGTCGGGACACGTTTAATCGTTCGGCATATCCGAAAATTCGTGATAAACGGATTCCGCTTAACCGGACATTTTTTACAAAGACAAAGAAGAAAAATTGCCGGGGATAAACAAATTGTTCTTCACAACAGAAATTCGCCACATCCGAGATCGCCTTAAGCGGTTTGCACTGTATTTGTACTGAATGTGTAAAGTATGCACTTGTTTCTTCAATGGGTTTTCCCGCTACGATGCACGGCACAATGTACCCTATTGACCGGATCTGCTGCTCCAAAGATTTGACAAAACAATGGAAAAGAAGGAGGCCAGAGCTGTGATGAAATTTCTGATGTTTCAGGGAAAAACACCTACATTTTTTGGAGACCATGGTGACAGTAGATGAGACTTGGTGTAGCGGTTTTATTTCTAGTTGTGGCGGTACGCCTCTTCTTGTTGTGGCGTAAGGGTCCAACGGTTTTCTCGTTGCAAGGTTGGGTGTTATGTTATTGCGGGGAGAGTTAGTCAATCATGATCATTATAGAGCATCGTGCTGATAGATGGTTAATTTCGCAAGTGGTGGTGTAAAGCTTTGTATCCATTATACTGACGGTTGAACTTCTGATATTCAATAATGGGATAAGTCCTTTATGAGTCCACATGTATTTATTACATAGAAGATTATAGACAATATTTCAAACAATGGTTGTCATGAAGCATAAATATATAAAGTTCTGTTCCTTCCTTGAATTATGATTTATCTTCAATTCAGTCCTTGTCAAATAACAAATAGACAGAACGACATAACTGTATGCACGCGTGGCTGGTGATCCCAGCGACCGACAGTGAGATTATGCGTTCGTCAATAATTATAAATCTATCTCGACTTAGGTTTAGTCACTTACTAACCTGTAGCATTCTTCTTCCAAATCATAACATTGGACTGACCCATGTCCATCATTAATTATAATATAATCTGTGTGGCACTCCATGCCCGACACTGCATGAATACAAGGACACGTCTTATCCGTTCGACGGTCATACAAGAAAGGGGTGTGGTAACCTAGTCACGGTGCGTGACATACCAACGCACACACGTCATAATCAATCGTGTGTATCGCGTACACTAAACTAACAATTATTTACATTATATTAAACGTGGTCACCTCTTAATCTTATGCTGCTAACCTCTAGCAGACCATGCCAATAAAATACCGTAACACTTGGGTACACCATTATGACCCCGAATCCAAAATTGCCAGCATGCAATGGAAAACCCCGGGCTCCCCAACACCTGTCAAGCCGAGGGAGCAGAAATCTGCAGGAAAAGTGATGCTGTTTTTTGGGACGGCAAAGGTGTCCTTTTGAAAGATCATCTGCATCGTGGCAACACAGTTAATGGACAGTACTATGCAGATCTTCTCACAAAACTAAGGTTGTGACCAGGAAACGAGGGATAATGCGCACTCAAAATCTTCCTTTGCTTCAAGACAACGCGCCCTCTCACAAAGCACGGCTTGTGCAGCTAGCAGCCAACGATTTGAATATTGAAATTCTTCCACACCCACCATATTCTCCAGATTTGGCTCCATCAGACTTTTTTCTATTCCCAAATCTTAAAAAACAGCTAAAAGGAAATCATTTTGACAGCGATGAAGAGGTTATACTGGCATGTGATGACTGGTTTAGTTTGAAAAATAGTGTGTTCTACTCCCAAGGTTTTTTCAAGGTCAAGCAGAGATGGCAGAAGTGTGTCAATTCAGACGGTGGCTATATTGAAAAGGAATAAACATTACACAAAATTTCAGCTCTCTGTGACATGTTCTTCATGGTCAGGCCCAAGACTTATGTCAATCCCCTTGTAGCTTTCACACTGCAAGAAACTTTGTTATGCTCTATAAAAGGGAGGAACAGAAAATGATTTTAGCTCCAAATATAAAAATTATTAAAACAAAGATCAGTCAACTTTCTGATAATTTAGGATCCCTCAAATCTAAATATATCTAAAGCAATTTTCAAAATGTATTTCGAACATGAGTATTTTTATCAAAAAATTGTATTTCTTTTAATGAGACACTGCTCTACTTACAAAGAAAAACATCTGCAACTGAGCTTCTCTAATCTGCTTATTTATCTATCATTCAAGCTTTGGCATGCACACTTATCATTGCTTTATGAAACATTTTTCATACCAGATTCCTGACATTCTATCAACATTTTGATTTATTGCAAGTAATGCAATACAAGATCACAAAATTTTTAAATATGAGTTTCATGTTCAAATCTGGTGTTCATAATTCACAAAATTAAAAAGCCATAATAAATTTCCATGTAGCATTAAAATCCAACATGTCAATCATTTCCAAGACAGCCAATAGCACAGTACCATCAAACTCTTTTTAACACATAAATATTATTGTTGTATGCTGAGCTTGTGCATTTAAAATTAGATCTGCAGTTATATAAGACAACAGTATTTCTTTCGCTGTAGCTTCCCCCTCTCTCTCTCTCCTTAACACATTAACTACTGCGAGCCGGTGGGACCGGCTTTTGAAATCCTATCATTTGGACCGCGAGCCGCTCAGAATGTCGATCTAATTTTAGTAATAAAACGAATGAAAAATGTACTGAAACACTTTCTGATCTGGTTTGAGATTTTAAGTTGCCACCAGAAAACAAATTCCCAAAGCATGGTTGTTGTAGAACACTGGAAAATTGATATTATGTTCATATTTTTCAGCGTTTTGGGTAAGTTACCAAATCGTGTAAAACTGTTTACCGCGGCAACTAGTGTTAGGACCACAAAAAAATGCTTGTACATCTCGTCTAACGGCTGAATAGGCTAGAAACTTGTTTCAACAATTGACTGATAGATCTAGCGACGAGGCCAAGAGTGAAAACGGTGTGCACATTGATTGAAATAGTGACTTTGATAGAGATGGGGCGCAAGCAGTTATAATTGTGAAAATATTGCAAGTCCTCAGCCATCGGAGGGCCGTTAAATAGCAACAACCTCTATTAGAGTTACAAATGGTGCTTATTGTAAAAGTACATTCATTTATCTTTAAAATGACGTGTAATTCATAAAAATCTGTAAACAATTACGAAAACTACAGCTTACTTTGTGCATACATCTTCAGGGTGAAAATGAAGAAAAAATTTAATTCGGCCACAGTGTGTTTTTCAATTCAGTAGTTAATGTGTTAGAAGACAACATGAAAACCAGACTTATGTGTTATAATATACTCATCATCATCATCTCAATCCGTAACCCGTCATGGGTCGTAGGGGTGCCATGGTGGAAGCATCAGCAGACAGGGTCCTCCATTGCTCTCTATCCTCAGCAATGCGCACAAGTGTGAGACTTATCTCCACTAAACCAAATTTTGTGACTATCATCCGTTATTTATTATTTTATTTTTAACGTACGCCCGCTACTACTTGAGATGATATCTCAGGTTAGTATATCTAACCTGAGACTGATTTTTATGTATCTTTTTTCCCATATACGCTGACAGGTGTCCTCTTGCAATTCAGGCTGATTCTCGCCGTCTTCGGAGAGTACCCATCAGAGATGGGTCGGCTCAGGAGCCTGTTGAAGGACTTTCGTGTGTGGTTACCGGTTGTGTTGCCCGAGTTCTGATCGTGCTAATGTTCTTACGCGAATGGGGTGAACCTCACCTTCGGTTTGTTGTAATGCCTGAACTTGGCATCAAGATGTAAACAACTGTTCATCTTATTAACTCAGCAACTTGACATAAAATACGTAATTCATAAGGTTGAATGGTGTAACGTGATTCAACGAATAATGCCTCCGGTTCGAGTCCTTCACAATTTTAATATGGATTACACACATACATAAACAGTTCAATTCACACAAGGGGTACATGCATCAATCAATCAATAGCGTAGACTGCTGTTTACCCGTTATGTCCAGGTAGTCATAAAAATGCAGTATTGTCGTCAGAACATCACAGCTATATGTACGCGCAGATAGAGTGGCTACCTGCCGACAGTGAGACTGTGAGTCTAATTACTTCGTATAAAGTAGACGATTATCTTTCTCCTTCCAAGGATTTAGTTAATCACTAACCTCCATAAGTTTCCTCTCTCGTAGAGTTCTAGGACTGACCCTGGTCCTGCATAAATACACATATAAATGGCTATATCATGCCATTAATTTGGAAGGCTAGAAAAACGCAGCTATTCAGCTTGGCGGTCAAGTAACAAAGGGTAGCGTCTCCTAGTTACCGACTGTGGCCCAAACAACGCTAGACACGTCATAATCGATCGTGTATGCAGCGTTCAATAATTGAAACATCTATCGCAATATATTAAATGTCTTAACCTTTACAATTGCACGTCTGCTAACCTTTAGCAGACGGCGTTAATAAAATATACCGTAACAATTCCCTGTACACCGGGGGAAAAAAAATCGATAGATTTTTTTTCAAGATCTATCCGACTTAACAATTTTTCAAAAAAAATTTAACACAATTGTGACATATGGCCGACGATGTTCTGAGTAGAACCGTGTCGCGGTCATGTCAACTAACTATTTGTCATAGTCATCTAACATTAATCATATTATATATCAATATTATGCATATTATTATATCAACTAAATAAAATGTCCAATGTCAATAGTGAATGATAGAATTAACTTAATGTAAGGTCTGTCGTATTAGTATGTCATATAGGAATTAATTTGACTAATTAAAATTAAATTAATTAATTAAACTAAGAGTTAAATTATTAAGATTATAATATAAAACAATGTCATGAGAAAAGAAAAGATGAACGAAGTGAGAAGAAATAGAAAGAAATTAAAATATAAGTTTAAGTTAATTGTGTGTGTTAAGTGTTAGTGGATAAGAACTATCTAACTTAACTAACTAAATAACGGATAGGTACATTAAAAAAAATTAATCTAATACTTGTGTGAGATTTATTTTCTCTTTTCATAATTTCTTCTTTTTATATTTCGTTCTCTGTTTTGTTTTTTTCATTTCATTTTTTTCTCACATTTCATTTTATTGATATTAATTCAATTAAGAAGTTAAGTTAATTAACTAATATAGGATACGATGATCCATCCGTAGTCTTGATCCTGATGAATTCTTTTAGGCAAAATGTTCAAACGTTTACGTTGGAAAGAAATGTCATTTATCCCAGCATCCAAGAATTAAGTATACACAGGAACATCAGTTCGGTTTGTCGTCAGACATTAATCCATGACTGTTCAAAGAGTATTCATATCCTGCATGGACGTTAGCCGAAATGTCAATATCCATATGAATAAATTGATTGTCCTTAGTTCGTTTCTGTGATGCACATAGAGTTTATAATTATCGTATTTTTTTCTGTATAGTTCATACTTCGTTCTATCCAATGTAGTGACGATTGACGTACTTTAGAAATGTCAATGTTAATTATTCGTCGTCAATAGGATTACGTGACAAGGCATCCGCCACAATGTTTTCGGTACCAGGAATATGTTCAATGGAGAATTCAAATGGCTGCAGGATGATCGCGTATCTGGCGAGTTTTGCACTTCTGTGGTTTGATCTACGCAAAGATGCTACAGCACGTTGGTCAGTTTGTATGGTGAACGGAGCACCAAGCAAGAACTTCTCCAACTTTGTGATTGCCCATATAACTGATAAAAGTTCCTTGTCCACTGTGGAATACTTTGTTTCTGCCGGCTTCAGTTTTCTTGAGATATACATAGTGGGATGCAAAATGCCGTCATGGTTCTGGAGCAGGCATGCACCGATGCCGTAGTTACTAGCATCTGTTCGTAAGAAAAATCTTTTGGAAGCATCGGGAAGTCTTAAAATTGGTTCATGCGAAAACAAATTTATAATTTTGTTGAAAGTTTCATTGCATATACCAGTCCATGTCACCTTCACCGGCATGTCTTTTTTTAACAATGAAGACAATACAGCCGTGATGGATGACAAGTTTGGTATGAATCTACTGTAATATTGAACAAGTCCTAACAAACTCCTGACCTGTTTCTTCGTCTGAGGAACTGCTATGTTTAGAATTTTGGAGACCGTACTAGGTAACGTTCGGATATATCCCGCTCCAATGATATGTCCCAAAAAGGTTATCTCATTACACGCGATCTGCATCTTTGTAGGTTTAGCAGTTAGATGATAATTCCTTAGAGTGTCGAAAACATATCTAAGTCCCGAAACATGTTCCTCAAACGACGAACTAAACAAGCATATGTCGTCAATATATGTAATAACGTCTGGTCTACCTGATAAAATTTGTCGCATCAGGCGAATGAAGGTAGCTGGCGCATTAACAAGCCCAAAAGGCATCACATTCCACTGGTATAGACCTTGTGGAGTGGAAAATGCGGTGTAGTACTTAGCCTTTTCGGTCAGTGGTATCTGCCAATAACCTTTAGTTAAGTCTATCTTACTAAATATAGTTGCGTTGGATAGACGTGGCAGTAAGTCGTCGATAAGTGGATGTGGTTCGCTGTCAACTATAGTCTTAGCATTTAATTTTCTATAGTCAACACATAGTCTGATGTTATTGTCTTTCTTCCGGACAATTACTAACGGAGAAGAGAATGGCGAATTACTAGTCTCAATGATTCCCAGATACAACATCTGTTCAAGTTCCTTAGTAGTTTTAGTAAGGAAATGTAAAGGAACCGAATAGGGATGTACACGAATAGGTGTATCGTCATTGAGAGTAATGTCATGACTGATAGCCGATGTGCGACCCGGGACGTCGGTCAACACATCTGGATAAGATTGTAATAGATTAGCAATCTGTAGACGCTGTTGCGGTGTAACCGTTGAAGAGATGGTTACATCCCGCCAAGATTCAGTAGGTTGAACTACTGGTACCGGTAACGGTAACTGTACCTCAGGAAAAGAAGATTCTTCTTCCTGGATGACGGATAAGTTAGAATAATAACAAGTAGATACTGTGTTGTCATCTAGTTCATGAAAAATTGACTGTAAGTGTTCAGGACGTGTATGAAATTGCTTGAGCATGTTAATATGAAATATCTTTTTGTGTCCCTTGATATCTAAGACGTAATCAACGTCGGAAATTTTATCAATGACTTTGTACGGATCAGTAAAGAAAAGAAATGATGAATGACTATTATGAGTCATTAATGATATGAGACAATTGTATTACCATAGCATGTTATCTGCGTGACGCAGCATTAGGTACTAATTGTAACCGTAGACAATGATGGTTAAAGTAAGCACCATTATCATGCTCGATGACCATTCGAGCATCTCTATTGTTACGAAATGTAACTATAGCTTCACCATACCTGTCATTGGTAGGTGACAACAACCGTACAAACATAACGTCTGCCGTGTCATTAAAGAAATTGCTAAGTGCCTGCCATCTGGTACCTTGTGGCAGATTGCGCACTAACACGGTGCGAGAATATGCACCCTTCCCAATGTAAGTGGGATCAGTGTCACTAACGTGATAAATAGTTCTTCTATTTAATCTTTTGGATATGGTAGTCTTATGAGATGATGTCTCATAATGATTGACATATTTATTTGTTCTAATTTTATTAGTTAAGTTCATAAGAACTTCACCATCATTACCTTTGTCTGGGATATTTTCTCTTTGCCCATTTTCAACAATTTCATTCAGATCACTGTTAATACGATCTTGTCGCCAACATTTATTTTCTGACTTGGCAGTATTCTCTTGAGAAAAGGTATATCTGCCTCGAAATGATTTTCTAATCTTCCTAGGATGGACTGGTAGTTTAGTATACTTTTTATCCTGTAGGAGAGTCTTATCCTTCTCCTCATCGATTTCCAGAATGGTACTGAGACTGAAATTGGAGAAAACTGTGCCACATGTATTTATTTTGTTGGCCCGTAATGTAGCTGTTGCAATGACAGCGTTAGCATTGCAATAAGATTGCACATTCTTTAATTCCCATTCCTCAATTTCCTGTGGGGAACAATCCTTACTACCATGGATGCGTCCCAACATCAGATCTGCAATTGGATTCTGAAGCATGCATACCTTAACTTGTCCTGAAAAGAAAGGTGTATTAACATGGACAATAGCTGTGGGGTAAAACTCAATAGTTCCACCAAATGTCATGCAGCGGACGTATTCTCCTGTCGCACAGCTAGGATGTACCAGCGACTGACGTACACCAATCGTCGTGGATCCTGAATCTTTCAGCACTGAGACGACGGATCCATTAACGATTCCCCTGTTAAAAATTAGTGAGCCTGTTCCATCGTTGACTGCAAGACCTACCTCTGGTGTAATATGTCCGCAGTTAAGCACTGTTTCTTTCGCCTTCTGAAAAATAAGATTGCATTGTTGGCAACTATTTGCCACATTATAATTAATAGCAAAACATGCAGCAGAAGACTGTGTTGTATTATTGTCAAGTGGGACCTGAGCTATAGGGGTAGTATTATTTGTAACTGCCGCCCCTGTATTATGGTTGTAATGAGATGATCCCCGAGAATGAGATCGATTCCGAGTATAATTGTTAGAATTATCTCGTCGTCCTCTATAGTAACTATTATCTCGATGTCTCGAGCCATGATTATTACCATTCCAGTTATTGTTATTTTTCGGGGTATGTGATCGATTATAATTAGTGTTATGTTGACTATTGTGGTAGTTTGTTTGAGGTGAATAATTTCTATCTCGTGATCTACCTCTGTTGAACTCATTTTTATTGTTGAAATCATTATTATGTCCCTTCTGAAAGTTAACATTGTGATTTCTTTGGAACCTACTTCTGTCTACACTGTGATGTCTTTGTTTGTTATTATGATTGTAGGCCATATTAGACGCCACAGGTAGAGGTTCTCTTAATGAGGAGTTAGAAATGTTCGCATTCGGATGTGCCGAACAGTAGTTTAAAGAAATTTTTTCCAACTCGTCAATAGTACCTGGTTTACGCTCCTGCAAATATGCAAAGAATGGTTGGCTAACCGAAGATAATACCTTATCCCGTAGTAGCAAATCAACTAATTTGTCGTACGATTTGTTGACTTCTGCCAGTTCAACCCATCTATTAAATGTATTGCGTATGTTCGCAATGAATCCTGCAAAATCTTTTGGAGATTCAGGTAAAATTCCCTTAAATTTCAACCTACAGTGTTCCTCGTCCAAGTGAAACCTTCGTAAAAGCAAGGACTTAATAGCACCGTAGTTATTTGCTATTGATGGGTCAGCATTTTGAGAAGCCGTCAATGGTTCTCCAACCAAGAATTCATTTAACTTGAGTACCCATGACTCTTCAGGCAAATGATTTGTTTTGCAAGTCTGTTCAAAACGTGACAGGAACGATGAAAGGTCGTCCACGTTTAAGTTGAAAGTGGGTAATTTAAAGTTGTAGAAATGTTTAGTTTGGCTGGATGACGATCCATTTTGTGCGTTATTATTCTGGTTTGCATCAGCACTTTGTGCTTGTAATCTTGCTGTCTCCAATTTAATACGCGCCAATTCCATTTCTTGTTGTAAAATAATTTCCTCTCGTTTCAATTTATTCTCTTCTTCCTGTTGAGCAATTTCTCTTAATCTATTTTCCTTGGCAATTTGCTTCATCTCACGTTCTGCTTCCTCTTTCTTTAATGCAGCCTTTTGTTCCTCCATTTCTGCTTTATGTTTTTCCAGTTCTGCCTCAGCAAACTGACGAAGTTCTTGGGATTTATAACCATATTCTTTACCAATTTTAACGAAATGGTCTATAGTAAGCATTTTGACTTTTATCTGTAAGTAATTATTGATAATTACTGATTAAAATAGTCAATAGTAGCTTCAGAGTAATTATTATACTTACTCAACTTAGGAATATTCAATATAAATAATCACAATAGTACTGAACTCTTATGTCTAAGTTCAACTAATAGACAATATTTTGTAACAATATTGTATCTAAGTACTAACTATATCATAAATAGTTATGATATCTGTTAACTATAATGTAATTACATCACACAATTAATCTTAATATCCAATAATGTTGGGTATGATTCCTAGTAATTATATTGTTCAATGTACTAAGTCACTCTCTTAGTACCAGAAAAGTATATTAAATAATATACAATGGGTCTGTCACCTCAAAGGTAGTCTATAAGATTATTTTATTTGATCAATATATATATTATATTATTATGCCCTAGGCATCTTTTATAAATTGTAGTGCTAATTTCTTGGACTATCACTGCATAATTATGCAATGTCCCATATTAACCTTAAATGTCAGAAAAAATTAATTAAATTAAATTACAAGTGTATTATTGAATATAATGTCATATTATTAATGTAGTATTTAATATATATCATGAGGACAAACAAAACAATGATGCAGCTAAAGGGTACAAATAATGTCAAGACGCAAACAAGACACTTTCACAATTAAAAATGAATTTATGAACTAAATAAAACAAGCGGAAGTGTCACAAGGAAACGAAAGGTCACGGATTGACCCGAGGTCAACTTAATATGCAAAGTACACAAAAAAAAAATGACTGCAAAAAATGATGATGTCACAGGACTCATAACGGACGAACATTTAACAATCATGAAATAAATTATAGTAAGAGTAGATTGGACGGATTAGTTAACGAACATGATACAAAACTGAATAAAAATGTGAACTTAGTACAAATAAAATACACCAGTTATCTACGAAACGGCACAGCTAACACAAACTGTCAAACGACAGCAGATTTGGACAGGCAGTCCATTCGGCAGAATCTTCGATGGAGCTTCCAAAAAGTGCGATCGTTTAACTGCCCTAAGAAACGACCGAAATCAATTCAGGCATCGTGAGAGCCACAGAATCTAATTTCGGTTCATCCTCCCTACCACCCACGAGTTAACAACACCTTAAAACAACAAAAAGTACATTAAACATAGGTAAAAACATGCCTATGTAGGCAGAAGGCATGGACTCAGTTAGCACTGTCACGTTAACGACAATAGTTATTGAGCTAAACTTATCTTTATTTGCTGCTTCACTTGATGCTCGTTGTCGTCGACGGCTAGGCCTGTGCCTTTGACTGTCTGCTCCTGATGGGCAGGCAACGGTAGTCCATCTTGTGCATCTTGATAAATTTGAAGCGAACTAGAAAGGCGTTGAAAAGATGTCTTCTTCACGGCGACAATGCAACAGTGACGTCATGTTGCTATTCATGATCACGTGCGTCACGTCAGCTTCGTAATGGTCATGTGATTTTCATTCAAACGTAAATATCGTGGAGGCGTGTGAAACACAGACAAATTTTTTTTCTCTTCTGTCGATCCCCGCAATCGGCCGCCAGTTTTTGTTGAAGGACTTTCGTGTGTGGTTACCGGTTGTGTTGCCTGAGTTCTGATCGTGCTAATGTTCTTACGCAAATGGGGTGAACCTCACCTTCGGTTTGTTGTAATGCCTGAACTTGGCATCAAGATGTAAACAACTGTTCATCTTATTAACTCAGCAACTTGACATAAAATACGTAATTCATAAGGTTGAATGGTGTAACGTGATTCAACGAATAATGCCTCCGGTTCGAGTCCTTCACAATTTTAATATGGATTACACACATACATAAACAGTTCAATTCACACAAGGGGTACATGCATCAATCAATCAATAGCGTAGACTGCTGTTTACCCGTTATGTCCAGGTAGTCATAAAAATGCAGTATTGTCGTCAGAACATCACAGCTATATGTACGCGCAGATAGAGTGGCTACCTGCCGACAGTGAGACTGTGAGTCTAATTACTTCGTATAAAGTAGACGATTATCTTTCTCCTTCCAAGGATTTAGTTAATCACTAACCTCCATAAGTTTCCTCTCTCGTAGAGTTCTAGGACTGACCCTGGTCCTGCATAAATACACATATAAATGGCTATATCATGCCATTAATTTGGAAGGCTAGAAAAACGCAGCTATTCAGCTTGGCGGTCAAGTAACAAAGGGTAGCGTCTCCTAATTACCGACTGTGGCCCAAACAACGCTAGACACGTCATAATCGATCGTGTATGCAGCGTTCAATAATTGAAACATCTATCGCAATATATTAAATGTCTTAACCTTTACAATTGCACGTCTGCTAACCTTTAGCAGACGGCGTTAATAAAATATACCGTAACAGAGCCGTTCGGGTTATTCCAGTCCCCGGTCGACAACTTCTTCAAATGTCTTCGCCAGGGCTCGAATTAATCCAGTCCAAATCCCGGTCGGCGACATTTCTTCAAATGTTCTCGCCAGGGCTCGAATTAATCCAGTCCAAATCCTGGTCGATGTTACTTCTTCAAATGATCTCGCACGAGCTTGAACCTGGATCACTCAATCGCCAGCGCAGTGTGGTAACCATTACACCAGCACGGCTCCCATCCGTTATCGATTCACCTAAACCTGTCCATCTGACTTCTGCTAGGCCCAGGATGTCCCACGAGTATCTAACAAGTTCATGTGTTAGTTCTCTGACTTTTCCACATGAATATAGCGTGTGTACATTCCAAGTTCCAACAACAAAACTTTCTCTAGGAAGTTTCAATATACTGTCCAATGTTATATTACCAGTTTCTTTTTTGCTCCTTATGGAGCATGGAGCCACTACTACAGCCAGTCCCTTAGCAGGAAGCACACACCAAAGCATTCACGTCTGCTTGTAGTGGTTGGTTTCTGTAGCAATTTCTTTTGACATGATGAGACAGCCACCATGCACTACCTCATATTAGTGGCCCTTATGACATGCCTGAAGTCCTATTCTTTTCTGTGTTTCATCATAGACCCCCCCGGGAACTACGTCGGTTAGATGATCATGGGATTTGTAAAATTGATCTGAGAAACTACATCTCCATTTACCCCTTATCTTCTTATCATTTCATTGCTCAGTCCAGTATTCCCTTTTGTAACACAAAGCTGATTCAGTTATAACACCTCAGTGTTTCACCATATTCAGCACGGGCGAAACACAGGAACAAAGCTAACCAAGATAACGCAGCAACCTTGCTGGTGATCTCTGCCTTGCAGTAGGGGAAAGATATACTAAGCACAGTCACAAACAGATTCCTACCTGCAGTAAACAGGTCATTAGTTTATCTAGTTCTTCTAGCTCACTGGCTGACAGTTCAACAGCAGCTTTGAGCTCATCACTCTTCTCACCCTCAGCAATCTGTAAAATTTGTCAAAGATAATGTCACGGGTGCTTGCATAAAATAGAAGTACTGAAGTAGTATGATAAGATCACTAATGTGGAACTGATGACAAGAACCAGACAAGTGGCAGCGCAATAGCAGATGAGAAGATGATGCTGGAGATGGACAGGACACACATTAAGGTAACCTGTTGATAGCACTACCACGCAATCCTTATTCTGACATCCGCAGGGTAAGAGAGGTTAGAGTGAACACATGGAGAAGAGAACTGGAGACAGACATGAAAGGGATGAAGAAGACGTGCAAAGAACTTGAGCAGACGGCACAGGACAGGAAGACTTGGCATACGTTTGTTGAAGGTCTGTGTTCCTTGGGGAGATGAAAGATTAATGAATATCATATTTTCCTACACCTGGAATTCACTACGATAATGTCATTATAATGTTTTAAGTGCCTGAAATCACTCTGACCTTGATGTAATAAAAAGGCAGTACCATATTATATATTGCCGTAGGGGAATGGAGCATTCTAGACTTCAATATATTAGGTATCAGCTTTATGAGGTGGGGTGACTAGTTGCCCTAATCCCTGCCTATGCTTTCCCTAGCTCAAGTACACATATCGTATCAGAATCAGATACACAAACAAATGGGATGTAGAGCATCAAGATCACACACAAAATGATGCATTCTACCAGCTCAACAGTAGTCTGAAGATTACCACTTGTTCTCAAGCGGTAATCTTCAGACTCAGCACTGGCGACAACAGATTGAGATACCATCTATTCAACAAGCTAAAGATAGGAACTACCGAACAGTGTAACAGTGGCACTGATAAAATGACTGCTGAACATCTGCTTCAAAGTTGCCCAACATATACGGAACAGAGAAAGTGCATATGGCCGACACCAGTACCATTCATGGAAAAACTCTACGGAGATTCAAATATCCTCCAACTGACTACTGCTTTCTTTGAAAACATTCAAGTAGACAGCTGGGTAGACTTCAGCGTGATGCCACAAGGTTTTGAACCCAGTTGCCACAAGGTTTTAAACCCAGTAACTTGGCCTCAAGAAGCAAGCACTTTAACCACTCTGCTGCTCAACCCTCCCTGAATGTAGTAAGCACAACAGATTGTAAATGAATATAGAGGTAATGTTAGCTACAATGATATTCTTAAGATTCTTCTTCTTCTTGCGATCGCATCTTTGATGTTTACACCGTCAGATGAGTTCTCATGATGAATTCGACTGTTGTTTGAAGTTCCTCTTTAGCTCCATATAGCTTTGAGTTTAGTGTTGATTCATTGGGCCAGTATATCTTTCTTAACTGGTCATACAGAGGACAATCCTGTAGAACATGCTCAGCAGTTTGTTCGTTTAATCCACATGTGCACAGTGGTGAAGCAGACAATCGTAGCTTGTGCATGTGTTTATTCAGTTTGTTATGCCCTGTCCTGAAGCGAAAAATTGTTATCTGTCCCTGCCGGTCAAGAATGTGGTAGTCGTCGTTGGGTTGATTCTGTTCTCTTCTGATAGTCTGGACAGCTCTCTTTTTCTCAGTGTATGTGATTTCATTATCTTCTTGTTCGCATTCTCCTCCCTTTTTTGCAAGTTTATCTGCCTTTTCATTTCCGGGTACACCACAATGAGATGGTACCCACTGAAGTATGGTTCTCTTTTTGGCAGCTACCTTGTTTAGTTCATTTCTCAGATGCGGGAGTTTACCACCCTTGAGAGCTTGCAGGACAGACAGTGCATCTGTGAGGAAGACTACCTGGTGGCAGTCAGAGTTGGTGTTATAAATCATATTTGCAGCTTGCTCTAGAGCTTGAACCTCAGCTGTATAGTTGGAACAGAATTTACCAGTGGGAATGTGCCTAGTCTCATAGTGGTTGTCAGGATATGAGATAAAGATACCGGCACCTCCATTCCTAACAGCATTAGTTGCTGATCCATCTGTATAGGCATGTATCCATGATTGATCGGGATAGCTTTCTTGGATCATACTCAATGTAGCAGTTCATTTTTGCAGATCATTATACTCACATCCACTTGTGAGACCACTGACTGATGTATTAATTTGGAGGGCATTGCTGGCCTGCTCCCATGGTACAGGGTGGGCTTCAGTGGTGTTGTCTTCATGGATAGGTCTTCTTGATGATGTCTTTTAAGTCTTTTTCTCCGATGCACAAAGCTGCTACGCTTTAGACGTCCCAATGCCAGATCATCTAGTCTTGCCTTCATTGAGTGCGTTGGCATACTGTTGTACTTCTCCATCTGGATCATGCTTTTTGTGTCTCTTCTATAGGACAATGTCTGTAATCCAGCAGCTTTCTGCATCTCTGATATTGGTGTAGTTTTCATGGTAATGAGCCTGAGAGCTTGATTTTGCACCTTGTCCAAAGATTGCAGATGTGAGTTAGCAGCTGATGACCATGCCGCTGAGCCAAACTCTAAGTGTGGTCTTATTACTCCATTATAAATCTTCTTTAGAGTTCGTTCATTTGCTCCCCAGTTTGTACCTGCTAATTTTCTGAGTATGTCTAGTCGTCTTTGGGCCTTTCCCTCTGTATTTTCAATATGCTTATTCCATGTAGGGAGCCGCGGTAGCATAGTGGTTAGTGCACTGGCTTCCTAGCGCAGTGGTCTATGGTTCGATCCCCAGATGAGGCGGGAATTTTTTTAGGCCACAAACGGCTCCTGGGTCGACCCAGCCCCAAATGGGTACCAGAGCAACTCTGGGAAGGTCAAGGCGGCCGGCGTGATGCCGACCACATCACCCCTCGTGTGCCGACGGTCAAGATAATATGGGCCTAACACCATATTCCCAATATGCCTCAATGGGCGTGTAACGGGTTCCTTTACCTTTTTTACTTTATTCCATGTAAGCCTTTGGTCAAATGTCACCCCAAGATAGGTGGGGTAGCTTTCTTCCTTGATCATGGTTGTCCCTAGGTGTATGTTAGCTGCTTTGTCCTTGGGGGCAAGGGAGAACAGCGTTGCGGAGGTTTTATCTGTGTTTATTGTGATAAGCCATTTCTCTGCCCATGACACTAGCATGTCTGCTGCCCGCTGCATTCTATAATTTGCTGTGGTGACGTTTTCATCAGCGCACCAGAGTACTAGGTCATCTGCATATAAGGCAGCTTTCACTCCAGCGGGGAGATCTTTCACCAGGTCATTGATGTAAACAAGAAAGAGTGTTGGGGAAAGTACTCCTCCTTGAGGTACCCCCTGATAGAGCAACACTTTTTCTGCTCTGCAGACCATCAAGAGTGACTCTAGTTCTCCTGTTGTGCAAGTATGATTCTTAAGATAAATAAGATAGGAAACTATACAGAGCAATAAACAGGAGGCAATCTGATCATCAGAAATAGTCCCCTGTCGATCCAGTGTTTCAGCCCCTTAATCTCCTTTACACACTAAGGGGGGGTGGGCCCACTTAGGTCATGACTCCCAAGTTTCAGCCTCCTGTTATCTAGTGCAGAGAACTGAACCCACTTCACCTTGGCTGCAGCTTTCAAATTCCTATTTTCTGCCAGCTGGAGGCAATTGTGAAAGTAACCCCTATGTTGAGAACAAATTACTGTCCCCAGTTCCATAGCCTGTTGCGGTTGTTCCACAGCCAGCACGATGCCTTTTCCACAGTTTCGCTGAGCCTCTTAAGTGCCCTTATTCTTGACTGTCCCCTCAACCCCAACTGTTTCAGTAGATCATACAATGTAAAATTAAAATTAAATTAAGATATCAGTAACATCTCTAACAGTTATTTTAAGTGTACTAAGTATGAAATTTCTCCCTGATATTTATATGTGCAAAAACAATTTGAACAAGTATTCCAAGATAATTTGTTTTTGCTCCCTAAAGTGCAAGGTGCAACCCCCTCCTGTTGGCCTTACTGTAGAAAGCCCTGATATAAACACTGATATGTGCTATTCCGATCACCAAACAACAAAACTACAATCAGTCGAGAGGCATTAAGACTTCTGTGTTAATGCCAATGTAACATCTCTCTTAAACATTACACACTCTAATTAAAGCTTTTAAAATAGACATGCCACACATTACCAGATGAACGTGTGATCATTAAGGCTGCATAGCAATGAAATAATAATTTGTTAAGTGGAATTCAAACATAAAACTAAGGTTACAAGGTTTCAGAAAGAAGAGCAATATATGTTCTTACTTCCATTGAAGAATCAGAAAAGCGTTTCTGCCTCTTTCCTTGCTTCCCAGCTCTAGACTTCTGGCTAGCTTTTGGAGAGCGGGAACTCCGTTTTCGTTTGCTTTTACTTCCACAATCTGTTAAAACAAAAGTTCAAAAGGCTACATTAATGTCTGCACATTTTTTTCTTAAAGAAAAGGAACAAATCATATAATCATTCCCACATAGGCTTGATTATACATTACTAGTACTGGCCACAAGATGTGGATAGCAACAGCAGTAATTACCCCTTCTCACGATGGCCTAGAATGTTTCAGCGTTAACATCATTATCACTGTTTTCCTTTGAGCGCCATATGGAGCCACCATTACAACTGGTTCCCTTGTAGGAAGCCTGGACCAAACAGTCACATGCCTTCACAGTGGTCGTTTCTGTGGCAATAAGTTTCACAACATGACATTGCCAGCCCATGGTGGTTTCTGTGGCAATAAGTTTCACAACATGACATTGCCAGCCCATGGTGGTTTCTGTGTCAATTCGTTTTACATGACGAGGTTGCCAGCCTCTTGAACAACCCCATATTAGTCGCCTTGTACGACATGCCTGAGGGTGCAGTAGTCCTATTCTTTCCTTGTCTCTTTAGAGACCCTCGAGAACTCCACTTGGGCGCACACTAACAACATACTCACCAGATTTATTCCATTTGCTGAGCAAACGACAGGCTTGAAGGAAAAGTTCTGGATTGTAGATTTTAAACGCAGAGCTACCTGAAAATGCAAACAGCAATAATAATAATAACAACAAAAATTATATATATATATATATATATATATATATATACGAGGTGTGTTCAAATGAAACCCGTCCTTGTGTCTTTATAACAAATATATGTAAGGTACATCAGCAGGAGTAGTAGAATTAAATACAGCAATTGTTATGAAGCACGTACTCACTGGGGTCCTTTAGAAATAGTCACCATAGGCATTCAGACACGCATCCCACTGCTTGGGTAGACGGCAGATGCCGTCCGAGAAAAATGACTTTGGTTGCTTATTGAACCATTTGGTCACCGAGGCCCTGACGTCTGCATCGGAGTCGAATCGTTGTCCCTTTAGAGATTTTTTTAAGGGTCCGAACAAATGAAAGTCACATGGTGACAGATCGGGTCTGTAGGCTGGGTGTGGCAGAACTTCCCACCTTTTCATTGCTAACGCTTCCTGCACAATGTTCACAACATGTGGACGAGCATTGTCGTGCAACAGAATCACATCACGCGAAAGCATGCCGGGTCGTTTATTCTTGATGGCTGTATGCAGGTTGTCTAGTGTGTCTTTGTAGCGGATGGCATTGATGTTCACGCCAGGCTCTTTAAAGTCTACCAATAGAAGCCCTTCATGGTAAAAATATGCGGTCAGCGTAACCTTACCGGCGGAAATCTGTGACTTGAATTTTTTGGACGGATTCCTTATCACACCGGCCATTATTTTAACGGTCTGCAGCACAACCAATGAATACTAGGAGAATGAACACTTACACACTTGTACATTCGTATGTGCTTATTACGTCAGATATGACATCATCATGCTCCTCCTACGAATGTCCACTTGGCGCAGCACGGTCGGGTTTCACTTGAACACGCCTCGTATACACACACACACACATATACATATAATGAATGCATCAAGCAATGCAAGGAGACATTCTCCATTTGACAACATAACACAGCTAATTTGTAACTGCTGTCACATCTGGGTCCTAGGTAAGGGGGAATATACCTTTGAACTATTGTACTTCACTGGATCATATTTTCATCAATATATCATTCTTCACACCAGTATTGTGTCCACTGATGGATAATGACTGTAACAATGATAACTGCAGCTGCATCTCTATATAGGTCAGAAAAATGCATAGACCTACAAAAAAAAATTTCATTCACTCCCTGTGGCTGATGGAGCAGCCACCGGCCCTGACCCCCTTTGCCATAAGCCAGCATCAAAACATTCATATGCTCTCATAGCAGAGGTTTCTGTAACAATTTGTTTTACATGATGAGGCTGCCAGCTAAGTCAATGAGAAAATGATTCAGATATAAACAAGCTAGCATGCAAAATTCATCATCATCAGCTGCCATCTCCAAAACGAAGGTTGGCTGTAATGGATCTCCAACGTCTTCTGTCTCATGTCTTGGTGGTGCACTCTGATAGACTCTTTCCTGTCCATCTTTTGATGTTATCTTCCCACATGCAAAATTCACTAATCCTCATAAAAACGATTTCACTTTTGAGATCTGTGTCACCCTTAGCTCCCCAAGCAGCACAAACCTTCAATGAGCTCATGTCAAGTCTTCCTGTGCTGTGCCATCAGCTCGCTCTTGCCATGCCTTCTTCATTCCTTTCATGTCTATCTTCAATTCTCTTCTCCAAGTGTTCTTCGGTTGCCATCTACCTCTTACCCTCATTCCAGAACAAGGACTGCCTTGTAATACTATCAACAGGTTGCCTCAGTGTGTACCCTATCCATCATCAGTCTTCTTCTCATCTCTTGTTCCACTGGCACTTGTCTGGTTCGTGTTGTCAGTTTAACATTAGTCACCTTATTCTATGATTTAAATTCTTATATTCCATTTATGATTTTCACTGCCTGTTAGTCTGTGAAAGCAACACTTTCCTCACCATGACAGACTTACCAAGTCCGCTGTGAGGACAACATTAGACAATCTCTGAAGGACCGAGAACTAGAATGAAACCAGGCCATGAGAAAGACAGCCGATAGGATAGTATGACACCCTCTTTTCCAAACCTCTACACCTCACGGTAGAAAAGGAACGACTAAGTAAGCAAGACAGACTTACGACTGTTATCACCAACACACATTATGTCTACTGAAAAAATAATTAAAAGTAAACAAACCTGGAAGTGCTATCAATCTGAGGTAAACTGAAGCTGAGAGGATACCTGCTGCTCTCTCCATAAAGCCAACTGAAACCTGTAATTAACGGAATATAGAAAGATTATTTAAAAAAAAAAAAAGCCGGATGTATTTGTCTCTGATGAAGTTTACTCTTGGGTCTTAAAGAAAGATGACACAATGTAACTTGTTCCCAAAAAAAAATATGCCTCCTTCTTAACAAAGTATTTCCATATGAGATACAGCCATAGAGGAGTGTATCCTAGAGGCTACCTTATACTCTGCTTTAAGAGTGACAGGTTTCTTTTCTCATGTCCTTCACCTTCCCTAACTCAAAAGCAGAGTTGGGTACTGTTAAGTTATTTTATATTCATTGGGGGGTGTGTGTTTAAATGTTTGAGATCCTCACATGTGAGTCTAGTATTTTGTAGACGCGCATTTGAGTGCATCTAAGTTAATTGTAGGTTCATTGTATTATTTGCATACGACCATGCACCATTCTTAAACGGGTATGGTGCGGTTTGTCGCAGTGATCTGTTGCTATCCAGATCCCGCAAACGTACTAGTTGAGGCTGTCATAAAGTAATTATAATCATCCCGATGAAAAATCCAAGAGTTCCGTCTTGTGTAGACTTCAGCTTTTTAGAATGATATAACTACGTAAAGAATATGAACGGTCAATTCGACAGAACCATGTATACTACCAAGCCGTTAACCTTGACGTCGTAACGGCGAGTGCTGTCAATCAACGTCCATGTTGATTATTATATATGCCAACCATATCGATGAACTGTACTTGCACATGTCAACATCTTTTCTGTAATAAATTGTATCGTCATTCACGTTCAACAATGGGTCCAATATGCCGTACTTACCAATTGGTCAGTCTTATGACCCAATCGTTACCGTTACGTTTGTCTTGTCATCATTATCCATAACGAAGTGACGGCCCACAACAACATCCGCACCATGTCACCAATATCAGAGACGCATCGGTAACTGGTACCCATTTACAGCTGTATAAACAGGAGTATAAAATAACTAGGTTTTCAATCCATTAACTCTGCCAAGAGAAGCAAATGCTCTAACCACACTGCCAGCAGATGCTCATGCTTCCCTCCCCACACTAATAACAAATGGATGACATGATTTCCCACGTGGCACATTCTTAGGAAAACATTGCAAAATTATAGGAAACTAATATTCTCTAACATATAATCTCATGCCATACCTTTCCACCATTATAAGTGAGATAAGCCAGGACAGCGACCAAGGATTTATGAGAGATTTCACTTTCCACCAGAACACTCCAAAAACCTGGAAGAGGTTAAAAACATGATCTGTATATGCTCGGAATGTGATTTATCTTATACTTTTAGCTGCATCAATAAACAAAAATTATGATGGTAAACCTGTGGATATCTTAAAAAAGAGATCTGACATTAACCTGGGTCTACTGTTACTGACGTCCTATTTCATTATTATAACCATTGTTTTGAAATCTGATTCAGTAATATTAAATATCGTAAGACTTTCCTTTTTTAGTTTATGGGTGCAGAGGCAAGGGATGATCTGTGTCCCCTCATCTCATTTCTGTTACTTTCTTCCGTCTTCTCAGGTGCACCCTACATCTTTCAATGTGTCTCTCCTGAAAATCTTCCAAAATTTTTCTTTTCTTGATTTCCTGAAGGATATTAGCATGCTATCAGCAGACGGGCTGAAGGAATCCTCAGTATATGTTTATTTCAGGTTCACTTCTGTTTTTTTTTTTTGCTAAAAGGTAAGCAGTCTCCATGAGAGAAGCGGACTGATAGTCCCTTTAGGGAGCAACTATATGGTGATGAAAGATGCCTGTAACAAATGAGCTGTTTCATGATTAGATAGGTAAACAGACGATCAAATAGGTAAACAGACAGATAATGGCTATATGAAATCAAGTGCATAGTCTGGATAGCTCTCTTTTTCTCAAAGTATGTGACTTCATTATCTTCTTGTTCACATTCTCCTCCCTTTTTTGCAAGTTTATCTGCCTTTTCATTTCCGGGTACACCACAATGAGATGGTACCCACTGAAGTATGGTTCTCTTTTTGGCAGCTACCTTGTTTAGTTCATTTCTCAGATGCGGGGAGTTTACCACCCTTGAGAGCTTGCAGGACAGACAGTGCATCTGTGAGGATGACTACCTGGTGGCAGTCAGAGTTGGTGTTATAAATCATATTTGCAGCTTGTTCTAGAGCTTGAACCTCAGCTGTATAGTTGGAACAGAATTTACCAGTGGGAATGTGCCTAGTCTCATAGTGGTTGTCAGGATATGAGATAAAGATACCGGCACCTCCATTCCTAACAGCATTAGTTGCTGATCCATCTGTATAGGCATGTATCCATGATTGATCGGGATAGCTTTCTTGGATCATACTCAATGTAGCAGTTCATTTTTGCAGATCATTATACTCACATCCACTTGTGAGACCACTGACTGATGTATTAATTTGGAGGGCATTGCTGGCCTGCTCCCATGGTACAGGGTGAGCTTCAGTGGTGTTGTCTTCATGGATAGGTCTTCTTGATGCTGTCTTTTAAGTCTTTTTCCCCGATGCACAAAGCTGCTACGCTTTAGACGTCCCAATGCCAGATCATCTAGTCTTGCCTTCATTGGGTGCATTGGCATACTGTTGTACTTTTCCATCTGGATCATGGTTTTTGTGTCTCTTCTATGGGACACTGTCTGTAATCCAGCAACCTTCTGCATCTCTGTTATTGGTGTAGTTTTCATGGCTCCTGTAATGAGCCTGAGAGCTTGATTTTGCACCTTGTCCAAAGACTGCAGATGTGAGTTAGCAGCTGATGACCATGCTGCTGAGCTAAACTCTAAGTGTGGTCTTATTACTCCATTATAAATCTTCTTTAGATTTCGCTCATTTGCTCCCCAGTTGGTACCTGCTAATTTTCTGAGTATGCCTAGTCGTCTTCGGGCCTTTCCTTCTGCATTTTCAATATGCTTATTCCATGTAAGCCTTCGGTCAAATGTCACCCCAAGATAGGTGGGGTAGCTTTCTTCCTTGATCACGGTTGTCCCTAGGTGTATGACTGAGTTTCTAAATGGGTGCCTGCACATAACAGAAGAATTAAGATGGTATGACATGATCACCTATGTGGAACTGGTGGAAAGAATCCAATACCAAGAGAGCGAGAGGTAAGGAAAAGATGGCACTGGATAGGACACACATTGAGAAATTTAAAAAAAAAACCGGCTTATAGCATTACAAGACAGTCCTTGTTCTGAAAAACCCAGGGTAAAAGAAAAGGAGGCAAACCTTTTAAAAACACAAACAATGGAATTGGAGACAGGCACGATAGGGATAAAGAAGACACAGAAAGATGTTGAATGGATGGCACAGGCCAGGAAGGCTTGGCATGAGTTAGTTAAATGCATATGCCCTACAAGCAGCTGAATGTTAATTGTTAAGTGATGATGCTACTGGTTGTCTGTTGAGTCTGTATTAGTGTGGTTTTGTTTCATACTTGTATTATATTGATGAAAATCTATCAATGCGTCTCGGGTCATTCTGGTCTCGTGGTCTAGGTGGTTCATTTTTCCAACACTACATCAATAGAAAAATCTGGCTTCATTTTCTTCAGAATCGATTACAGGTAAATTTGTAGCATTCACTCCAATTGCCCTTCGTACGAATTTGTGGAACTTATAAATATTTCTTAAATTCAATTTGATAAAACATATGAACTATAAACATCAACGTCGCAGTCCATTCAATATTTCGACTCATTTAATTTTGCACAAGGCGATTTTACATAATGAAGATACATCACGATAAGTAACCATGTCCAATTCGCTGTCATTATTCGATTCAATATTATCGTCCTTGTGTGCTTTCAGTAGGCCTATCAGCTACTATATATTCATTTCATTTATTTTATCCTGAGTTTGTTACAATAAAGTTCCATCTGAACACATTATTACTTAGGTCTGCCATTTTTAAAACGTCCACACTGTTTCTACATCCTTCTATTCTTAGAAGGGATCAACAAATGTGTATTCACACAATATTCCTTATACATTTTGTTCACCTACAACAGGGGTGGTTGAGGTAGTCGATACTCACGCTTCTCAACATTTTACATACGAATTATTCGAGGTTAATACTAACCTTAGTGATAAGTCTATCACACATTCCTGGCAATATTAGCCGTATTTCTGTTCCACTTTCTTATTTCACTTTAAATATATTTGTAACGCAATCTCAGTTCCAGAGTCAAGTCAGAATCATCTATAGTGATAAATCTATCTCACATTTATTTCAGTAGAAGAATTTCTACACTTTCCATCCAAGTCCACTGGACACATCCCCCTTGGACGAACACTTTCCGAATCCGAACACTTTCCGAATCCAGTGGACACAGCCACCTTGGATGAACACTGCGGAATATCTCCTGGATACTCAAACTTTCGTCATCCTTCACTATGCCGATACATCAGATCCTAAACCCAATATTCTGTGTTTATGTGAGGCATATCGTGGTGTGAAGAAAATCTTCAAATTTGTCTCACCCCATGATGTGCACTCAACAGTATGAATAATTAGGCATAACTGTTGACGTCCAAACTGAAGAAACCACCTGGAAAAAATTCATATTACGTTTTCAAGCAATAATTTTCACACGTATATTTCAAGCTTATTTAATTTTACTTTGCCTCTCTGGCATACCACAATACACACGGGACAGTGAAATTTTACTTCAATCACTGAAAGCAAGTAGTTTTCATGTTTTTTTGAGTAATCCTTTACCTTCTCCATTTTCATTCTGATTGTCAGACTCCAGCCATCTAGTTAGTACTGCTTCTGCTGATCTTAGCTGTTCTGTCAGGTAGTCAGTTTCTGTCAGCAGTGTTTCACCCTCCACAGGGACAGTGTTTAGATCCACAAATTCATTATCCCAGCAAGCCTTTACCCATTCTGCAAGGTAATATTTTAAACTATTATTTACATAGTATTTAAGATGAATAAACTGACAGATATAGAGAGAAAAACTGCAGACCTTTTAATATAAACATACAAATCTGTAGTCTTTTATTCAAAATCCTTGGGGACAGCTTTGTTTAGGAAACTGTATGTTTTTCAATTTTCAGATATCGCACAGAAAAAATGTGTTCACTAATCACCCAAAGAAACCTTCAATTTTCAGAATATTTTGATTCTTGGTTGTTCAGATAAAAGGGTACAAACCTGTATTGAGTAAAACACAACAGCCCACTTGTCATTATTTCAAGTTGGCTTGGACCAGGGCATGAAATATCATGTTCTAAGGCACCAGCCAGACTAATATTGTCATTGCCACTATAATAAAACAAAACTGTCTAGTCTCCAGTGGTTACTTCACCTATGTGTTACCAGGGCTCGACAGGGCAGCAAAATATATCAACACTGTGACCTACTACACATTTTTTTTAATGCAGGTTGGGCATGGGACTGGCTACCACATCCTATAGAAACAAAAACAAAATGGAAAAGTCAAGTAAAAAAAATAATTCAGCTTAGCCATCTAAGACAGAAGAAGGTCCTCTGGTAAGGAGGCATATGATGTAACTCAGAGAGGAGTATGAGTTTCCAGCTTCATTATTTTCTTCTAGGGTAGCATTACAAGGCAGTTCCTATTCTGACATCTCCAAGTTACGAGAATTAGAGGGAGATTTAAAACACATGGAGAAGAGAACAAGAGAAAGAGGTGTAAGGGATAAAGATGACATGGAAAGATCTTGAAAGGATGGCAATGGATTCGTGAACGGATGGCAAAGGATTCATGAATGGATGGCAGAGGACAGGAGGGCTTGCGCATGTCTGGATGGAAAGAATCAGACTTTTTTTTTTTTAAATAAAGTTTTGCCTCGTTTGGCGAGGTGCGTCCCGTTCAACCTAATCGGTTATATTAGGGTGCATGTCCAAACATAAAAGACCTTTAGGTCTGGGGTTAATAAACTAAGAGCAATGTACCAAGAGGTGAAATAACATTTTTGGTGTTTAGTCACACAACAATAAAACCAACTGACTGCATTACAAGGTGGCCTTTATTCTGGATTTCCCTGGTTGAAATGAAGAACAGTAGAATGTGTGTTCAATGTGGCCTTATAAAAGAATTCTGGGGGTTAGAGTGGCTAAGAGGTATGGCATCTGCTTCGAGTTCTAGAGGTACCAGGTTCGATTCCCAGCAGAGGGAAAATAATTTATGGAAAAAAAATTTTCAGAACCAGTGGTCCTAATGATGTCATACTCCCCCCCTGGTCTCCTGAGTAGTGAGATCAGATGGCTAGCCTTCTCGGATAAGGGCGAAAAAATAGGTCATGTCTGCAAGTTGTACACGTTAAAAATCCCACAGCAGTTGGAAATTGTAACGAGTAGGGCCTAGGCCTATCAGGCAAAATTTAAAAATTAGAAACCTACCCACAACAAAAATATTTACAGAATGAGTGGATTCCTAGTTACACACACTGGGATTCTCGCCGGTGCTACAGAGTTCATGCACTGTGCTGAGATCCTCTTTGTGTGATCTAAGGGAGGAGATCGGAGCACCGATGGAGTAGTCCATGAGCAATGATGATAGTCCTTAAAAACCAAACAAATTCTGAAATGCTGTAATAAGGGTTAAGTGGTTGAAATGAAGAATTGTGGGTCATGTTCTTTGATGTCATACACATAAGTTGCCAACATCGTTTGGATTAACTCTTTCCGTCCACAGTGGCGCACCACGCGCCAGATAGGACTTCCGTTTGGACCAATGACGCGTGGAGCGCCAGTGCGATATATGTCGAGTTTGAACGAAAAGTGGCAAAAGGGTACATTTGTCTCTGTACAAGAAATAAAGGGATACTCACGTAAAATCAATGTCAGGTTAGATATAAATGATAACCTGAGATTTCGCCTCGAGTATTAGCGGGCGAACGCAAAAAAAAAAAAAAAAAAAAAAACATACAAAATGGATCGAGAATCTTCAGACCAATGACGCATGGCGCACCAGTGTGATATATGTCGAGTTTGAACGAAAAGTTATAAATACCTAGCAACTAGCTGGTTTTTAAATCATTTCATTACATCTAGGACATGTTTATGGACGTTTGTGAGCGAAAATCAAATTTGTGAAGCTAAAATTGTGTGTTTTATATCCATTTCTATTTCTTTGTTTACATACAAAATCTCTCCACATGTAAGCCTACCTTGCCGTGGTTGGAGAGCTTGAGCGCCCCAATGATCCCGGGAGCTATGCCGGCGGGAGTTTTACTCCTGGCAGGGTCAACCAAGCCGGACAGGTCCTTGGTGAGGGGCCAGGCTAAAGGGCTGTGAAGTTGGTGCAACTCTATAGGTGTAGATGCAGAACCACCGGCGAGTGGTACATGCTCTGGTCTGCACCAACCCACCCCCACTTCATGGGTTAAACGCGTTCTTGCCTCATTCTTCACGGTTTGTCGTCTATCACGCCCATGGCGACCGTTGCCTCAATTGGCTGTGTGTGGTGTACCCGGAAACGGGGCCTCCCAGTACTGAGGCAAAGTTAAGTCCCCGATGTCACTTATCGGTGCAGAATTGAAAGAATGGCTGGCATCACAATACTGTGTTGCAGCATGATGAGAACCCAGCATTGCACACTGAGCTTGGGGGGATCACTTGGGCACCAGACTTAATACTGGCTCTTGACTGGATGGCCGCATGCAGGAGATTTCTACAATGGAGGGTTGGCAGGTGGTGGGTATCTGGAAGTGGCTCTGTGCAGGACGTGAGGATTCCTTGGGAGAGCCCAGAACCAGAGCACAGCATTGTGCAAGCTCTGCATAGTTGGAGAGCCCCCTGGATGACGGGGAATGCACAGTGTGCTACCCCACCTATCCCCAACTGCTAACTTAGAACCAGAAGTGGGGTCCTCTGTATGCGTGCCAGGCCAGGATAAAACGCCTGGGAAAGAGACTGGAGCTCAGAACTCCCTAACTCAAAGTTGCAGGATGGCAGAAAAGCCACGGGAAAGACAGGGCTATTTTGAAGATAACGCAACCATATTTTCACCATACGAGCTCGGACGCCGCCTCGGTAAACAAGGTCCGCGCAGAGCAGTGACACCCCCAGGCTGCTTGCGAATAGTCTACTACTGGGAACATAAACAGATTAGGGATGAGCCCACTCTCCCGTTGAGCAGGTGCTAAAGTCGTAGATACTGGGCCAGAAGGCGCACCGGAAACCACAGTATCATGCAACTCGCTTTTTTTTTCTATGGAGAGTACACCGTCACATACAAAATGGATCGAGAATCTTCTTCTAAACACCTGCTTTCGGCTGAGCAAGCACGACGCTAATTTCTCAGTGGACAAAAGATAACTCGAGCGACACGGATTTTAGAAGTTAGGTTTAGTAATTCCAATGAAGACATTGTAAAGACTTTGTGTCAGAATATTCATGAAAGTGATCATTCTGAGGGCGATGTCGATCAGCTGATTGAACATGCATCAGGTAGGGCTGGTATAAAAAGAGCAAAACTTTCAGTCACTAAAGGAGAAGGATAAAGAGGCAAAAACACCATTGTGACCAAAAGTAAAGCTATGAGAACTGCCACAAGTCTAGAGGCAGGTGCATCCTCACAAGAATGTCCCAGAGTGGTTAGAAATTGCTGAGGGGATGACACAAAATGCATTTCGATTTTGTCCAAAGAGAACACCAGGTGTGACTGAGGGGTTTGACCTGTCAACCCCATTGAAATGTTTCAGTGTTTTGTTTACAGATGAGGTTCAAGATTTCATGTTCCAGTGCATCAATGATTATACCAGACTCAAATCTATTCAAAATAACCCTGCGAAACAATATTCATTGTATTCTCGGTGGACCAAAGTCACACGCCATGAACTTGATAAGTTTATTGCTGTCCTAATAAATATTGGGATTCAGAAAAGACCATGCATTCGCAACTACTGGTCTACATCTGCAGAATTTTATACTCCTTGGTTTCTTCAAATGTTTTCAAGAAGTAGATTTGAAGCATTATATCATACAATGCTTCATGCCTCTGATGAAAATTCACAAGGAAAAGAAAAGATTTTATGAACATGTTGTTGCAAAAATTTCAGAGTGCCTTTTACCCATTCCAAAATCTCAGTTTGAATGAAGTGGTAATAAGGTATAAAGGCAGATGGCAATATAAGCAGTATAATCCAAGGTTTTCCTTGTATCTTCTCAGGCCAAAGTGGAAGCACATTGTCAAACCAAAAATGATAGAATATAGTTGGTGTAAATAATATTAGTCATAGTTGTTTGGTATTTACAGAAATTTGTGGTGTAGGAAAAAAAATCATATAAATTATATATTTGAAGTGATTGTGGTAAAATGTGTTGTGTTTCAAAATGGATGTGCACTGATATTCTGAGATTTTTTCTGCTATGGATTAAACTGGAGCTGACATATGTGAGTACAGTTTATTTATCTTTTTTCCAGTTATTTTTGATTAGGTCTACACTTCACATAACATGACAGACTCTTTTCCTACATCAAATAATTATCTACAGCATTTCACAAGATTCTTCAGTCAATTTCCCACATGTTGATGTATAACATCAACACCTAGTTAAATAAAATGTGTATCTACTGCCTGTTTTTAAAATATAACCTGAAGAGAAAAATTGCACATATTAAACATATGTGGTTTTGAGAACAAAAATAAAAAAAATTACATCTATGAAGTGATAGTGTTAAAAGTTTCTAGATATGTTTCAAACTAAATGTGCACTGATATTCTTAATATTTTATTGCCATATATTAATTGGGAGCTGAAATATTTAAGTTTAAGTATGCAATTTTATTTTATTTTTTAAACATTTTTAAAATCAAGTCTACACTTCACAAGACATAACACACCTATTCATATCAATTAATTATATGAATCAATTCATAAGATTCTCCAGTCAATTTCACACATTTAAATGTATAACATAAACACCTAGTTAAATAATATGTGTATCTACTGCCTGTTTTTTTAATATAACCTGAAGAGAAAAATTGCACACATTTTGAGCGGTTGTTTTTACAAACATATGTGGTTCTGAGAAAAAAAATCATAAAAATTACATCTATGAAGTGATAGTGATAAAAGTTTCTAGATATGTTTCAAACTAAATGTGCACTGATATTCTTAATATTTTATTGCCATACATTTATTGGGAGCTGAAATATTTAAATTTAAGTATACAATTTTATTTTATTTTTTAAACATTTTAAAAATCAAGTCTTCACTTCACAAGACATAACACACACCTATTAATATCAATTAATTATATGAATCAATTCATAAGATTCTCCAGTCAATTTCACACATTTAAATGTATAACATAAACACCTAGTTAAATAATATGTGTATCTACTGCCTGTTTTTTTAATATAACCTGAAGAGAAAAATTGCACACATTTTGAGCGGTTGTTTTTACAAACATATGTGGTTCTGAGAAAAAAAATCATAAAAATTAAATCTATGAAGTGATAGTGATAAAAGTTTCTAGATATGTTTCAAACTAAATGTGCACTGATATTCTTAATATTTTATTGCCATACATTTATTGGGGACTGAAATATTTAAATTTAAGTATACAATTTTATGTTTTTTTTAAACATTTTTAAAATCAAGTCTACACTTCACAAGACATAACACAAATCTATTCTTATCAATTAATTATATGAATCAATTCATAAGATTCTCCAGTCAATTTCACACATTTAAATGTATAACATTAACACCTAGTTAAATAAAATGTGTGTCTACTGCAGTTTTTTAAATATAACCTGAAGAGAAAAATTGCACACATTTTGAGCGGTTGTGTTTACAAACATATGTGGTTTTGAGAAAAAAATCATAAAAATTACATCTATGAAGTGATAGTGATAAAAGTTTCCAGATATGTTTCAAACTAAATGTGCACTGATATTCTTAATATTTTATTGCCATACATTTATTGGGAGCTGAAATATTTAAATTTAAGTATACAATTTTATTTTATTTTTTAAACATTTTTAAAATCAAGTCTTCACTTCACAAGACATAACACACACCTATCCATATCAATTAATTATATGAATCAATTCATAAGATTCTCCAGTCAATTTCACACATTTAAATGTATAACATTAACACCTAGTTAAAAAAAATGTGTATCTACTGCCTGTTTTTAAAATATAACCTGAAGAGAAAAATTGCACACATTTTGAGCGGTTGTTTTTACAAACATATGTGGCTTTGAGAAAAAAAATCATAAAAAATTACATCTATGAAGTGATAGTGATAAAAGTTTCTAGATATGTTTCAAACTAAATGTGCACTGACATTCTGAACATTTTATTGCCATACATTAATTGGGAGCTGAAATATTTAAGTTTAAGTATACAATTTAAAAAAAATTTTTTAACACTTTTTTAATCAAGTCTACACTTCACAAGACATAACACACACCTATTCATATTAATTAATTATATGAAGCAATTCATAAGATTCTCCAGTCAATTTCACACATTTAAATGTATAACACAACTACCTACTGAACTTATGTATTTGTCCACTGTCTGTTTTTAAAACCTCACCTGTCTGAAAAAATTGAATCCATTTTCGGGCCTGGGTAAAACCCAAAAACAGCCTGGGGGGGAATGAGTTAAGGTTAGGTTCATCATCATCATCATCAGTTGCCATCTCCACAACGAAGGTTGGCTGTAATGGATCTCCAACGTCTTCTGTCTCTTGTCTTGATGGTGCACTCTGATAGACTCTTTCCTGTCCATCTCTTGATGTTGTCTTCCCACTTATAGCGCTGTCTTCCCCTTGCACGTTTGCCTTCAACTCTCCCTTCTGTTATGGTCTTCTGCAAGGTGTTATGCCTTTTTATGTGGCCAAAGTATTTTAGCTGTCGAACTTTGACCTCCCTCATTAGTTCTCTTTTCATACCTAGATTTTCTAGGACCTCCTTATTTGTTTTCATCTCTTTCCATGAGATACGCCCCATTCTTCTATATATCCACATTTCAAGAGCCTCAATTCTTTCTTCCAACTGCTTATTCATCGTCCATGTTTCTGCACCATACAGAAATGCAGAATATATATAACACTTTATGATTCTGAGTTTTAATTTGTGAGATGGCCTACTGCATTTCAGAATATTTTTTGTGAAGTCAGATCGAACACACTGCCTGCTGTTCTTCATTTCAACCAGGTTAAGTTTAGAAATCCTAACCCTTACCTTAATCCTAACCCTAAAGACGTGGGGGGGACTCATCTGGATGGTATCGAACTTGTCCCACTGTCTTCACTGTAGCCTAACCGAATCCGCTTCCTAAAGAAATACAGGGAGACCTGGACCTAAAAACTCATGAAGAACGGAACTGAAGACAAATAGGGTAAATAAAACATGACAAGAACTGGGGAACAGATGGCACAAGATATGATGTCCTGACGTTAGCTGATTAAAGGCCAACGATCCAAACAAGAAAGTTAAATCATTAGGCCTAGGCCTATTAATAAGATTTGCGGTGTTTCGATGGTGTGGCTACGGTATAGCCTACGATTTTGGTTGAAATGAACAACTTGTGGACGTGTGCTCTATGCGGCCCTTAAAAATAATTCAGAGACGCAGTAATAACGGGTAGGGTTAAGAATCCTATACCTAAACCCTTAATCCCAACCCTAACGACATGCGTGACTTAGCCTACTCGTATGGCATTGAAGAACACATACCACTGTTTTCTATTTCATCGAAAGGTTTTTCCAGTGTGTCATAATTTACTCTTTTCAGGGTAAGAAAGCTGGTTGAGTTGTTAAACCTAACTTAAGTATTAATTGCACATTTCAAATAAAATAAATCTGCATACCCTCTGGAAATACGCTGAGTTGAAGTTTTTCAAACACAGAAGCTGTTCTATTGGCATCCATGTTTACATTTGGCGGGTTTGGCGCCTCCAGTCAAAAACATTATGCCAGATTTATTTCAGATTTCAAGTAAACTAACACTTTTTTAGTCTGGAAAAAACAGTGATGGAAGGCATGGTCCCTGGAAAAAGGGGAAGGGGTCGACCTAGACGACGGTGGACCCAGGACATCACAGAGAGTCTGAACTTGTCTTTGGCTGATGCAGGTCGACTTGCCCAGAATCGTGATGCGTTCAGAGCAGCTGTAATGGAGACAACGTTCTGGAAAGAATATGTCACATGATGAACACTTTTTTATGTTACATAATAAATCACGAGGTAATATATATATATATATATATATATATATATATATATATATATATATATATATATATATATATATATATATATATATATATATATATATATGGGCGCGAGAAATAGCTCACTTCGTCAGGCAGCAATGTAGTGGAAAACAAAATTATTTTAACAGATTGATTTATTTATGATACTTGTTTGCTGCTTTACAATCGGTAAATTTATGACATTGATCTACTCTTTAACACTGATCTACAGATCCACCAGTGGTCACAAATACACCCCTCATTAAAAATTGTTTAAAGTGGTTGAATTTACCTAATAACTCTTAACCACTACAGAATGTCTACGGCAAATTACTTGGAAAGATAGTAGTGAGACAATTAATGAACCGCCCTGAAAATACACACCTCTTCCCTGATATACTGGATAGTTATCGACTAATGAAAGTGACATGGGACATTTGCGTATGAGGGTTTCCAGGGAAAACAAGAAACAGTGGCTGTGGACATTGATTCTAGAGGATACTTATAAGAGTTTGGACTTTGCAACCTTCATGGACTGTGTAATGGCATGTGAAGTAAAGCATTGGCTGTAGTGAAATTGACAGAGATACAACGGTAAAATACCTCCAAAGATAACATGTAAGGATAAAAACATAATGCGTAGGCTGCTGATAGTACATGATCGCCCAGACCGCGGGTCATCACCCTCCATAAAAATTGACTTGCTAGACAGGAGGGGAACGGCGGATAAAAAGAAAAAAATATGACTGGAAAGATTGCGTGAGACTAGAAAGGCTAAGGAGACGCAATTGGGGGGGGAAACGGAGAAAAGTCACGTTTCCCAAGTTGACATAAAGTAAGGAACTCGACAGAAGGGACCTTGGATATGTTACGCCACAGTCATTTATTGGTCGCTTTTGCGATACCAAGCCTTTGATTTGAATTCAGCGGCAGTACGCAGATGTTTGGAATATTACAAAAATTAAAAAGTAACTTTTCGTAATATTAATGTTAGGAATATAAAAATTAGCTGGCCGGATGGCCCATTCTGAGCAGTGAACTAATATGTTCTTAATTTTACAGACGGATAGATAATATTGAAGATAATGACAAAAGACAGTGTTGTTCACATCAGCGACAGACTGTATGGAATAAAAAGTGTCGCTATTTGCACACAAAAAACACGACCTCGAGACGCAGGTGTTCAAATCTACTTAGTAGGGAAGCGAAGGGACATTGGTGGGAGCTGTGTCTAAATATAACTTTTAACGACAAAATTTTGGAGGGGAGAGAAAGGTTGGTTCAAAAATCAAGTACGTTTTTGAAAAAAAAAACAAGTAGAGACGGACAGACTAACAGATAAACATCCATACTTGACTGAAGCATGACTGAAATGACTTTAGGGTAGGAAATTTGAATTTGAAATAAACCTAGGCAGTGATTGGCCACAGACAATCATTTTATCGGCGCTCAGACGCGCAAGTGGGGCCATTCCTCAATAGTTGTTCGATGATAGACACAGTATTTTAAAGTGTGGTGATTTCCAAATGAAAGAAAGTGAAATAAGTTCAGGGACGCCATACTATAGCCAGCAGCTCAGCTGAGTTTTGCTAGCATTTCTGTGTTCTTCATTCATAATCTGGTAAGATTGAAATTATTTCTTTGTATATTTTGAATATTGTTTAATGTTCGAGTGATTTGATACTGCCATATCATAATCTAGCCTTACAAACAAGTAGGGATTTGCTCTAGACCCCCCGCCCAAGTCAGGGTCTAGGGACCAACAATATACATAAACTCCAGCAAGGGTTAGGAAAGACAGATCAAGTGTTGAGAATAATGAAACATATTACCTATCCACTTTTAGGGAAGGAAACTAATAAATATTTTTCAGAATCTATAGTCTGGGAGGACCTATCTGATGTAAAACCACCATGGTAAATGTGCTGTTTGGTCAGAGAGATCTGACCTGTCTGTATGATGTGGTTGTTGTGTCCGTGTTGTGTCCAGACGTGGGTAGAGAATAGAATTTTGACACATAGCCAATACTTTGATTGCAGAGCTGTGAGTTTCAGTTGTCAACAAGGCGGTGTCCATTCAGTTGGTGATTTTACTCGAGTGTATCTGTGCAGTACGTTGTGACAGAGACCACTATTATTGCCCGCCAGCACGGAGAGGTGGGACCACCAGATTTCAGCACCAGAGCTACATAAGCAAGTTGAGTGAGCCTCTGGTCTGCTGGAAGTTCACCAACGCCTTTTAGTTACTAATACCCCATAAAATTCCTGCAATTTATTGGACACTGTGTAGTCAATATAGACAGGTGTGATGAGGCCACCCCAACAGCACAAGCATTAACTATCCTCCCAAGTAGATGACTACTAGAACATTTTAATAAAACTAACTAGTCTAGTACTTATATATGTACACTCTTGCATTTATTATGTAACATTCCATGCATTTCCTTCATAATTTTTAAATCCTTTTTTTTTTAAAAAAAAGTTCTGGTCAACATAAAACTTGATCCAGAACAAATAAATGTAATATAATTCTATCAAAAATTTTACACTCTTGAGTTAGTTCAGTGTATTATAATATTTGTTAAGTATTATTAGTCTGCTTAAATATCTGTGGGTGTATCTATAACTATCACACCACATTACATATCAGTACCCTAGACATTTTACATAGCTACATTCATTAAGAAAAAAAATTGAGTGTGAGGTCGTAGTGGTAGCAAGAAAGGCCTTCTGACAATTCACAACTACATTTTATCTCAGGAGCCTTCACAGCTGGCCTCATACATTACAGTTAGTAATATCACCATCATACAATACCATCAAACCCACTACATTACATTGGCTAACAAGTTGAATAGCAGCTGCCTTACCAAAGAGATCAGTTGCATGTCGCTTGGGAACATGGACAACAGAACCAATGCAGATTTTCCCGGGATTACCCCATGTTTCTCCATTATCACCGATGCTATATAACATATATACCGTACATCAAAAACAGCTGCAATTCAACCACCAGTTTGGGACGAACGTGAACATTTGGCGATGACTTGCTCATTTATAGGACTGGCTAGAATATACAAACAAACAAAAAATGGTTTAAAGCATACTTGAGACTCTTCAGGCAGTTTCTAAATGGGGCAAGGAAACCAGCTCCAAAGTCAATCCCAACAAAGCTTGTGTGCTATCGTGCTCCTTGGAGAACGCCATATTGAAAGCAGATCTTCCAGACATTACTCTCAGTGGACAGAAAATTGAAAGGCAGGACAGATGAAATACTTTGAAGTAACATTCGATTCCCAGTTGAGGTGGGAATTGTAATGCTATCCACAGGTTTCCTCAATATGTATCCTATCTATCGCTCGTGTCCTCTTCTCATAAGTGCAATGTAAAGCACCAACTAGTAAGCTGCTGTCGTGCCCTGGCTGTTATGTCAAGTATCCGCGTTCAAATTGCAGTATTTCACATTAGCCTGAACCTTGGATAGAAAAATGATGATGCTTCTGCGCTTATCTCCACGAAGCTTGTTCATTATCAATCTTCTTCTTCTTCCTTGTTCGTCCTTAAAAGGACGTTGGTTGCGTTGTGTTCGTTTACAGCAAAGCTGCGATATTTGCGACTTTCGGCCGACACATCCGACTTCGACACGGCATTTTTGGGACCGGGTTAGCCTTCCCTCTTCGATCCCTACTCTCTCAGCCAGACTGCAGTGATGCAGCCTGTTTCCATGGCCACCACTTGGAGGTGGAGTAGAGTCTTGGTCAGCTCTGGTTCGCTGACCCTGATGCAAGCAGTCAAGCTATGGGTCGCTGACTGCATTTATCACTGTTATTACATCTTTTGGTCCCATTATCAATCTGGCAAGTCGCACACGTGACAATAAAGCTCAGTCTTTGATACAGCATCGTCGAAGTTCAGACCTATTTTGATTACCCTTCAGCTCCAGGTCTTCAACAAATACATGTCAAGTTTTCCCGTTCCGGGCAATCAGCTCAAAGTCTTTCCATGACTTCTTCGCCTCTTTCATTTACGTCTCCGGCTATCTTCTCCGTATGTGTTACTGTCTCCATCTACCCATCTTGCCTTTATGATTCCATAGCAATGACTGTCAAGTAATGCTATTAACAGATTTCCTCAGTGTGTGTCATACCCATCGCCAGAATCTCCTTCTCATCCCTTCTTTCACTGGCACATGTCTGATTCTTGTCATCAATCGCACATTAGTGATATTATTATACTATTTCAATCGTTTTTATTATACGCAAACTCCTATGTATGAAGTCTGTAACTTCTTTGTTGTTTTTTGTTTTGATTGTTTTCCATGTTTCAGAGCCACACAATGGGACAGGGCCGTAGATTCAGTCCTATCTACAGCCCTGCAACAGGACTATGATTTTTATGTTGGAATTGATTTCTTTTGATTGCCAAATACTTCCCAATGATAGGAAAGATCATCAAGCTTTTATTTTTTAATTCTTATTTTGAGATTACGATCTGTTCCATCCACTTTGTCTATAATGCCGCCGAGATAGTTCTATAAATGTACATCTTGTACGAGTGTTTCTTAAGTGCAAAACGGAAAGGCTTAAACAGTTGTATAATGCTTTTTATTCAGGATAATGACCAGAGCGGTCTTTGCGCAAATGGCGTCTTTGCGAAGTAATAATTTTGCGCCATTTTTTTCATAACGAATGTACCCCACCACTCTTTTTTAATGACTGAGAAGCGGAACTTGACTTAATCTTCAAGTACCATGCCTAGTGGCGTAGGAGATCATGTCTATCCACAACTTCTGGTCTCCAGTACAATTTATCAATTCTGTTGTTGACCTCCTTCCATGCCACGATGCCAAACTGTCCAGTATTTGCTCTCTCTGTCTTCCTCTATCTCTTTTTCCTTTAATCTTACCTGTTGTTGCGACATATTCCAGCTTTTTCCTTCAGTCTTACCTGTTTGTGGTAAAGTGGGATGATATAAATACTTATAGGGGACTTAGTGTACTGACTGAGATCAGCTGTGAAGGTATCTGTATCTAATAAGTGTGGTGTATTACAGATGACCTTACTTGCTACCACATTTATACCTCAGTCAGAATTATTCTGGAATATTGCGATGACTACGTTGAATGTCTAGGGTTATGAAAATGATGAAGTGGAAGTCACAACAACAACAAACAGATAAACAATTTAATTTATTCCACAACACCTTACAACACTGTGACACTCACACACATATAACACTCTATAAGACTATCTTAAATGAGTCAAGTGTTAAAGTTTTTAAAAAAAATATATGTATTAATTTCTTTCAATAATGGATATCCTGATTCCACTACACAGTGAACCAGGAATCACAATCAAATGTAATTACAAGTTGTATGTATACAATTTATAAATATTATCTTTGTATTGACATATTTTATTATTATTATTCTATGTGTGTAATTTGTGAAGTAGTACTATGAAGTAATACTGGCTTTTCAAGCTAGGTTGTGGTTTGTCATCATGACTTCAAGTGTTTACTTATGGTGGAAATCGTATTTGGAAAAGTTCACAGTCCTATCAATTGAAACAATTTATTGTCCCTCTCTTGTTAATATAATGTCAATTTTAGAGGGGGCACATAGGATTGAGCTGCTCTGGCCACAGAATCTTATCTGCTGTGATGGCGGCAGGAAACAGTCTCCTCTGCTCGATTGCTTCACTGCGTTCTTGAGATCTCCCACTGGTCCTATCTAGACCAAGGAGTAAGCTACCAGCCTCTGGATTCAGCAAAACTCAGATCAGGTGCTGCCTCAATAAGTTAAGACCACGGTCCCTGAAACAAGAAGGTTGTACCTCCTACTTCAGAACTAATTTACAATCTATTTCCACACTGAACACAATACATAACAAACACCGAGTTCAGAGCGGTAGGCCAACTGCTAGCTTCATCTGAAACAATTTACACCAGTATTCTTCTCCCTAATGGTTACTACGCCTCTGCAATTTCAGCTATAAGTCCTTCTATACAATAAGATAGGTGTCAGTGTACTATTTGGCGATCCCATGCAGTTCTACTTCTCTCCGACAAGTTTTGTTTAGGTTGGAGCAATATCTAGGCTTTGCCTCATGTTTGCTACTGAACCACACACATATACAGACATAAATTATCAATTCACATTCAATTTTCATCAAAAAGATATCAAATATGTCAATCTTATCATAATTCATGGAAATAATAAACAAATACGTTGACTGGCGATGAATATGGCACAATTTCGATCTGCCTCTGTCCCAGGCTTTTATTTAGAAAAATATGCACTGGCTCTCAACGCACTGTTTCTTAGTAAGTTTATTTTAAAATGTGGCACTGAACTGACGCTCCTAATTGACTATATTGGCGGGTCTAACCAATCGGGCCATGTTTACACAAGCTTTTGAAAAAAGTACCCCTGCTACCGTTTCCCCTAACAACAACAAAATTAGTATTTGTAGTCCGACTAATCGTGTTTCACCTTACATTTACTTCTATCCAATCAAATAGGATTTAACATGGTGGCCCATTTCCCGTAAAATGGTGGTTTCAAAACATGCCACTGTGCGATTCTGATTTGGTGTTGTCTGACACCCTCGCTATTTTCTTTTGGCTATAATTTGTTAAATATTAGACTAATTGCTTAGCACCTAACATATTCTTTGTCAGCAAGTCCTAAGGCACCCAAATATATAAGTTTTAAGGGAGCTAAGTGGCTGCGTTCAAAATATGTATTTTCTTCCAGGATAGTCGGGCTGTTACCACCTCCTCACTTCCAAACTTTATGGTGTCTGCTGTACTGTCAGACTAATGTCAGGAGTCTAGACATAAAACAGTAGAATGTCATGTTTCCTAATAAGCATTTTACAGGTTTTTAAACCTAACTCTCGTAGTTGTAGTGTTTTTTATCACTGTCTATTTGAAAAAAAAGCTAGTGCTTCATGCCTTTCGCGCGGTTGTTGTTGTTGTTGTTGTTTTCTTCTACTATGTTGCTGTGATACCCTGTTCAACCTGAAATTTGGTTATAATTGGGGTATATAGGGTGTTATCGTCTTCACTGGTATCTCGTTCGTAGTCCTGGAGGTGACTGGTCCTGAAAAGGACCACTTGCTGGCTGTCTGGATTCCTCTTTGTCCGTTTGTGGTGCCGTGTCGCTCTCATGGTGTTTTTTATGTCCTGCCTCAACTATCTGGCTCGTTTAGTTTTGTGTGTTTCTACGCTACTAGTTTCTGTTGCTTTTGTCTTCTTGCTCTCCTGTATCTGTGACAGTGCTTTTTCAATTATCGTTGGTAGTAGCTGTTCTAGCGTTTCTGGCTGCTAATGCTCTGTCTTGATTGAGTAACATTTGCTGTACGATGTCGATTTTCATTTTGTCTTTCGTTTCTTTGTTTTGTTCTCTAGTTTTTGTAAGGATATCCTCAACGATCCTTCTCTCTGATTCAATTCTTTTGAGTATTTGTTCGTTCTCTGCCTTTAGCTCTGTGAGTTTGGCGATGTCAACTTCTATCTCGTGTTTGATGGTTGTTTCAATTCTTTTGAGTATTTGTTCGTTCTCTGCCTTTAGCTCTGTGAGTTTGGCGATGTCAACTTCTATCTCGTGTTTGATGGATTTTGTTTCCTGTAGCATTGCCTGGGCGCTCTGTAACATTTCTCTGGCGCTCTGCATATCTATTATGTCTTCACCGCTGTCCTTGTCGTCTACGGGATCCTGCTTGTTTCTGCTTTCGTTCTGCTGTTTCCTTTTCATTTCGTTGATTTCAGCGGTCAGCTTGTGTAGCTGTCTTCTGTCAATCGTGCGCTGTTTTTCTGTAGCATCCGCATTCACTCTGTGTTTGGCCTCTTTGAAGGGTATGTTTTTTAGACACGGCCTCCTTCAAGATGCTCTTAGTTTCCTGGAACACAGGGCATCCTCTGTACCTTGCCCCGTGGTTTCCGTGGCAGTTTGCACAGATACGGTTTTCGTTAGTTTCTTTGTAGTTGCGGTCCTCCTTTGCCCTGGGGCAGTCGCCATATTGGTGACTACCCGCACAATACCGGCAAACTGCATCTCTCCTGCACGTCTTTTTTGTGTGCGAGAACTGCTGGCAGTTGGAGCACTGCATCACCGGAGGGATATAGGCTTCTGTCTTTTTGGTTGTGGTTTCGAGCGTCAGTCTCTCGGGTCTTGTTTACGCAGTGTGCCTATCTCAAGGTTTTCTTAGAAATACAGTACACGTTTTATTGTGTTGTGGAAACGCGTGTATGCTGCTATAGGCTTTACTATCAACGTGGAAACGTTACAATTTGCAGACGAAGTAAACTTCTTCTTCTTCTTCTTGCGATCGCATCTTTGATGATTACACCGTCAGACGAGTTCTCATGATGAATTCGACTGTTGTTTGAAGTTCCTCTTTAACTCCATATAGCTTTGAGTTTAGTGTTGAGTCATTGGGCCAGTATATCTTTCTTAACTGGTCATACAGAGGACAGTCCTGTAGAACATGCTCAGCAGTTTGTTCGTTTAATCCACATGTGCACAGTGGTGAAGCAGACAATCGTAGCTTGTGCATGTGAGGTTCTGTTCTCTTCTGATAGTCTGGATAGCTCTCTTTTTCTCAAAGTATGTGACTTCATTATCTTCTTGTTCACATTCTCCTCCCTTTTTTGCAAGTTTATCTGCCTTTTCATTTCGGGTACACCACAATGAGATGGTACCCACTGAAGTATGGTTCTCTTTTTGGCAGCTACCTTGTTTAGTTCATTTCTCAGATGCGGGAGTTTACCACCCTTGAGAGCTTGCAGGACAGACAGTGCATCTGTGAGGATGACTACCTGGTGGCAGTCAGAGTTGGTGTTATAAATCATATTTGCAGCTTGCTCTAGAGCTTGAACCTCAGCTGTATAGTTGGAACAGAATTTACCAGTGGGAATGTGCCTAGTCTCATAGTGGTTGTCAGGATATGAGATAAAGATACCGGCACCTCCATTCCTAACAGCATTAGTTGCTGATCCATCTGTATAGGCATGTATCCATGATTGATCGGGATAGCTTTCTTGGATCATACTCAATGTAGCAGTTCGTTTTTGCAGATCATTATACTCACATCCACTTGTGAGACCACTGACTGTTGTATTAATTTGGAGGGCACTGCTGGCCTGCTCCCATGGTACAGGGTATAGGGTGGGCTTCAGTGGTGTTGTCTTCATGGATAGGTCTTCTTGATGCTGTCTTATAAGTCTTTTCCCCCGATGCACAAAGCTGCTACGCTTTAGACGTCCCAATGCCAGATCATCTAGTCTTGCCTTCATTGGGTGCATTGGCATACTGTTGTACTTTTCCATCTGGATCATGGTTTTTGTGTCTCTTCTATGGGACAATGTCTGTAATCCAGCAACCCTCTGCATCTCTGTTATTGGTGTAGTTTTCATGGCTCCTGTAATGAGCCTGAGAGCTTGATTTTGCACCTTGTCCAAAGACTGCAGATGTGAGTCAGCAGCTGATGACCATGCTGCTGAGCTAAACTCCAAGTGTGGTCTTATTACTCCATTATAAATCTTTAGATTTCGTTCATTTGCTCCCCAGTTGGTACCTGCTAATTTTCTGAGTATGCCTAGTCGTCTTCGGGCCTTTTCCTTCTGCATTTTCAATATGCTTATTCCATGTAAGCCTTTGGTCAAATGTCACCCCAAGATAGGTGGGGTAGCTTTCTTCCTTGATCACGGTTGTCCCTAGGTGTATGTTAGCTGATTTGTCCTTGGGGGGGCGAGGAGGAGAACAGTGTTGTGGAGGTTTTGTCTGTGTTTATTGTGATAAGCCATTTTCTCTGCCCATGACACTAGCATGTCTGCTGCCCGCTGCATTCTATAATTTGCTGTGGTGACATTTTCATCAGCGCACCAGAGTACTAGGTCATCTGCATATATAAGGCAGCTTTAACTCCTGCAGGGAGATCTTTCACCAGGTCATTGATGTAAACAAGGAAGAGTGTTGGGGAAATTACTCCTCCTTGAGGTACCCCCTGATGGAGCAACACTTTTCTGCTCTGCAGACCGTCAAGAGTGACTCTAGTTCTCCTGTTATGCAAGTATGACTGGATCCATTTCATCATGTTGCCTTGGATTCCACTTCTCCTAAGTTTTGCAATGAGGCCATCTTTCCACACCTTGTCAAAGGCCTGCTTGAAGTCGACCCAGATCGTTAGGACCTTTTTTTCTTCTCCTGGAAGGCATCTTCTATTACTTGAGACAAGTAAGTAACTTGGTCTTCTATACTGTAGCATTCTCTAAATCCAGCTTGTTCCGGCACCAGGATCTGCTCAGACTCTAAATACCATTTCAATCTGTGGTTGACTATTCGCTCCATAGTCTTCCCAACACAGCTTGTGAGACTGATTGGCCGGTAACTTGCAGCCTCGGTCTTACATTTCCCTTTCTTTAGTATGGGTATTGTGATGGCTTCTCTCCATACTTGGGGTACCGTTCCTTTCAACCAGCTGTGGTTGAATATCTCAAGCAGTTTTGTCTTTGCTGCTGAGCTCAGATTTACTAGCATTTCGTTGCTGATTTTGTCTGGGCCGGGTGACTTTTGAAACTTAAGCTTGGAAATAATAGCCTTCTGTAGTTCCCTCCTAGTGTGATGATGGGTGTTCCCTCATTGGGGCAGGAGTATCTGTCTGTCCCATGGTTGCATGGTTGCCAGTATTTCTTTTCTTATCTCTCTCTGATGGTCTATGTTAATGGGTAAGTTGCTTTCTGAACTGTATCTTCTAGCAAACAAGTCTGCAGCTTGTTTTCCTCTGAAAAGTTTGCCACCTTCATCCAATGTGATAGTCTGCCTTGGTGAGGAATGCTCTTCATTTAGAGACTTGACTAATCTCCAAAGTTTCCTGCCGTCTTTCTCAAGGTTCAGCGATGCCGTTTTAGTTCTCCAGCTTTTCCGCTTTTCTTCTAGCTTTGTTCTCTGAAACTCTGCTACAGCCTTTTTCCATTTGTTGTGAGTTTCAAGTGAAGGCTGAGACTCTGCGTCCTTTCTAGCCTTGTCCATAGCTTCCTGACGTTCTTGGAGTGTGCTGGACCAGTATGGTATGTAGTTACGCCGGCATCCTTTGGGAATGGTTTCTTTTGCAGCTTGTAGTATGCATCTGTTGAAGTCTTTTACCACTTCATTAATGTCTCTGTTCTGTACCTTGAGGGTAGACAGCAGCGTGTTCACCTGATGCCTGAATAAACCCCAGTTGGCTTTTTTGTAGTTCCATCTTGTAATGGCTGGGCCTGTACTGAGAGTTGCACTCTGGACAGTAAGAAAGATTGGGCGATGGTCGCTTCCCCCTAGTTGGTCTCCTACTTCTCTACTAATAGATCCAGCTATATCTGGGGTGGAGAAGGCAAGATCTGGTGTTGAGGTTGTGTGCCATCCTCTGGAGTAGAAGGTAGGAGTATCTGTGGCATTATTGACTAGGATTAGGGAGTGATCATCTTGCCAAGTTTCAACCTCTTCACCTCTGTGATCCAGATGGTTATAGCCCCAGCTCTGGGAGTGGCTATTAAAGTCTCCAACTGCTATAAAGTTGGTGGCTGGTACCTGTATAGAGCTGAGACTCAGGGGTTTGTTGTTCGGACAGTAATAGTTCAGGAGTTCTATTTCCATCTTGTCTACCTTTATCTGCAGCAGCTGATATTCTGCTCCATCCATGAAGGTTTTCCTTTCGTGTGCAGGAATGTTATTCCTTACAAGAGTAAGTACTCCTCCTTTTCGTCTATCTTGTCTGTCGGATCTGAAGCATTGATATCCCCTTATTTTAAAGGTTTGATCTGCTTTCAAGTGAGTCTCTTGGATACAGCAAACACTGACTTGCTTCTCATACAAGATGTTTTCCAGCTCTGTCTTTTTGCTGTATCCAGCCTGCTTGCTGTTCACTCCCTCTGCATTCCAGTGCATCATGACAAGTGGCACTCTGGGTTTCTCTTTTTCTGTTTTGTTTTGGTCAGTAGTTCTCCTCCGCCGTCTGTTGACTCCACAAGACGGTCTAGAGGGTCCTCCAGTAGCTGAGGGTGGGCTCTGTCGAGGCTCAGAGCCCGGCACTGCACCTGCCTGGTGGAGCTCCACAGGGCGAGCACCAGAACGAGATTTATTTGACGGTGTACTCTCCATAGAAAAAAAAAAAGCGAGTTGCATGATACTGTGGTTTCCGGTGCGCCTTCTGGCCCAGTATCTACGACTTTAGCACCTGTTCAACGGGAGAGTGGGCTCATCCCTAATCTGTTTATGTTCCCAGTAGTAGACTATTCGCAAGCAGCCTGGGGGTGTCACTGCTCTGCGCGGACCTTGTTTACCGAGGCGGCGTCCGAGCTCGTATGGTGAAAATATGGTTGCGTTATCTTCAAAATAGCCCTGTCTTTCCCGTGGCTTTTCTGCCATCCTGCAACTTTGAGTTAGGGAGTTCTGAGCTCCAGTCTCTTTCCCAGGCATTTTATCCTGGCCTGGCACGCATACAGAGGACCCCACTTCTGGTTCTAAGTTAGCAGTTGGGGATAGGTGGGGTAGCACACTGTGCATTCCCCGTCATCCAGGGGGCTCTCCAACTATGCAGAGCTTGCACAATGCTGTGCTCTGGTTCGGGGCTCTCCCAAGGAATCCTCACGTCCTGCACAGAGCCACTTCCCGATACCCACCACCTGCCAACCCTCCATTGTAGAAATCTCCTGCATGCGGCCATCCAGTCAAGAGCCAGTATTAAGTCTGGTGCCCAAGTGATCCCCCCAAGCTCAGTGTGCAATGCTGGGTTCTCATCATGCTGCAACACAGGAGGGATTGTGATGCTCAGCCATCTCTCTCAATTCTGCACCGATAAGTGACATCGGGGACTTAACTTTGCCTCAGTACTGGGAGGCCCCGTTTCCGGGTACACCACACACAGCCAATTGAGGCAACGGTCGCCATGGGCGTGATAGACGACAAACAGTGAAGAATGAGGCAAGAAAGCATTTAACCCATGAAGTGGGGGTGGATTGGTGCAGACCAGAGCATGTACCACTCGCCGGTGGGTTCTGCATCTACACCTATAGGGTTCCACCCACTCCTCAGCCCATTTAGTCTGGCCCCTCACCCAGGACCTGTCCGGCTTGGGTGACCCTGCCAGGAGTAAAACTCCCGCCGGCATAGCTCCCGGGATCATTGAGGCGCTCAAGCTCTCCAACCACGGCAAGGTAGGCTTACATGTGGAGAGACGAAGTAAACAAAAGGGGGATCTCGAGTACAGTCATTGTGACAGCACTGTTCTTTACCATTCTTCTTTCCCTTTTATTGAATTAATGCGTTAGGTTTTACCTTTACTTTTTTAATTTATATATGTGGATTTAGAATGTTTCACGACACTGTTGTTGCGACATATTCCAGCTTACCTGTTGTTACGACATATTCCAGCTTTCCTCTTCTCATAACATGCCCAAAAGAAGTGGATTGCTTCTTTCTAACTTGTGCCATTGCGTACTGGCCTCTTTCGGGACACCCTCGTTACTCTTTTTTGGCTTTCCATGGTATTTTTAACATTCTTCTGTAAAACCACATCTCTGTGGCCTCTAGTGTTTTCACTACTTGTTTACTAACTGGCCTAAAATGCCACCCGCTGCAGACCCAAGTAGAACAGTCCCAACTAAGATGGTTTGGACATGTCTGCAGAATGGGAGAAGATCGGCTACCACGACAAGCATGGGAAACAAAGAGCCAGGGATCCAGACCCCCAGGACGACCCAGAGTCCGCTGGGAGGACAACATTAGACAATCTTTGAAGGACCGAGGACTGGAATGGAACCAGGCCAGGAAGAAGACAGCTGATAGAATAGTCTGGCGCTCTCTCTTCCAAACCTCTACACCTCACGGTAGAAGGGGAATGACTAAGTAAGTAAGTAAGTTTACTAACTGTCCATGACTCACTCCCATATGTCAGGATTGGTTTTATATAACACTGAAGAACTCTCTTTCTTACCTCCATTGAGAAATAACCATTGAATAAAATATTCTTAATTTTATTTGATTCATGAGTGTACAAAGGTTAATACGACGGTAGTTTCTCGTTGCTTTCCGTCGGTTTGTGTACGGTTGTCTCCTCTAGTCTTTGACTAAAAAGTCAAACCAACAAGGCAGTGGGGAGGGAAGAAGTAAAAGCGCCTCCACATTGTTGGTTGTCACATCATAATGCTTTGGAGGTGATTTGATTCAGACAGCTGTCCCTCACAATCATCCCACCTCGCCTTCAGGGACAACCACATGTTTTGGTTCATGGCTGCTTATTCAGTTTTCACAGATAACCTCTATATCTAGGGGCCATTCAACCATCCACCACCGGTTGACTCACCTGGTAGAACAGGTTCCTTCCCCAGGGAAGGAACCTGTTCTCAGACTACAGTATATAAATATATGAAATAAAAATTTCCATTTATTAAAAGCATTAAGTATTAATTAAAGGAGGGAGCCGCGGTAGCGCAGTGGTGAGTGCACTGGCTTCCTAGCTCGGTGATCCATAGTTCGATCCCCAGTTGAGGTGGGATTTTTTAGACCGCAAACGGCTCCGGAGTCGACCCAGCCTCATGATTTGGGTACCAGAGCAACTATGGGAAGGTTAAGGCGGCCGGCGTGATGCTGCCGATAGTCAAGAAAAATGGGCCTAACACTAGATTCCCAATATGCCTCAATGGGCGTGTAACGGGATCCTTTACCTCCACTTTTATTAAGTATTACTGTGCCAACACTGCAGTTGGTCCTCTCTAAGTAAATCAGAAATTAAGAGCTTAATTAAAGATTTAATAACAGATGAATGGAAAGCAGAGTGGGATAAAAATCTGAAAGGAAGACATGCATATAAGATGTTCAGGGCTCCAACAAGAAAATGTCAGATATCTAGGGAATTGAAAATTCCCAGTAATAAGAAACTTCTCAGACTACAGATGGGAAAAGGCTATTTCAGAATAGAAGAACCTTACTGTGCAGGATGTGTTCAAGACAATAATATAGAACATTTCTTGTTAAAGTGTAAGAGGTATGACCAAATGAGAATACCAGTGGCGGTTCCAGGGGGTTGTCATTGGGGGTGCTGCACTGTTCATTCATTTAAAATACTATACGGTACATAACACTCACAAATTGTGACCACCATGTAAAATATCAACCCAGACACAAATGATTAGTGTCTTATCTCATCTAAAATATGTCAAGAACATCTGAAAAGTTATTTTAAAAGTTTACTGCAACTAGGAGTAATCCTTGTCAGTCGAAGCAGTTTCCGGAGTTTCAAACCAGGTTACACAGACATTTATGCTGCTTTTCTCGTGTTTAAAATTTTCATTGTAACTTCCCTTTAATTACAGTTCATTGCACTTGGAGCTGTCATTCGTTGCAGCACTTGTTAACTCTTTGACTCCGCAATTATTTTTCACCCTGTGCCGTAATTTTCATTCGTGATAGTCTAAAAACCACGCTCAGAGCGTTGTTCCGGAGTCAAAGAGTTAAATAAACTCAACCCAAACGCAGCTGTGTATAACAAGCATTCGCTTATAAGAGGTCAAGGTCACTTGAACTGTAATTGTTCGCAGCAATCCACGATACGGCCTTAGATAATTTTTGTGTGTCTTGTATTCAAGTTATTCAACCCTTCCGATGTAACCTCAATTTTTTGGTCTGTCCGGATTACGTTAGTAGAGACAGTATGCAGTCCTTTTTTTTATAGGGAGTGCTGCAGTTCAACAGCACATTAAAGAAAGCCGCCACTGGAGAATACCAATATTGGATTATTTGCAGGCATCCAACTTACCTATAAATATAGAGGAGGTGTTGAGAATAGACAGACCTAGGGAACTGCATAATATAGTCAAACAATATTTAACACGAACACATGTTAATATATAGTGGCTGGGAATGTGAAGGTCTGATGCTGTTCTTACAATGCATGTGACTTTAAACAGATGAAAGTCAATTAAATATCTGGTAAAGTCCGTTATATAACTAGAACCACCAGGCCTTTACACCCCTCCACTTTAATATTATTCTTGTTCATAGTTTCTTCTTGATTTTGTTTGTTTGTTTTTTATTTTATTATTAAACGTATAGGCCTAAGCACAATTGTGAGTATCCCTATTTTCAAATGTGATGCCACTTTCTCATGTCGGCAGTTGTTCATATTATTTGGAATTGAAAACAATATATATCCTAATTATAACCCATCAGAGGTTGAACGGGATTTCTGTTTATCTTCATTAATTTAAAAAAAAAAAAGTTGGTCCTCTCGCAGGAAGCTCTTGAGGTTCTAATACAGTGGTGGATTTTGTAAGAATTTGACAGAGCCACTAAAAATACAGCCCTTTAGATGACCACATGTGCACACCGCTCTCCTGATAACAAGACAAGATTCTTCGCATATTCAGTCATATTCTTTTCCTGATAACGTACGATATGCAGTATAATTTATTTGTATTTCAGTTATTAAAAAAAAAAAAAAATGTCCAGTATCTGATTTCTAGATATGTGATTTTACGTAAATTCATGATCTGATTATAATCTGCATGTTTTTTTTTAATTGATCAAGTAATATGCCAAGTGGCGTAAACAATCTCCATAATTTATAATTGTATAATCTTCTAAAGCCATTTCTAATTTGACGCGAAAGTTTGTGGAGAAGGGGGGGGGGGGAACCAAAAGTACGCTCATAGATAGCACGGGTCAGTTGTAGTTCTTTAGGGGCATTTCCCAAAATATTCGCATAAAACAAAAAATTATTTTCTTTCGAGTTTGTTCCTTAGTCGGTTAACAGTGTTTTTTTTTTTTAGTTTAACTAAAACTGAGTTTGTGTATTGCTATCATAGGTTTTTAAGTTACAGCTAGAAGGAATTTCACTCTTTTTTTTAAATGAAAAAGCATGAATAATGTAAATTTTGTTTAAAAGTTTATATAAATCCGAACAAAATTGCACGGCAAAATGAATGACATATCGACTACTTTAACTGAACTCGTACTTCTGATCCTTCTTGTCATCTTAAAATTTGCTACTTTTACATAGCCTAGTAGTCTTTTTAAATTTGTAAATTCAATGAAAAGACAGCAGAAACATATCTTGTGATAATATATTGCAAATTCACAAGACACACTTCTTCCTTGTAAATTAAAATGTTTACTAGTGCATGCAATCAGTTCCTGGCAACACGGTGTGGGCGGTGTAATATGTGTATTGCACGGACTTAAAGTACATGTATTTCGTTGAGTTTTTATAAAGGTAGATAAGGCGTAGGCTATACGTAAAGATGATCGCTTGATTCTTAGCAGATTGGGATTGTGGAATCTGCATATTGTGTAATTGCGGTAAGTATCTTGTCAAAACAAGGAGTATTATAAGTCTTGAGAAGATTATGTCTTCATTTTACTGAAACGTGTTGACATTTCCTGCTGTAGTCTGTCTACGATGAATCACATCACACGTACAATCTCATCTTCTGCCGTAAGTATAATGTCTTGTGCTAACTCACTGGGCATCATGCGTCGCTGTCTTATTTAGCCTTCAACTTTGATCCGCCATTTTTTGCATATGGTCTTCACATTGGAAACTGCTTTTTTGCAAACACGGTCACGCGTATTATTCATTTCTCTTTCGAGAGACCCCAAATCAAGCACCACTCGTTGATGTTCATTTTTGTACACGGTCAGTATTTTCCCAAGAATTTGATGCCATTTAATGAAGCAAAGCTATGAAATTGAAATGAAAGACATTTTGAAGAAGACTAGGCCTATACCTCGCTTCTTGCGTTATATATTTGGTTTGTTCATCAAATCTTATATAAATGACTTTAACAGCTTCTGCTCTTGAAATCCACACTTTAATGTGATGCCTGCACTATTGTTCATGTGCTACCACATACGAGTTGATGCAGAGAAAAAGAAGTAAAGCTTGTCTACTGTCCCAAAAACGTGATGTCAGTAGGATTCTGTTTGGTAGCGTTTATTTCAACCAAATTTAAGTTTTGTTGCTGCAATTAAAGAACACTGCTTGATGATTTCTGGCACATACTGCGTGATGATTTCTGGCACACACTGCTTGATGATTTCTGGCACACATCCTTTGCTGTAATCCCAATATTTTTCCGACCGTCACAGAAGCCTTATCATAACACTATGCTCAACAGTTAACTAGAGATAAGTTATCAGACTGCAGTTCTTTTAGTATGAGATTTTTGAGGGTTGCTGCATCTTTGGCATGAAGTTCAACAAAGCGAAGGAATGACTCTTAATGGCCACAAATGTTCGTAGAGAAACAACTTGACTCCCCCCCTCCCCGCTCCCATGGCGCCCTGCCACTGTTGACTGAAATACGTTTGTGATGGAACTTCGAGGTGTGGTATGATTAATAACAGATGGCCCGAGTCATCGATGAAGCTGTCTCAATTAATATCAGACAATATAATTGGCCAACTGTGGCAACGGCATCAAGTGCATAAATTCCTCTTTTCACATAGACACATATATTATGATTCCTCACAAACATCAATATAGCTACACATTGATTGCTCCTTTATAACAATTGATATTAATGATTCAATCTTCCATTACACTTCCATTGATAAATAATCCCATACAACATAGCCCACAATATTTATATCTCTTACTCAATTGATCCATACGTGATACACGTTTCAGGCTGCTTTCGCCATATCTTCATGTGCTAGCAATCTTTCTTAACAGTCTGTATCATTATACAGAATCTATATTTCAGTTATTTATCCATAAGTTCCAGTTGGAACATAATCCATACTGGGCCAATGAAAGACACACGTCCATAACCTCGAATAAACACAGCGGAATCCCCCTTGTCGCTAGGCCAAACAATGGCACGTCATATGCGACTTATGCAGATGTGCAAACATTTGTGAGAACAACATTCAGTTCAAATATAAAACTCCCATGTGCGTGCAAAAGATGCTCACCACACCGTTCTTTTGTCCGAATAAAACACATTACCATTAAAAAAAAAAATAACACACCTGACTCAATTACTATCTGTTCAACAAATTAAAAATTCGACAGACAGACATGAATCCATGTGGGGAAGACAAACTACTGTAGGACATTACCTTCAAGAGTGTCAGCTCCATGGGAGGAGCAAATTGACAGCATCACATTCAACAACCTCTTTTAGGGAAATATTGTATGAGTCAGAGAAGCCTGAGGCAGACTGCCAATTCTGAGAGTAATATAGTTATGAGAGTAGATGAAGTCTGCATTTAATGTGAAGCCAATATCTGGCACCAGAGATTCTACATTTTAAAATGGCTTTTAATCTTTAGATAATGAAGTAAAGTTATTTGTTTTGCCCATACTTCTACTACTTCTTCGTTCAGTTTCAGACGTCAACTTAAAAATATTCAAAGGACATACAAGGGCAACTCCATACAGGAGGTTAATGTTCTTTTCACTTGATATCTTATTATGCTTAATTTTTAATATATTTAAAAAAAATCTGAATTCATGTTTTAATTATCAAACAGTTAGAGAGGCCTTCATGTCTGATGAAAGAAAATGTTTAATTTGCAGATCTGATAGTATTGTGCTAGTCAGTCAATCACTATGGCAACTGAAAATGTGTGTCACAGTGTAAAAGGAATTGACTTGTCTGAACCTGTAGACCTTGATATTGATCTGGACTATGACAGTTTTGATGAAGGTGGAAGTGAGCGGCCAGCTGAAAGGTGGGCCCCTCTTGGAGCTGCTGTCAGTCCTACGCCATCACCTCATGAACCATAGTGAGTAAAGTACATTTTTAATTGGCACTTCGTGTTGTCTGTGTAAGCTTGCCCGCAGTCTTTTGAATTTTTAGACATATACTCTTTCTTCTAATAAAATCACAAGATTTTGCACTTGGAATGATGTGGTAACAAGTCAGAATTAGATGGATTGCCATTTAAGGGACAGTAGCTGGAATAAAAAAAAAGATAGACCAAAAACACGCTGGGCAGACAGTGTTGAGAAATTGACCAAAAAAAAAAAGAAAAAAAAAAAAAGAAAGACCAAAGCAGAGATATGAGACAGACAAGTGTAGAAACAAGTAATAAAGTGTTCAGTGACAAATAGTGCCTCAACAACCATTTAGGTTGCAGGATAAAGAACTAAAGGAATTATTCCTTTATGCTGTGCTTGTTTAATCAGAAGACATATAGTCCAATACAAAAATAAGAATCTTCAATCAGATGTCAGTGCAGTCCTATTGTATTGCTCTGCAACATGGAAAACAACAAAAATGACAACTAGAAAGTTAGACTTTCATAAATGGGTTGATTACTCAGAATAGAATTCAAGTGATATGATCTCCCAATCCTTTGGTATGGTCTTGTTGTACCACGCTGCCTGTAAAACCCTTAAGAGTAATAGGTCGCCTGATGCTCCCATGTACTTAACCATTTCTGGTGTTATACCATCATGCCCTGCTGCTTTGCCCATCTTGATTTTCTCCAGTGCTGCCTTCAGTTCTTCCATCTTTATGTCATCTTCACCATCATTGGTTTTCTCTTCTGTGCTAGTGGTTATCATTTCTGATGCTTCACCATGCTCACCATCCAGGAGTTCTGAGAAATATTCTTTCCATCTTTCCATTACTTCCTTCGGGGCAGTAAGCAATTTGCCTTGCTTGTCCTTTATAAATTTGAGAGGGCATTGTTTTTCCTTTCTCATGTTCTTTAGGGTCTTATAGAACAATTTCTGGTTTTCTTGTGCATTTTTTTTCTAGCTTTTTTCCATATTCTTCCCAGGACTTCTGTTTTGCTGCTAGCACTTTGTTCTTTGCTTCTGTTCTGAGTGTCACATATTCTCTATATTTTTCCATCTGTCCTGTTGTGTTTTTTAGCTCCTAAGTATTGTTTCCATGCCATTTTCTTCTCTCTTATTTTCTCTTTGACTTCCTCTGTCCACCAAGGTGTCCTCTTTCTCTTGTTCCCAAGTCGGACTTCGCTGTCTTTATGATATCCTTGAATTTATTCCAGAGGGTTTCCAAGTCATCAGGTTGTTCTTCTGTGTTGCTCACCGCTGCAGCAATAAGCCCCTGATATCTGGTCTTAATTTCTGGCTCTTTCAGCTTGTAGGTCCTAATGCTCATTTCTCCCGCTCGTTTACTTGGTTTCTTGCGTGATGTTGGGCAGTTCCTAGGCTGAGCAACTCTTTCAGTTGTTCTTTTGATTGTTAGCAGGTAGTGATCACTGCCAATCTCTGGCCCCCTCCAGACTCTAGCATCCCGGACATATTTGAATGAGCTTCTCCTAACAATGGCATAGTCGATCACTGACTTCTCATTCTTGGTTGGTTCACATCTAGTGTATGCATGTATGCGCTTATGGGGGAACTTTGTGTTTGTGATGATCAGATTCTGCTCACTGCAGAATCTAAGGAGTCGCTTTCCATTGTCATTGAGAGTATCTTCTCCATATCTTCCGATAACTCCACCCCATCTAGCATGGTCATTTCCAACTCTGGCATTAAAATCTCAGAGCATAATAACTTCATCTAGGCAGTCATCCACTGTCTTTTGAAGCAGCTCGAAGAATTCCTCCTTGACCTCTGCTCTCTCATCCTCATTTGGCCCATACACTATGACCAGGTTGACTATGGTTTCTCCTTTTAGTTTTACAACCATAATGCGCTCCAAGACAAAGTTCCATCCCTTGATACTATCTTTCTGGTTTTTGGCCACAAAGCAACCCACGCCCCCTTTAGCTCTTTCAGATGTGGGTACACCACTGTATAACAGCATGTTGCCATCGAGATCCATGACTCCTTGTCCCTTTTTCTTTGTTTCAGTGATAGCCAGGATTTCTAGTTTTGCTTTCCTCTTCTCTTCCACCAGCTCTTCCACCAGGTGTAGAGGTTTGGAAGAGAGAGCGCCAGACCATTCTATCAGCTGTCTTCTTCCTGGCCTGGTTCCATTCTAGTCCTCGGTCCTTCAAAGATTGTCTAATGTTGTCCTCCCAGCGGACTCTGGGTCATCCTGGGGGTCTGGATCCCTGGCTCTTAGTTTCCCATGCTTGTCGTGGTAGCCGATCTTCTCCCATTCTGCAGACATGGCCAAACCATCTCAGTTGGGACTGTTCTACTTGGGTCTGCAGGGGGTGGGATTTTAGGCCTTGACGTATCGTCTGGTTGCGGACCATGTCTCTTCTTGTTACTTCAACCACCTTCCTCAGATACCTCATTTCTGAGGTTTGGATCTGGCTTTTGTGGGTTGTAGTCATTGCCCATAACTCGCATCCATATGTCAAGACTGGGACATAGGTGGAGCGGTATACAGCCATCTTCGTTTTCTTATCAACCTCTCTCTTGCTGAGGAATCCTCGATTTATGGCCTGAAAAAGTCTCCCAGCTGCTGCTTTTCGAGTGGCCACTCTTCTTTGATGCCTCCCTTTCGGTCTATAATAGCACCGAGATATTTAAAGTGGTCGACCTGCTCCAGGACCTGTTCCTCAGCTTAATCTGATGTCTTCTTTCTTCTCGTGATATCACCATGGATTTTGTTTTAGAGCTGCTTATGACCATAAAGTACAAAGATAATGAGAATAAATGCAGGAAATGATAACAAGGTTGAACTTGAAGAAACACCACTACATGATGTAGAATCATATCTGGGCAGCAATATTGACAAAGTTGGAGGGACAGACAGTGATATCAAAATAAGAATACAAAAGGCAAGAGAAGCTTTCATTGCATTGGGAAATATATGGAGATAAAAAGAAATCGGGTCCAACACAAAAAAATAAGAATCCTCAACTCAAATGCCAGGTCAGTCCTATTGTATGGCTCTGAAACATGGAGAGCAGGAAAAACAACAACCGGGCTATCATAAACGGGTGCTTGCATAGAATAGAAGGATAGAAATGGTATGACAAGGTCACGAATGTGGAGCTGGTGACAAGAACCAGGCAAGTGCCAGTGGAGCATGAGGTGAGAAAAAGATGATGGCGATGGTTAGGACACACATTGAAGAAACCTATTGTTAGCATTATGAGACAGTCCTGGTTCTGGAATCTCCAGGATAAGACAGGTTAAGGGAGACATAAAAAAAAAAAAACACACAGAGAAAAGAACTGGATGCAGAAATTAAAGGGACAAACAAAAAACATTGAAAGACCTTGTGGTGATAGCACAGAGCAGGAGGACTTGGCATATATTTGTTGAAGGCCTGTGCTGCATGGGGCGCTGAGGAATAATGGTAATTGTTAAGGATAGATTTGCGATGCAGATAAAATAGTGTGGCATGTTACTACACGCTAGCACATTTCCATTTTATGTGAGGAATTGTGTTCGCCTGTAGGCAAACCACTTTTTGCACGAAGCGTTCACCCGTGTTGAGCGACGGTCAACTAGTGACGTTTCGGTCACATGTCGTGGGGTTCAGTGTGTAAATTAATTGGGCTTCCGTCTTTGTGTTTGCGTCCAAGAGGGATGTAATTTTTCGAGCTCCGGGATAATGGAGCGTGATATGAATATATCCATTGTGGCATTATTGATTTTTATGAGGCCACCACGTTATGTGCAAGATGGTTCATAAACTTATCTAGAAGTTCATACCATAATTTACTACAAGTAACTTTGAGATATGAGGCAACTAATATTTGATTTGCCCTGATTTCTTCTGCCGCATTACTTTGGTTTTCATGGATTGCCCGAACCTTTAGTACAACGGCCAGGATTGAGTGGAGATGAGAGTAGTGCATCATTATTATATTATATGCCACGTAAAGATGTCTAACGTTTGAAACTTATTGACGGACGAGGGATAATCTACTACGCTTATCCATTGCTATGTACTTTTGATGTGTTGATGGATACTATTGTGAAGTGACTTTATGTATTAAATGTCAACCATGTTTTCCCGTGGACCTGTTCACCTACCGGCTTTGTAATGTGTACTGACCATAATGTCCTGAATGAACACCTGCTATCATTCGCGTATACATGCATGATCCTCTAATATATCCCACCGTAACACCATATAATTTGGTGAGCCAGTATGGTTGTGGATCGATACTTTCATCAGGGCATGGTTTTCAAATTCACATAAGCAAGTATACCTTCGTACTTTGCAAATCTACAGCTGCCATTTAATCTGTATATTCGATCGTCACCTCTGTTTAGCGTGGTATTGTAAACACACCACCTCATGAACTCAGTCATTGCCAGCGGGTCCAGTTGGATAACGAACTTTGCCACTGCTCATATCCAATGTTCCAGTTTCAATTTCCTATTGTTCGCTGTAACGTTCAAGATTACAATTTCAAGCGGTGTTTAACGATCCGAACAAATATAGAGGCTATCCAATCACATTTTGCAACGAAACGACGACGTCCTCAAAAGCTAGATAGTGACATTAGCCTTGGGGCTACACTTTCTTGATAAAACGCAAATCAAAGGCATCACTATGCAGATTTCTGGCTTATCCTTTTTATGTGTGCAGCTCTTGGTAATTTTAGCCACAGAGGCGGACCGAGACGCTGGAAAAGAAAAGAAATTGCAGATCGGCATTAAAAAAAGGGTTGATCCAGAGAGATGTAAAGTAAAATCAAGGAAGGGAGATGTCCTTCACATGCACTACACAGGAAAGCTGGAGGATGGCACAGAGTTTGACAGCAGCCTTTCACGGAATCAGCCATTTGTTTTTACATTAGGAACAGGACAAGTAATCAAAGGATGGGATCAAGGGCTGCTCAATATGTGTGAGGAGGAGAAGCGAAAACTTGTGATTCCCCCAGACATGGGATACGGAGACAGAGGTTCACCTCCTAAGATCCCAGGTGGCTCTACTCTTATTTTTGAGGTGGAACTGCTGAAAATTGAGCGCAAGGAAGAACTTTAGCAAGTTCTTCAGCTGCATTGTGGGTTGCTTCCTGCAATGTTTTGGACCAAGAAACTTACAGTAAAAAAACACATTGCTTCTGGTGTTGCTCATACCACTTCATTCAGCTTTTTTCTTTTCTTGACATAAGGTAATATTGTAAAAACATAAGGGTTTTCGCAGGTCATGAAAATATTAGATAAGTTAAACACAGAAAATAAAAGTTTTCGATAAGTCATGGAATATTGACTGGTTGAACATTTTTGACAAAAACACATTTAAAGTCCAGTGTAAGGATAGATTCAAGTCATTGTAGCTTGGCATAAGCTGTTTAAAAACTGCATAAAATCAAAAGACTCTGAATTTTGTACATTTTTTAAAACAATTAAACATCTTTGTACTTTGTTGGCTAGCAATAGGCAATAGATCATCTGATGGCAAGTTGTAAAACTTGGGGGAAAAAGTGAGCAGAAAAGTCCATTATTAACTTAAATGCCTTGAATGTATTTTTGGTGTCACCATTTTATATAAGATTACATGCATGGACAGAGGCTGCGCAATACTGTTCTTGTTATATATTTGAAAATATCAAGGACTGTTGAAAGGATGCAAGGGTTGGTAACTTCTGAACTTGTATTACATTTTGACTTTCTTAATGTTATTTATGATCCTTGAATTTTTAAAACTCATCAAAGTAAACTGTTTTTTGTTTCGCTAAGTCTGCAGGAATTTCTTATAACACTTTGAAACTTAATGTTTGTATTTCACTTCAGAGAATATCATGATAATATCATCTTTCACTGCAGTTTTCAACATATATTGCATGCAAGAATTTAGAAGTTGAAAGTAGGTTGTAAATGAAAACTAACGAGTGAGTGGTAAAGTTGGTAGTTGTCGTTAGTGTCTCTGTATTTTGATTCTTCTGTTTTTGTTGCAATGTAGCCTGTCTTGTTAAATTCACTTAGAATGGCAGTATTACTAAGTCTGATTAGTTATGACTGTCATTGTGTCTTTTGATGTCTGATAGCTACAGTTATTAAATGTGGCCTTGTCGTCATATTACTCCTGATTTCCGCCCACGGCGACCGTTGCCTCAATTGGCTGTGTGTGGTGTACCCGGAAACGGGGCCTCCCAGTACTGAGACACAGTTAAGTCCCCGATGTCACTTATCGGTGCAGAGTTGAGAGAGATGGCTGAGCATCACAATCCCCCCTGTGTTGCAGCATGATGAGAACCCAGAATTGCACACTGAGCTTGGGGGGATCACTTGGGCACCAGACTTAATACTGGCTCTTGACTGGATGGCCGCATGCAGGAGATTTCTACAATGGGGGGTTGGCAGGTGGTGGGTATCTGGAAGTGACTCTGTGCAGGACGTGAGGATTCCTTGGGTGAGCCCAGAACCAGAGCACAGCATTGTGCAAGCTCTGCATAGTTGGAGAGCCCCCTGGATGACGGGGAATGCACAGTGTGCTACCCCACCTATCCCCAACTGCTAACTTGGAACCAGAAGTGGGGTCCTCTGTATGCGTGCCAGGCCAGGATAAAATGCCTGGGAAAGAGACTGGAGCTCAGAACTCCCTAACTCAAAGTTGCAGGATGGCAGGAAAGACAGGGCTATTTTGAAGATAATGCAACCATATTTTCACCATACGAGCTCGGACGCCGCCTCGGTAAACAAGGTCCGCGCAGAGCAGTGACACCCCCAGGCTGCTTGCGAATAGTCTGCTACTGGGAACATAAACAGATTAGGGATGAGCCCACTCTCCCGTTGAACAGGTGCTAAAGTCATAGATACTGGGCCAGAAGGCGCACCGGAAACCACAGTATCACGCAACTCGCTTTTTTTTTTCTATGGAGAGTACACCGTCAAATAAATCTCGTACTGGTGCTCGCCCTGTGGAGCTCCACCAGGCAGGTGCAGTGCCGGGCTCTGAGCCTCGACAGAGCCCACCCTCAGCTACTGGAGGACCCTCTAGACCGTCTTGTGGAGTCAGCAGACGGCGGAGGAGAACTACTGACCAAAACAAAACAGAAAAAGAGAAACCCAGAGTGCCACTTGTCATGATGCACTGGAATGCAGAGGGAGTGAACAGCAAGCAGGCTGGATACAGCAAAAAGACAGAGCTGGAAAACATCTTGTATGAGAAGCAAGTCAGTGTTTGCTGTATCCAAGAGACTCACTTGAAAGCAGATCAAACCTTTAAAATAAGGGGATATCAATGCTTCAGATCCGACAGAAAAGATAGACGAAAAGGAGGAGTACTTACTCTTGTAAGGAATAACATTCCTGCACACGAAAGGAAAACCTTCATGGATGGGCAGAATATCAGCTGTTGCAGATAAAGGTAGACAAGATGGAAATAGAACTCCTGAACTATTACTGTCCGAACAACAAACCCCTGAGTCTCAGCTCTATACAGGTACCAGCCACCACCTTTATAGCAGTTGGAGACTTTAATAGCCACTCCCAGAGCTGGGGCTATAACCATCTGGATCACAGAGGTGAAGAGGTTGAAACTTGGCAAGATGATCACTCCCTAATCCTAGTCAATAATGCCACAGATACTCCTACCTTCTACTCCAGAGGATGGGCACACAACTTCAACCACCAAGATCTTGCCTTCTCCACACCAGATATAGCTGGATCTATTAGTAGAGAAGTAGGAGACCAACTAGGGGGAAGCGACCATCGCCCAATCTTTCTTACTGTCCAGAGTGCAACTCTCAGTACAGGCCCAGCCATTACAAGATGGAACTACAAAACAGCCAACTGGGGTTTATTCAGGCATCAGGTGAACACGCTGCTGTCTACCCTCAAGGTACAGAACAGAGACATTAATGAAGTGGTAAAAGACTTCAACAGATGCATACTACAAGCTGCAAAAGAAACCATTCCCAAAGGATGCCGGCGTAACTACATACCATACTGGTCCAGCACACTCCAAGAACGTCAGAAAGCTATGGACAAGGCTAGAAAGGACGCAGAGTCTCAGCCTTCACTTGAAACTCACAACAAATGGAAAAAGGCTGTAGCAGAGTTTCAGAGAACAAAGCTAGAAGAAAAACGGAAAAGCTGGAAAACTAAAACGGCATCGCTGAACCTTGAGAAAGACGGCAGGAAACTTTGGAGATTAGTCAAGTCTCTAAATGAAGAGCGTTCCTCACCTAGGCAGACTATCACATTGGATGAAGGTGGCAAACTTTTCAGAGGAAAACAAGCTTGCAGACTTGTTTGCTAGAAGATACAGTTCAAGAAAGCAACTTTTACCCATTAACATAGATCATCAGAGAGAGATAAGAAAAGAAATACTGGCAACCATGGGACAGACAGATATACTCCTGCCCCAATGAGGGAACCCATCACACTAGGAGAACTACAGAAGGCTATTTCCAAGCTTAAGTTTCAAAAGTCACCCGGCCCAGACAAAATCAGCAACGAAATGCTAGTAAATCTGAGCTCAGCAGCAAAGACAAACCTGCTTGAGATATTCAACCACAGCTGGTTGAAAGGAACGGTACCCCAAGTATGGAGAGAAGCCATCACAACCCCCATACTAAAGAAAGGGAAATGTAAGACCGAGGCTGCAAGTTACCGGCCAATCAGTCTCACAAGCTGTGTTGGGAAGACTATGGAGCGAATAGTCAACCACAGATTGAAATGGTATTTAGAGTCTGAGCAGATCCTGGTGCCGGAACAAGCTGGATTTAGAGAATGCTACAGTATAGAAGACCAAGTTACTTACTTGTCTCAAGCAATAGAAGATGCCTTCCAGGAGAAGAAAAGGTCCTAACGATCTGGGTCGACTTCAAGCAGGCCTTTGACAAGGTGTGGAAAGATGGCCTCATTGCAAAACTTAGGAGAAGTGGAATCCAAGGCAACATGATGAAATGGATCCAGTCATACTTGCATAACAGGAGAACTAGAGTCACTCTTGACGGTCTGCAGAGCAGAAAAGTGTTGCTCCATCAGGGGGTACCTCAAGGAGGAGTAATTTCCCCACACTCTTCCTTGTTTACATCAATGACCTGGTGAAAGATCTCCCTGCAGGAGTTAAAGCTGCCTTATATGCAGATGACCTAGTACTCTGGTGCGCTGATGAAAATGTCACCACAGCAAATTATAGAATGCAGCGGGCAGCAGACATGCGAGTGTCATGGGCAGAGAAATGGCTTATCACAATAAACACAGACAAAACCTCCACAACACTGTTCTCCCTCGCCCCCAAGGACAAATCAGCTAACATACACCTAGGGACAACCGTGATCAAGGAAGAAAGCTACCCCACCTATCTTGGGGTGACATTTGACCAAAGGCTTACATGGAATAAGCATATTGAAAACGCAGAACGAAAGGCCCGAAGACGACTAGGCATACTCAGAAAATTAGCAGGTACCAACTGGGGAGCAAATGAACGAAATCTAAAGAAGATTTATAATGGAGTAATAAGACCACACTTAGAGTTTAGCTCAGCAGCATGGTCATCAGCTGCTAACTCACATCTGCAGTCTTTGGACAAGGTGCAAAAATCAAGCTCTCAGGCTCATTACAGGAGCCATGAAAACTACACCAATAACAGAGATGCAGAAGGTTGCTGGATTACAGACATTGTCCCATAGAAGAGACACAAAAACCATGATCCAGATGGAAAAGTACAACAGTATGCAATGCACCCAATGAAGGCAAGACTAGATGATCTGGCATTGGGACGTCTAAAGCGTAGCAGCTTTGTGCATCGGGGGGGAAAAGACTTATAAGACAGCATCAAGAAGACCTATCCATGAAGACAACACCACTGAAGCCCACCCTATACCCTGTACCATGGGAGCAGGCCAGCAGTGCCCTCCAAATTAATACATCAGTCAGTGGTCTCACAAGTGGATGTGAGTATAATGAACTGCAAAAACGAACTGCTACATTGAGTATGATCCAAGAAAGCTATCCCGATCAATCATGGATACATGCCTATACAGATGGATCAGCAACTAATGCTGTTAGGAATGGAGGTGCCGGTATCTTTATCTCATATCCTGACAACCACTATGAGACTAGGCACATTCCCACTGGTAAATTCTGTTCCAACTATACAGCTGAGGTTCAAGCTCTAGAGCAAGCTGCAAATATGAGTTATAACACCAACTCTGACTGCCACCAGGTAGTCATCCTCACAGATGCACTGTCTGTCCTGCAAGCTCTCAAGGGTGGTAAACTCCCGCATCTGAGAAATGAACTAAACAAGGTAGCTGCCAAAAAGAGAACCATACTTCAGTGGGTACCATCTCAATTGTGGTGTACCCGGAAATGAAAAGGCAGATAAACTTGCAAAAAAGGGAGGAGAATGTGAACAAGAAGATAATGAAGTCACATACTTTGAGAAAAAGAGAGCTATCCAGACTATCAGAAGAGAACAGAACCAACCCAAAGACGACTATCACACTCTCGACCGGCTGGGACAGATAACTATTTTTCGACTCAGGACAGGGCATAACAAACTGAATAAACACATGCACAAGCTACGATTGTCTGCTTCACCACTGTGCACATGTGGATTAAACGAACAAACTGCTGAGCATGTTCTACAGGACTGTCCTCTGTATGACCAGTTAAGAAAGATATACTGGCCCAATGACTCAACACTAAACTCAAAGCTATATGGAGTTAAAGAGGAACTTCAAACAACAGTCGAATTCATCATGAGAACTCGTCTGACGGTGTAATCATCAAAGATGCGATCGCAAGAAGAAGAAGAAGAAGAACAATTTCAAGCCATCCAGTTCCCAAGTTTATTTCGTGTTCCAGTCTACATCACAACGTTTATAAGATTCTTTCAAGTTTCAAGTCCTGCCACGGCGATGTCAAGTTATTTTATACCAAGTCAACACAACGTTTCAAGATCTACACAGTTCATGATGCCCATCTGATTGAGACTGTGTACTGTTTACATTTTATCGTGCTTCACTTATATGGAGGGACAGCGTTTTCTAGTGTTGACACCTTTTTCCGGACTTGCATCTGATCGGATTACGATAAGATAAGTGCCTGTTAATACACTCTTGTATCTTTGCCGTGGCGTAAGCCTTGTTGATATCTATGTTATTCGTTTTCTTCGTTTCAATATCTTTGTACAAATCTGTTGTTAGCGACACATGTCATTGGAAAAATGACCGCTCAGCAGATATTTCTATAGGTTTTGCTTACATTTCTCAAGCAGTGAAATTTCCGGCCTGAGTTTACTCACCGACGTGGTTCACTGCCTGTTTAGTGTGACCTAATTTGTTAGGTGTGGTGCCCCGTCCTTTTAGTTGTCAGTTTTTGTAGTGTGTTGGTTTTGTTTTTCTTCTCCTTAGTTGACAACCATTCTGTTCGTGATGCTAGTCTAACCTTCTATCACTTGGTTACATTTATATATATTGTTACAGGTCCTGTCCTGTATTTTTTTTAAGCAGTAAGTCGGTTCTATTTGTTGTTTCTCCTTAGTTTACCATTTGCATTCTTTTTCGTTTACTTGCTGCTGTTATTACATTGTCTTGGTCACTAGTACTTGTCTTCTTGTTTAGTTCCATCAATTCTGTTCTTGTACATTATTATAATTTTTTTTCCTCTCCTCTCTTTCTCGTTTTCCTCGTATCTTTACTACTGTTGATCTGTCATACTATTTTTTTTATTGATTAGTAATATTAAGAATCTATTTGCATTGATAATATTGCAAAGCACGAAGCTAGTGAATTGGTATTGACGGACTAATCGAGATACATTTATTACATAATTTATAATATTGATAGTAAGATACTGAAGAAGTAAATAATGAATTATCAGGAATTTATTACTATGGGGGTGGAAGATGGATTACAAGGCCCAGATCTTGAAGAATATGTAATAGGCCGTGTTTTAATTCAGGCGGCATCAGATCTGGGGGATTTTGCAGATTGTTATTGTCGTTCTGTGCCTCATATAATCATTGCTAGGGAACTGGCAGAGTTTCTACGGGCAGATCTCCGTATATTTCTGGGACAATACGTTCATGTACAACATAGTCAAGTATTAAAAACCGTACGTCATGCTATACTCAACAACGATGTTCAAGAGAAACAGATAAAAGACAACAAACGGTGTGCACTGGAAAATGCAAAGTTATTACTGAGGAAAATAAAATGCATAAGTTGTTGGAGGTCATAGACAACAATGAAAGATTAAGTGAAAAGTTAAACAAAAAGGTGAGGGCTCAGGCTGCTCAAATCCAGGGTTTTCAGGTTCAGGTGGCCCGACTTCAGCCACATATGGAGGATGCACAAAAAAGGAGATTGAAGAAAATGGCGAAGAAAAAGAAAGCCATGTGGGAGGTAAAGTTGGAAAGTAAAGTAGCAACACTTGAACGTGATAATCAAGAACTAAAATGCCTTCAAAGTAAAGAAGAAAATTTAAGTCGTAATAAGTTGGCTAACTTTGAGGTATTACTCATTGAGCAAAAGAGTAAAAATGTAAACCTCGAAGAAGAAAATAAGAGGCAAAATGGTGAAATTACTAAGTTACGAAATAGGGTTGATAACTGTTAGATATCGTTTTAAAACATAAACTGTTGGCACCCTCAGGCGACAACAGATGGGATGTGCAACGTACAGGAAATACCAAGAGGGATGTTAATGAGTTATCTTGCCCGAGAAAAGAAAAAACTTCTTTTCGAGGCAGATACAATTTTCCTCGTGATCACTATCATGCTATGACATCTTCATGGAGACATACTCACAGTGTATCTGATCTTAAAAATGCAGATGAGATCGTCAAGGGCGACGCAAAATATACTAATAAGAGTCTGATTGCTACATGTGAGGTTGATGGTAATGATAGTGCAAACTTGCCTGGTCATACTAGACCCATTACATCTGTTAAAGAAGGTTTAGCAGTACCATATGAGCAGTCATCTACGACATGCTCCAAACCGATGGGACCGATTTCCAATAAACATCACACTCAGCCCATGCAGTATGATGCACCTTTTAAGCCAGTCACGACGCGCAGGCGACAAATTAATCACCATGTCTCTCATTCCACTGCGACGGCATACCCTCCCAGCGCACGATTACGTGCTGATAACGCGAATTTCGTGGGATCGACCCCCACATATGGTGGTATCAATACACGCTCACGCACCGTATTAGTGCGAAATCTTCCACCAAGCACTACATGGCGCGCACTGGCTGAATTTTTTCAGTACACTGCCGACGTCCAGTATGTGTGTCTTTTTTCTATTCCAAACTCTAATGATAAAGTCTTCTTCTTCTTCCATCCTTAGCCATCAACCGGCAAAGCAGTATGTGGCCAGTACGCCTAGTGGCGTCTTAGGGCAACAACAAATTGATCAATCTATCGCTGTTTCCACCACGCCTAGTGGCGTCTTTGTGGAACAAAAACAGACCAAACAATCTATCATTGTTTCCGTAATCAGATTGGTTGGCAAGCAGGTGATCAGCCCACTGTGCGAAGTTTTTACGGGATGGGGTAAACAGCCCCATGCCCATACCCTCCTTAGTCGCTTTTTACGACATGCGTGGTAGGGTGCAGTGTTACTGTTCTTTGCTCCCCTTTCGGGCCCTGGTAACACATGGGTGAATGATAAAGTAGCACTCGTTTATTTTTATTCACATGAAGATGCCCGCCAAGTGGTTAACTTCGACAACGGAGCCTATTTTCGACACCGTTGCCTAGATCTGCAATTAGTTCATGATTCTGCACCACGCAGTTTTTAATGTATTTTCTCTGCTGCATCTTTCTCATTTCACGTATATCTTATGTTGATTATGTCTTAAATTTCATTCGTGCCACAGAACATTTCCAAAATTCTAAAATTGTCCATGCCTACTACTCAAAAGCAAGTTCGTGGTCATCTCGGTTTAATTCAGAACTACATTAGAATTATACCCACCTTGTTTTTCGTCACTGCTGACCTCTCTGCCTTGCTAAAAAAAAAAAAAAAGGCTTACCGAACCACGTGCACTGGAAACCAGAGTGCCAGGACGCGGTAAATTATATTCAAAATTCAATTTTTATTTTTTCTATACCACCTATTTGAGGTAACCAGTTATTAATTTGAATTATTATTTTTGCACAGATGCTTGTTCCAGAGTTTCGTTGCTTCGCTGGTGAAAGAATTTGAGAGGACGGTGCTTGAAACCTTCCATATCTCAAAAACGTTGACTAATGCCGAGAAAATATGATATTCAAGCCATCCCAAGTTCATCAGATATAGTCACCTATAGTTTATCGAGATGCCCACAGCTCGAACTTGAAAATTCATATTCATTTAGTTAATTGACTTTATATTATACATGTTTGAAGCCATGGTGTTTATCCACTACTAGTCATTATGACAAAGGACGATGAATACATGAACACTAAGAGGATTTTCAAACCATCCATATTAACATTTGTGATTTATACGACTTGGAGATAATCATTATTCACTTTAGCAAGCGGTACATTGAATAGTGTTATCCTACTTACAGACACGAACAATTTGCAACTACAATATCATTTTATTATTCTGGAATGCACATTCACATTAATTAAGATTGCTATATTATGCTACAAATCTAGTCCTAACACGGATAGTTTGGAGTATAATTATATTATTGCAAGTTTGATTTGGACATTACTTGTCTTGCCAACGTACAAAAGGTACTTAGAGTAGAATAATTAAGTAATAGAATAATTGTGTTAATAGGTTATACTTGCGTTCTTGTACTATTTTTTTTTCTTTTTCTGTGACATATTCATGTACTTTAGCTGCATTAATGTCATATCGCATTGCTTCTTTGATTCATGTCATGTTTAAATTGCGTTTAAGCTTAATTTTAGGATTTTTGACAGCATTGTTAGTTAGAGATATAACTTTCTAAATCATTTAAAAAAAAAATTATAATTCATGCATTTTTGAAATTTTGGTTTCAATTTTTTGTTTTATTTTATTTTATGTATCTCATACTATTCTCATATATGCATGCTAATTTCTTTGATAGGTTTATTGTAAACTCACATTGATCATACATTTATGTATTCTTTTGACACATCTTTGGAATATCGACTGTATATGACTTGTTACTTATTGACATATGACTGTTTATGACTGATGACAAATTCATCTAGCATGTTATGTAATGATAAGTTACATTATGCAGACTGACTGCGACTAGATTATTTTCGATGAGGCCCAATATTTGTGATATAATCAATTTTGGCCGCTATTTCCGCATAGGAAATATTTGAATTGAAAAAAAAAAAAAAAAAATTTGTTTTTTTTACTCCGCGAAGGGGGTGATATGTTAAGGATAGATTTGCGATGCAGATAAAATAGTGTGGCATGTTACTACACGCTAGCACATTTCCATTTTATGTGAGGAATTGTGTTCGCCTGTAGGCAAACCACTTTTTGCACGAAGCGTTCACCCGTGTTGAGCGACGGTCAACTAGTGACGTTTCGGTCACATGTCGTGGGGTTCAGTGTGTAAATTAATTGGGCTTCCGTCTTTGTGTTTGCGTCCAAGAGGGATGTAATTTTTCGAGCTCCGGGATAATGGAGCGTGATATGAATATATCCATTGTGGCATTATTGATTTTTATGAGGCCACCACGTTATGTGCAAGATGGTTCATAAACTTATCTAGAAGTTCATACCATAATTTACTACAAGTAACTTTGAGATATGAGGCAACTAATATTTGGTTTGCCCTGATTTCTTCTGCCGCATTACTTTGGTTTTCATGGATTGCCCGAACCTTTAGTACAACGGCCAGGATTGAGTGGAGATGAGAGTAGTGCATCATTATTATATTATATGCCACGTAAAGATGTCTAACGTTTGAAACTTATTGACGGACGAGGGATAATCTACTACACTTATCCATTGCTATGTACTTTTGATGTGTTGATGGATACTATTGTGAAGTGACTTTATGTATTAAATGTCAACCATGTTTTCCCGTGGACCTGTTCACCTACCGGCTTTGTTATGTGTACTGACCATAATGTCCTGAATGAACACCTGCTATCATTCGCGTATACATGCATGATCCTCTAATATATCCCACTGTAACACCAATGATGATCTGTTTCTGTGTGTCGTTTGAAACTTTGACAGAAAGGGGGGAAACTGTGTCTTTCATTGTCCCTGAGGCAGAAATAAAGCACTCTGCCATGCCTTTTAATCATGTTATGGTGTGGAAGGAAGTACAGTGCTTTTTCAAGCAGTCAGCAGTATGGGATGTAGCATTGTTCTTTCTAGAAATGTAGGACTAAAAGTGCTAGGTGATAGAATAGTGCGTGTCTTGCCATCTTTATTTTTTATAACAGAGATAGAGCATTGTATGATTCAAGTATTTACTGGCATGGAATAAAGCACTGTGCATCCCCTTCAAGCATTCAATCCATAATAAAGGAGAAAATAAAAGTTTAAGCAAATGTCAAATTCACATGGAGCCAAATTTTCAGTGGGTTTGAGATGGTAGTTCACAGGTCTTATGATTAGTGCAAATTGAGTATTCATTTATTTAATTTTTTAAACTGTTTCCAAAATGTAATTATCATCCATATTTAATATGTGAACTGTAATTTCTTCTGACAGCCATTCTAGTCAGAGCGATGAACTGACAAGACTAGAGGAAGAACAGGAGCAGCTAAACTCTTCTCTTTTGGCACTGACTACCCATTTTGCTCAAGTACAGTTCAGGCTGAAACAGATTGTTTGTGCTAAGCCTGAGGACAAAGAGGTAAGTATCATGGATACTGACTTATCGATAAAGCAAGGAGACGTGATGTTGAAAAATTGAAGACATCGATAAGGCAAGGAGAAATAATAATGGAAGATTGAGGGAGGCATAGAAGACGTTCCCCTAGTCGGACAAGACGGGCCGAAAGCGACACCAGCTTACTGACTGCCAGCCCATGACTCATTGCGAGAGCGGGACCTTTTTCAAGACTGTTGTCGAGCCACGATATGGAGATGCGACAGCTTGCTCACATCACGGCCGGGGCTGCGATTTACGGACACAGGAGCCTAACCACTGAACTGGGAGGCCCTTTACCGGGATCACCACGCGCAATCTCTCGAGACAATGACCGCCAGCACTCTTGAGCTGGGAAATGAAAATGCTAACCTCTTGCCCAGCGGTAAGAGGTGGCTAATATAAGGTTGTGCTTGAGGCTGGCAACCTCATCATGTAAAACAAATTATTACAGAAACAACTGCTACAAAAGCACATGCATGCTTTGGTGCAGGTTTCCTGCAAAGAAACCAGCGGCAATGGTGGCTCCATGCTCCATCAGGAGCAAAAAAGGGAAAAGAAGATGAATATATTTCTGTATAAATGCATAAATATGTGTGTATCTTCTCCTCACAGTCATTATTAAAGGAACTGGAAGAGTTTGCTTTTAAAGGCATACCCGATGTGCGAGGATGTCATACCCAGGATGCACAGTTACTGGAGGAAATGGTAATAAATGTATTTGTATTGTTCAGCACATTGGTCATCTGTGTATAGCAGAGGTTCTCAACCTGGGGTAAGCATAATAACACAGTAACTTAACATGCATTTAGTTAAAAAAAAAAAGCATCTAAGTAGGGTTGGGCATGGGATCAGCTACCCACATGCTGTAGAAAAGTTAAGCCACAAAAACGTAAACAAATAATAAGGATATGTCAACTAAAGAAAATAATACTCAGTTATCCAAGGCACAAGGACTTCTGGTAGGGAGGCACATGATGCAACCAAGAGGTGTCTGGGTTGCTGACTCAACCTGTTTTCTTCTAGGAAAATCTCCATATTTGGCACTTGGAATGTCGTACGTAGAACGAACGGGGGGAAACTTCTCAGGTGGCAGCAGAAATGTAAGGTGTACAGAATTGTACCCCTGGAATACCCAGGGTTAGAGAATCAGAAGTAGACCAGAACATAGACAGACCTTGAGCTGATGGCATGTGACAGGAAGACATAGACCTTGAGCTGATGGCATGTGACAGGAAGACTTCTTCTTCGTTCGCCCTGAAAAGGACGGTGGTTGCGTTGTGTCTGTTTACAACGTAGCTGTGATATCTGCACCTTTCGGTCGACACATCCGACTTCTGCACGGCATTTTTTAGGACCGGGTTTGCCTTCCCATTGCGATCCGTGCTCGCTCAGCCAGCCTGCACAGCTGCAGACTGTTTCCAGGACCACCACGTGGAGGTGGAGTGCGGTCTTGACCAGCTCTGGTTCGCTGGTCCTGACGCAGGCAGTCAAGCTATGAGTCGCTGACTGCGGTCTCTATTGCTGCGTCTTGAGGTCCCTGACAGGAAGACATAGACAGACCTTGAGCTGATGGCAGTGACAGGAAGACATAGACAGACCTTGAGCTGATGGCAGTGAAAGGAAGACATAGACAGACCTTGAGCTGATGGCATGTGACAGGAAGACATAGACAGACCTTGAGCTGATGACAGACAGACCTTGAGCTGATGGTATGCGATGGGAAGACATAGACAGACCTTGAGCTGATGGTATGTGACAGGAAGACATAGACAGACCTTGAGCTGATGACAGACAGACCTTGAGCTGAAGGTATGCGACGGGAAGACATAGACAGACATTGACTGATGGTATGTGACAGGAAGACATAGACAGACCTTGAGCTGATGGTATGTGACAGGATGACAGACAGATGTTGAGCTGATGGTATGCGACAGAAAGACATAGACAGACCTTGAGCTGATGACAGACAGACATTGAGCTGATGGTATGCAATGGGAAGACATAGACAGACCTTGAGCTGATGGCATGTGATGGGAAGACATAGACAGACCTTGAGCTGATGGCAAGTGACAGGATGACATCGACATTGAGCTGATGGTATGCGACAGGAAGACATAGACAGACCTTGAGCTGATGGTATGTGACAGGATGACATAGACAGACATTGAGCTGATGGTATGTGACAGGAAGACATAGACAGACCTTGAGCTGATGGTATGTGACGGGAAGACATAGACAGACCTTGAGCTGATGGCATGTGATGGGAAGACATAGACATAGACCTTGAGCTGATGGCATATGACATGAAGACTTGGCTTACCTTTGCTGGACCTATGCTCCTTGGGTAGCTGAAGGGTAATGATGATGACTTAGAACAGTGGTTCTCAATGTGAGCCATATGGCACCCCAGGGGGCCACAGTAAGATGGTAAAGTACCTTTTCCCAGCTAGCAGCAACTATGGGGTGGGGGCACAGGGGTAAATGAGGCTCAGAAGGGGACCATGAGCAAAAAAAGGTTGAGAACCTCTGAATTAGAAAACTCAGAAGGGAGCCGCGCTAGCGTAGTGGTTACCACACCGCTCTGGCGACCGGGTGATCCAGGATCAAACCCGGGTGATGGCATTTGAGGATTTTTCGTCGACCGGGAATTGGACTGGATTAACTCGAGACCTGGCGAGAACATTTGAAGGAGTGTCGTCGACCAGGGACTGGCGGCTCCTGAGCCGACCCAGCTGTAATGGGTATCTCCGAAATCGGAGAGTATTTGCCTGAATGGCGAGGGACACCTGTCTCTGTACAAGAAAAAAGGGATACTCACGTAAAATCAATGTCAGGTTAGACATTAATAATAACCTGAGATTTTGCCTCGAGTATTAGCGGGCGTACGCAAAAAAAAAAAAAAAAAAAAACTCAGACCATATTCAGAGAATATTGATTGTTATGCTTCATTAATATCTTTAGCTTTTAATTTGTTTTTCACTCTCTTTATTGATTTCTTAGAGTGTTTGCATTTCATCTTATATATATTTCATTAAAATGTCTGATTTGACATCATTGATTGTTCTGTTTTCATCTGTTTAAGATAAGACATATCACTTTGTTTTTACCTTCACACTGATTTAAAAAATGTATGCAATGAAAAAAGGTGCCAGGAGCCTTACCATATCATTTGCCCATTTATATGATTTGAAAATAGTACTTCTTCACTTATGGCATGAATGTGTAATTCTTGCTAGTGCCTGAGCTTTAGACATGGGGAGAAACAAGATTAAATCCACTGTCTCAGAATTACTAGCCATGCATTAAAGTGCAATTATGGAGGGCCAGGCAAATCACTAGCTACCTTTTCCTGATAATAACTTCAGAAATTAAACCAAATTGACGTTACCATGATCCTCAAGCCAGCTGTTTTGGCACTGTCCTTTTTTTTTCAGGGCTTAATGCCTTTTTACACAGCTCACTTCAGGCTAGAAAATGAATTATGTTTGAGTAACCATTATATTTCAGCATAACTTACGGACATTCATTGTGGTTGAACAGTGCATACCTTACTAAAAGATGGCAAAACCTGTAGTAAAAAAAAATATTAACTGAGGTCAGATGTCATGAATAGACTTTCTCTGAAAATGCGGATAATTAATTAAATTAATAATTACGTATTAATAATCTTTGTACATTAAAAAAATAAAACTGACTGGACTAATGCTTAATTTTGCAGAGTGAGAAAGAACATGAAGTGAAAATCACAGCACAGAGAGAAAAACAGAGGGAGCTCATACATCAGCTAAAGTCTCAGCTGGAAGATTTGGAAAATTATGCTTATGAGGTATGGCTAATTCTTTTTTGCTTGTCAGTTTAGGAAGAGTAAAATAACAGGATTGAGGTGTTTTTCTGTGATGTCCATTTGGAAGGAATAATATAACAAGATTGAGGTGTTATTTTTTGCTGTCTGCTTGGGAGGAATAATAGGATAGGATTGAGATGTTATTTTGTGCTGTCCATTTGGAAGGAACAATATAACAGGATTGAGGTGTTATTTTGTGCTGTCTGTTTGGAAGGAACAATATAACAGGATTGAGGTGTTATTCTGTGCTGTCCATTTGGAAGGAATAATATGACAGGATTGAAGTGTTATTTTTTTGCTGTCCGTTTGGAAGGAACAATATAACAGGATTGAGGTGTTATTCTGTGCTGTCCGTTTGGAAGGAACAATATAACAAGATTAAGGTGTTATTCTGTGCTGTCCATTTGGAAGGAATAATATGACAGGATTGAAGTGTTATTTTTTTGCTGTCCATTTGGAATTAATAATATGACAGGATTAAAAACAAGATTATATTTTCTGTGCTGCCATTAATCATCAGCTGCCAGCTCTACAACGAAGGTCGGCTTCAGTGGATCTCCGTCTTCTGTCACTTGTCTTGATGGTGCACTTTGACAGACTTTTTCTTGATGTTATCTTCCTACTTATAGCACATGCATGGAGACATACCTGGAGTCATCTTTATATGACCATCATCTATGCACAATGCTACAATATACATATGTGGAAGTGAACCTGTGTCTGTGAGGCTTATTACACCCTCATTGACTCTTGAAATCATCCATACACTTCCAGGGATTCCCACTGTGGTGAAACATGCTGAGAACCCAGCATTGCACACTAAGCTTGAGCCCCAGATGTGATTCTTTTGTTTTGACCTGGTTGACTGCATGCAGGAGGATCTCACTATGGACCCAGTGGCTGTCAGGGGGAGCTGAGAAGTGGCCCCGTGCAGGATGTGACAATTCCTTGGGAGAGCCCAGAACCAGAGCAAAGTATTTTAGCTCTGCATAGTTGGAGAGCCCCCTTAGATGGTGGGGAATGCGCAGAATGCCATGCACTTTCTCTCCTAGCTTGGGACCACTTGCGATAATCCGTTAAATGCAAGTCAAGCTGGAGAAACTAGAGCTCATGATCTTAACTCAGCATGTTTCAGAATGGCAGAAAAGACCACAGGAAAAGCCTAGATCTACAGTGTAGATAATACCAAGGAGTCTTCAACTTGGTATTGGCTGCAAATGAGCAAGAAGCTCAGCAGCCCTAGTTAAACAACAACAACTTAAAGCACAGACTTCCACTTGCACGTTTGCCTTCAACTCTGCCTTCTGTTGACTTCAGCATGGTGTTATGTCTTTTTATATAGTCAAAATGTTTTAGCTAACTTTGATCTCCTTCATTAATTCTCTTTTCATTCGTAGCTTTTCTAGGACCAATATATATATACTGTATATACAAAGTTGAACTTGAAGAAACACCACTAAAGGATGTGGTTTCGTACACATATCTTGGCAGTAATATAGACAGAGTTGGAGCGACAGACAATGATATCAAAATAAGAATACAAAAAGCAAGAGGAACTGTCATTGCATTGGGAAACATATGGAGAACAAGAGAAATCAAGTCCAACACGAAAATAAGAATCTTCAACTCAAATGTCAAGTCAGTCCTATTGTATGGCTCTGAGACATGGAGAGCAACAAAAGCAACAACCAAAAAGTTACAGACCTTTATAAACGGGTGCTTACGCTGAATAAAAGGACTGAAATGGTATGACAAATGGGACCCAAGACGCATCAAAAGTGAGGAATGCAGTAAGCGACCCATAGCTTGACTGCCTGCGTCAGGGTCAGCGAACCAGAGCTGACCAAGACCCTACTCCACCTCCACGTGGTGGTCCTGGAAACAGGCTGCATCACTGCAGTCTGACTGAGGAGTAGGGATCAAAGAGGGAAGGCAAACCCGGTCCCAAAAAATGCCGTGCGGAAGTCGGATGTGGCTGCCGAAAGGCGCAAATACCGCAGCTTCGCTGTAAGCAGACACAACGTAACCAATGTCCTTTTCAGGACGAACGAGGAAGAAGAAATATGACAAATCACAAATATGGAATTGATCACAAGAACCAGACAAGTGCCAGTGGAACAAAAGTTGAGAAGAAGACGCTGGCGCTGGATAGGACACACAGTGAGAAGACCTGTTGATAGCATTACAAGGCCATCCTTGTTCTGGAATCCACAGGGAAAGAGAGGCAGAGGTAGACCAAAAAACACATGGAGAGGAGAACTGGATACAGAGGTGAAAATGTTGAGGAAAACATAGAAAGAACTTGAGCGGATGGCACAGGACAGGAAGACTTGGCATGTGTTTGTTGAAGGTCTATGCTCCTCGGGGAGCTAAAGGATATTGATTGACAGAACAGTTGTTGGTGTTGCATTGTTTTGTGGTATCAGTTGTTCTTCAGCTGTGTTTTTCTAATGTCAAAAGTGTTATTTTTCTGCCCAGACTGGAGATGCAGACAGTTTACCCACCAGCAAAGTTATGGAAAAGCAAAAAGTTGTGCTGGAAGAGCTGAGGCATAAACTTGATCTCAATTTAGAAAACTTTAACAGTCTGAGGTAACTGCTGTAATCAGATTATTTATTTTGCTGTTGAACAGTAACCCTTTGTTATACTGCTTTCTAATGGTAATGCTTTGATATACATTATACTCTCTAATGGTAAAGCTTTGTTATACTACTCTCTTGCAGTAACGCTTTCTTACTGCTCTCTAACAGGAATGCTTGATTAACCAATATTTGTAAAAAGCATTATTTGTACAGTTTTCTCTTCAGCTGTTATAACTAGCTTCAATAGAACTAAAACTTTCTGAAAGTCTTCTATATCTGAGATATCGCCTTTCTTCGGTTTAAAAAAAAAATATTTGAGATGCTACTAAATGTTAATGACGTTAATCATGGCTATCTAATGCAGCATTAACTTAATCTGTTAAATGTCACAATATGTGCACTAACTAGTTTTAAAAGTGCTTGTTCTGGGTTCAAAAGTGTAATGTAAACACCTGTCCATCTCACCACAACTGCTGCTACGCACACTGTCATGCATTTCCCTGGAATTCCAGGTATACCTTTAATACCATTATTAATCTTTGATGGATTATCTTTCATTAAGTTTATAAAAAATCTGTACTTCTGTACAGTTTACATACATTGCTATTAAATAGTCAGAAGAATGTTAATTTCACTGGATAATTATCAAAATTTCCTAGATCTGTCATTGAAGTTTCTGGAAAAAAAAGAAGTTTTAATCAATTATAATTCTATAGTTTAGTTCAGTGAAATTAGTTCAGTGAATGACAGCTGTTCAGAGCAAAAATACAGATTTAGAAAATATGAAAAGAAACTTTTGGTCACATCAGGTGATAAATATCTAAAATCTGTTTTGTACTAGTAGTTTTTCTGCTGAAGTTTTGTGTTTATCATAAATAACCAAATAAAACTTCATGGTATGGTTTGCTAATAGCAGTTGGTACAGATTTGTTGCAGTTAATTTTTAACTGTAATGTGCCAACATTACTCATTCCACTGAAGTTTTATATTTCACAGGTTACTTTGATACACAATTTACTAACTTCAGGTTACGGTGTCCAATGAACAAAAACACAGTTTCTTTACTTCCAAAGTGGTTATTTTACTGTCAAGATTTCCTTCTTCTGTGTCAAGTATTGTGCCAACTTTCAGAGGCAGTAGAGTGTATCCACACTTCTCCAGGGAGTTCTTTTTCATTTATGCTGTTAATTTTCTCTTGTCAGCAAAGGTATCATTGGGAGAGCATGATCTCCGTAGCTCCCGCGACCAATGCGCAACAGGAACAATTACCATTCATACCCTTTGACATTTGCTGAGGGAGACTGAGCACCTATGGGTTTGCCCTGAGTGCAATTACATTGATTCTGATTAACATTAACATTAATTTTCTCTCACATCATATACACAGGTTATCCACCATTATCTCTTTTTTTGTTCTGTATCTTTTTTTTTAAAATCAGTTTTTACCATGTATTCAAGGGTGGATTTAGTTAGTGGGTCCATGCTCCATAAGATAGTTTCTTGCTTTTCTCTTTTCAAAGATGGCCGCTTTAAGTGAACTAATTACTCATGATTTATTTGATGATTTTCCTTGCACAATGGGTTCTTTCAGGACATCTGTTTATTTGTAATTTTGTGTGTGCACAACCTAGACCTTAATTCTAGCGAATGGCTTGTCATTTAGCTTCATTATAAAAGTGGCTTTTTTAAACTAATATTTATAACATATCATCTGATGGGTGCATGAAGTAGTTTTTTTTGTGTGTATAAAATAATACAAATGCATGTTAGTGTAACTTATAAAAATATTTTGTGAAGAACTCATTACTGGTTGTGGTTTAAGCTATAAAACACTTTTTTTTCTGTGTCAGCGCTGAGGAATTGAGACAAGTGGTTGACCACGCAGTAGGACAGGTATATGCTTAGTGTTGTCATGTTGATTAAAAAACATCACTATCTGTTTCTGAATATTTGATGTCTTATGATATCTGAGCATTGTTTTAAGGGTACACAGGGTGGGGACAGGGGGTATGCTAGCAGTTGTGTTGATCTTCTGCGTTCAGTTTGTAGTCATGCTAGATCTGCACGCCTGTTGCCAGGACGAAGTTCACAGTCTTTTCCAGGTCAGCGCGGCAGCCCAATAGCTTCTGCTTGAGCTCAGCAGCCCTTGGCCAGGTCAGGCGTCGTGGATCATCATGGGTTGGGCAGTTTTGGAGAATGTGTTCAGGGGTCTGGTTTCCAGTTCCACATGGACATTCATTTCTTTGAGATATCCTGAGGTAATAGAGATGGCCAAGTAATCTGCAGTGGCCAGTTTTTGGGCAGACAGTGGTGGTCTGTTTAGTTGGTGGATTGGGTCATCTCTGTTGTATATATCCCCTTCCACTGATTTTTATACTTGTTGTGGATGATGGTTTTAGATTCTCGATAGGGCAATGGATGGTTGGATTGTTCCATTTTACTGCCACTTCTTGACAGATCTGCTCTATCATTTCCAGCAATTCCACAGTGGGAGGGTAAACACTGAAGGGCAAAGGTTGATGACCTTTGGATAATGTTATGCTCAGATCTGATCTCATACATCATGTTTTCATTTCTGGTGTTTTGTATTGATTCCAGTAATGATCTACAGTCAGTGAAAATTACTATCTTAGCTGGTGGCTGCTTTTCTGATCTGATGAGGATTTTCAGAACTTAGTTGTGTTGATGAAAAGTGAAATGTTCAAAGTATTAAGTGAGGAAAATGTGATTTTTATATAATACTTATAAAGACAAGCCCACATCTGTTAGGTTTGTCAGTGAGGTAGTAAAGTAATGGTTGTTAATAGGAACTAGTAGTGCACTTAAAGTCATGAAGTGGTACCAGAATGTAAATGTCACATTGAATTTGTGCCAGTGCAATGATGTGAGCTTGTTTGGTGGTTTTAATAATCATGGAGGTTGAAAGGGGGATGAAGAATGAAAGAATTATAATACAGGTGGCCCTCGATTTACACTGGGGATGCATTCCTGGACAAACTGGCGTAACTGGAATCGGCGTAAATTGAAACCGTTTTATAATGTGTCATTGGGAAGTCAATGATTTGCATTCCAGGCACACAAAAATTAACAAGTAGTACAGTGCTTTTATATGTAAAGCTCTGAAATAAATAAAATAAAATAAAGTAATATTATGAAAACATGCAATGTTGGCTGTTGTGATTTCTTATTCCTTTTTTATTGTTTCAAAATCTTCTCATAGTAAGAGCTCGTGGATACCATAACTCTCCTCTTAGCTGTAGCACTCCATTCCCAGTAATATTCTGTCCTGCGAAGCTCATCAGCTGGTTTCTACTTGTCTGAAAGAATTGCTGCAGTTTGCTTGTCATTATTTCTCTTACCGGAAGGTCATCATTCTCTCTTACCCCCACCTCTTTTTTTGTGTTGGTTTAGTTGTATGGCCAGTTTTTCCAAGTCTTCATTGGAACAATGCTCTCTTATGCTTTCAAACAGATCTGTTACGTCTTTGTACGTAACATCATCCAGGACTCAAATACACTTAAAAAAAATAATAATAATATGAATTAATAATTTAATAAATACTTTTAATAATATTTCATTTCAGTTTAATAAGAAATTTTAAAACATACACATTCTTTTAATGTTTTTAATATTTGTTTTTAACCTTCGGTGTGATTTTGAATTGGCACAAATTGGACAAGCGCAAATCAAGGGCTACCTGTAATCGGAATAATTAGGATTATGTGAAAGGAACAGTCTTATTCTCCTTCCTTCTTCAGCATGCACGGACATTGCCACAAAAATTGTCCATTCCCTGTACTTAATTGTCTCTATCCAGATTTTTTTGTTTTGCAATTCTTTAAACTCAGTTTCTTACAGGTCCATAAAACTTCTTAAATTACTTGATCCATACTGTTTTTGTATCTGCATTTATCCTGCCCAGGCCATTTCAGTCTGTTTAATTTCATAGTTTTTCTTACTGTTTATGGGGATCAGTAAAGTTGGTGGATTTCCTAATGTATTCTTAGAGTTTTAGTATTATTTAATTTTAACTGGCATATAATTGTTTTTTTAGTATTATGTGTTCAGAAGTGTGAAGTTGGGCAATATATTAGCTTGTTGTATTCCAAGTCTCAGAGCCATACAGAGCTGTAGGTATTATTGGTATTTGATGAGTTATCTGCTTTCTCTGTTTGTGATATGTTTGTTTTTTCAGTCCCTTTCTCTGTTTGTGGTATACATGTTTTTTTAGTGCCATAACACTTTCTAGGTCATTATATACTCTGTTATTTGCATTTTTTCTTTCAGTATGTTGTTAAATATTGTGTATAGCTGGCTGAATGATTCTATAACTCTGCAGATGATTTTAGAGATTGATGTTGCCAGAGTTTTTATGCATTTTGTTGGTTAATTTTCTTTCCATATTATTTGTACGACAGTTTGCAGGAAAGATTGGGAAAATTTTCTGAAATTGTTTTGGTTATTTTGTAAATTTAGCCTCTAGTTCTGAATGTGTTACGAGGGGCGTTCAGAAAGTAATGCACCACATCGTTTTTCTCAGGAGCTGTTTATTCAAAAAGCATGAAATTTATACACAATATACATGGATATGTCATGTAAACATCAGTATTATTCAAGATAATCCCCATCAACTTGTACGGCTTTATGCCAGCGCGAAACAGGTGCATGTATTCCTAGCCCGTACCAGATTTTTTCTTGATCATGTAGCCATTTCTTCGCTGCATGAATCACTCCTTCATCATCTTCAAACCTTGTCCCACGGAGTGCATCTTTAAGTGGACCAAATAGATGAAAATCAGAGGGTGCCAAATCGGGATTATAGGGTTAATGGGGTAGTACAGTCCAACCCAATTTGGTGATTGCTTCCCGTGTTGCCAGACTTGTGTGAGGTCGCGCATTGTCGTGAAGGAGAAGCAGGTCTGCTGGATTCTTGTGCGGCCGAACTCTGCGAAAATGTTGATTGAGTTTTTTCAATGTCTTAATGTAAGCTTGCGAATTGATTGTCTCTCCTTTTGGCATAACGTCCACAAGAATCACACCTTCAATGTCCCAAAAGACAGTAATCATGACCTTTCCAGCTGAAGGAATTGTCTTGCATTTCTTTCTTCGTGGTGATTGTGGATCATGCCAGTCCATTGCATGTCTTTTTGTCTCAGGTTCAAAATGATGTGCCCAGGTTTCATCACCTGTAACGATCTTAGCCAAAAAGTTCTCTCCATCAGCATTGAAACGCTCCAACAATTCAGAAGAAATTGCTTTCCTTTGCAATCGGTGGTCATTTGTGAGACTTTGAGAAACCCATCTTGCGCAAACCTTAGAAAATCCGAGAGTTTTTATTACTGCATTTGCACTACCAATGCTGACTGACAGCTGTAAGGCCAATTGTTGAGTAAGTGATTCGCCTATCAGTAAGAATAATGCCCTCAGCGCATTTCAACATTTCTGCGTTGGTGGCTGTGGCAGGACGTCCATAGCGCGGCCGTTCAAGCAGCTCCATATCTCCAATTCCTGATTCTTTGATTCTCTGAACCCAGCGACTGACTGTACTCCTGTCGACTGCAAAACTTCCATACACATCACATAGATGCTTGTGAATATTCACAACAGTTTCCTTCTCTGCAACGAGAAATTCTATCACAATTCGCTGCTTATAACGCAAGTTGCTAACACGCTCCATTTCAACGATTTAGGGCAGCCGTATTATTTGGCCGGTTGCGGTGCAATTTGGTGCACACAATTGGCACATGCCATATTTGAAGTGTGCAAAATTTCATGCTTCTGTCTTCATTATTAGCTGAGAAAAACGATGTGGTGCATTACTTTCTGAACGCCCCTCGTATTACATTTCTGTTTGCTGTATTTGATTGAACGGGTATAAATGTAATGCATAGTTTCAGTTTTAATGAAATTGGAAAGCATGTTTTATTGAGAAGTTACTGCTTTTAGTTTGATTAGTTAGGTTAGTGTGAATACATTCAACCATTTTGTTAGGCAGGTATTTTAGTGTTTTAAATTTACTCACTGAAGTCTTTCTTCACTCACTAGATTGTGAACCCTGCCAAAGTGAAAGAGAAACTTGTAGACCAGTTGAAAACGCAAATTGTGGATTTGGAAAGATTTATTCTGTTTCTTCAAGGTTTGAAACTCAGTGTTGTTTATTTCAGTGGGATTTAAAATGTGTGTGGTGTCTATCTCTCTGTGTCTTTTCTTCACTCTGTTACAACTATATCTCTCCAGCTATACCTAGCTTAAGATAAATGCACAAAAGAAAAATGGAAGTAATTAAACAGGAAAAAGACAGTCTGAAGGAGTTGAATAAATTATGAGCACTTTGACATGTTCATTATAAAATAAAGACAAAAAATTCTTCAGTTTGTGAATTGACACGTGGAACAGATATAGAACGCTGAGAATTATATGAACATTAGGTTTTTTGCCTTTCTCACGTGCGGCTTAAAATAAAGGAAGCTTCATGTTCAGAACATGTTTTATGAGAAATATTTCTTAATTTAATCCAGAAATGTTTTCTTTAAGAAAAAGAGTACTTACTAAATTTGAAACTGAAAATTTCACTGGGGAAACATTATTTAAGCAAACTTGAAAGTTTATGATTAAAAAAAAAATAATTTAATGGAGTGAAGTTCCCAAAGAAGACAAAGAAGGAGTATGACTACTGATCCCTCAGGCATGTCCTACCTGGCAACTAATATGAGGTTGTGCATGAGGCTGGCAACCTCAGTATTGTAAAACAAATAGCTACAGAAACCACTGCTTACAAGAGTGTATGAATGCTTTGTGCAGGCTTCCTGTAAGGGCGCCAGCTGCCAGGGTGGCTCCCTGCTCCTTTGGGAGCAAAAAAGAAAATGGTGTTGATGCTGATTGAACAGGGCTAGTAGTGGTTAAAATTCCAGTATATAGTTTGTAGCCGAAATAGAACAGTTGCATGTGTGTTAGTTTGATAGTTACCAGCTAACTACATAGTCTTCTGTCTTTTCTTATTTGATATCCACCCCTTACTTAAAATTGTTAGCTATGAAAAAAACTGCATTTTTTTTGGTCATGCCTGTGTTCACTTTATGTGAAACTAAAGATATTTTGGTCATTGCTGTTAACTGAGATTCTTAATTAACATTTGTAAACATAAATTTGTTATTAATGTTCTGGTTACTTGCTGTCTTCTAGCTCGTCAGCTCCTCTTCTTCGTTTACCATGCCTAGTGGCATAGGACGACAACATTCTGCCTCCAGTACAATTTACCAATTCTGTTGTTGACTTCTTTCCATGCCATGATGTCAAACTGTCCATAATTTGCTTTCTTTGTCTTCCCCATCTCTTTTTCCTTCAATCTTACCTGTTGTTACTATATATTCCAGATTTCCTCGTCTCATAATATACCCCCAAAAAAGTGGATGGCTTCTATCTAACTTATAAAATAAGTTTCCTTTGCTCATCGGCCTTTTTCAGGACATCCTCATTACTCTTTTTTGGCTGTCCATGGTATTTTTAACAATCTTCTGTAAAACCACATCTCTGTGGCCTCTAGTACCTTCCTTACTTGTTTACTAATAGTCCATGACTCACTCCCATATGTCAAGTTTCGTTCTTTCTAACTTGTGAAATAAGTTTCCTTTACACATTGGCCTCATTCAGGACATCCTCATTCCCTTCATATTACAAACTCAATATTCAGGGTGATTGAAAGGTCACTTCTTATTTTAAAATAGTTATTACTTCACTCCTAAGTTGTATGAAACTAACATCAACACAAAGACAATTAACTGCCATTCTATTACATAAAATGCTATTTTACATTAACATTACAACTCAGCTTCAGATGCGGTCTATTTGACACATGATTTCATAGCGGGCAGCAGTTTTTGCTGTCTCTTATTGCTGGCCTTCAAAGCATGTTTAGACAGCGCAGACTGTGCTGGCTTGGCCATGTCAGCCACATGGAAGATCGTCGCATCCTCAGAGATAATTTCTACTGGCAGATGGCAAAAGAACAGTCGGGTGACCACAGATGTTAAAAAATGTGTGTAAGAGAAACATGAAGGCATTGGACATCAAGTGGTGATGCTCCCTACAGCGCCACCTCAGATTGGGAGAACAGAAGCCTGGAACACCAGGCAAAACAAACAGCTGAGGGCTGTAAAGAAGTAGAAAAGGTTTGGCAGAAGCAAATATGGTCACCGTTACCACTCACTTTGCACACAGGCTTGTTGGGTCATCGCTGTGCGAGGAGAGCATGAAAAAACACCGATTGTGAAAGCGCACCATTGATTAAAATTGTGATGTATATTTAATTATAATATGACGTATGCGACGTCTGCTGCTGGAGGCTAACGGTTAACGTTCGCTATCCTTTGGCTGGTGGATTTCGAAGAGGATGGATGTGTGTCTATGAGCTCCAGACCAGTGTTTGACATGTTACTATTTCATTGTCAGATTTATGTACTGACTGCACTTTAATGTGCGCCTGATGTGTGTGGCTAAGGAAGGACAGAAAGGTATTTGATTAATACAGCTCAGATTTTTATAATGATGGCGTTATAGACCATTCACGGACAGTTTGACTTTCTAACAGCTCTTCTACAGAAATCGTCCATGTCTGCTGATGAATCTATTATTAATTATTATGGAGCTTCATGTCATCCTACATTCACAATGTGTGGAGTATCTCAATGGTGTAAGGAAAATGATGAGGATGTACATAAATACATTTGTTTGTTATATATGAGAACATTGGTACATGTATGTAGAATACTATTGTCAATCAATCAATACCCTTTAGCTCCTCAAAGAGCTTAGGTCTTCAACAAACACATGCCAAGTACTCATGTCACATGCCAACAGCTCAAGTTCTTTCCATGTTTTCCTCATCATTTTCACCTCTGTATCCAGTTCTCTTCTCCATGTGTTTTTTGGTCTACCTTTGCCTCTCTTTTCCTGGGGATTTCAGAACAACGACTGCCTTGTAAGGCTATCAACAGGTTTCTTCAATGTGTGTCCTATCCATCGCCAAAGTCTTCTTCTCATGTCTTGTTCCACTGGCACTTGTCTGGTTCTTTTCGTCATCAGTTCCACATTTGTGACTTTGTCATACCATTTCAATCTTTCTTTTCTATGCAATCACCCATTTATGAATGTCTGTAACTTTCTTCTTTTTCTTTTTGTTATTCTCCATGTCTCAGAGCCATACAATAGGACTGACTTGACATCTGAGTTGAAGATTCTTATTTTCATGTTCGACTTGATTTCTCTTGTTCTCCATATGTTTCCCAAGGCAATGAAAGCTCCTCTTGCTTTTTGTATTCTTATTTTGATATCATTGTCTGTCCCTTCAACTTTGTCTATATTGCTGCCAAGATATGTGTATGATTCTACATCTTGTAGTGGTGTTTCTTCACGTTCAGTCTTATCAAATCTTGCATTTATTCTCATTATCTTTGTCTTTTCCCTGTGTATTTTCAGACCCACTTGTTGTGACCTGTCATAGAGTATTTTCATTTTGTCTTGCATCTGATTATAGTTATGGGACAGAGGAGCCAAGTCACCTGCAAAATTATAGATTGTCAAGCTGTTTAGTCAGATTCCACTGGATTCCATTTCTGTTGTGTGTTGTTGAAATTTTCATAACCCAATCTATTGCTAGTAAGAAAATAAATGGAGACAAGGGGCATCCCTGTTGCACTCCCGTTCTTATCCGAAACGGTTCTGTAAGTTGTCCTTCAAGAAGAATACTAGTGTACACAATGCATAAATGCTTACATTAAATTACTAGTTATGCAAGGTAAAATGGACATAGATGATGATGAAATAATAATTTAAAAAAAATAGCACATACTAGAGTAGAGCACTGTCCCCTGGTTAAGTATCCAAAGAAAAACCACCAAAATATTCAAACATGTACGTGTAGCTTTTTATTTTGAGATGTTCAGGGAGTAATTTATTTCACAGAATACACAAACAGGTTGCGCGCCTGTTGTTGTTGTTGTTTAACTAGGGCATCTGAGCTTGGTGCTCTTTTGTAGCCAAATACCAAGTTGAAGACTCCTTGGCATTATCTACATTGTAGATCTAGGGTTTTCCTGTAGCTTTTCTGCCACCATGAGGGGGGGAGGAGCTGTCCAAATATGCAGAGCTAAAATACTATAGTTTTGGCTCTGGGCTCTCCCAAGGAATCTTCACGTTCTGCATAGAGCCACCTTCCAGCTCCTCTCACCTGTTATTTGTCCACTGTGAGATCCTCCTGCATGCATTCGACCAAATAAAAGATGGAGCTAAAACTAGTGCTTGGGTGATTCTCCCCAAGTTTGGTGTGCAGTGCTGGGTTCTCCACATGTTCTAATTCCTGACAAGAAAAATGTGATGCTGTTTACATTTTGATATGTGTTAATTAAAGCTTTTAGACTACTTTATTATTATAAATACTGGCTTTAATTTACATTAATTTAGACACGGAATGTTAGGAGTAAATTTTAGTACAAGAATGAACATTTCTCCATAATTACAACAAAAGATATGAAATATTGTATTTTAGTTTGAAATATTATTTTTTAAAAAGTAAGTTTTAAAATGTTTTTATATGGTTTTTTTTTAATGCAATAAACTAAAAACATGCCTATTCGTATGTACAAAAGTTACAGATATCAAAAGTAGAAAACCTACAGAAAATGGACATCAAAATTGTTTTTATATTTCATGCGTCGAACATGAATTATTTGAACAAAAATTGCAAGTCAGAATTTATTACCTTAAAACAACGCACTCAGTTCTGTCTATAACTTGAGAGTTAACAATTATCTCTCAATCATACATCACGATGATAAAAAAAATGTTCACTTTAATAAATAAAACATACACCTATTAAATTATACTGTTCAAAAAAAGAAACGCAACTTTTTTGGTGTTACTTTTATAAAAGATATTTGCTGATTGGACATCAGTCAACCTATCGACTGTGTCCACCTGATCATTAACTTCTCGTGGTTACCTGAATTGTACTCACCTCATGATTCATGAGGTCATGAAAGAGGTCAAGGTCAAAACAACATTTTTGACAATAACTCGTGACAGGTTCATGAGAATCCCGTGAAACTTACTGAACACAAAACTCTCTGACCATATTATTGAATGCCTATAAAAGATTGACGCTCCTCAAATAAATTCAGTTGAAAATTCAATGCGCAAGTATGGCTCATCTCACTACAGAACAACGACTCATCATCATTGGATGTTTACAGACTGGACAAAGTGTAGTGGCCAGACAATTTAATGTGGTTAGAAGCACCATTAGTCGCCTTTGGAGGCGATTTCAAGAAACTGGCTCAGTGGCAAACCGGCAGCGCAGTGGAAGACCCAGAGTCACAACTCCTGCCGAAGACCGCTTCATACGGCTGCGTCACCTCAGGAATCGACTTGCATCTGCGTTCTCCACAGTCCAGTCAATGTCAGCAGCTCGTCGAATTTCAGATCAAACGGTCAGGAATCGGCTGCACGACTCTGGTCTTTGGGCTAGAAGACCGTACAGAGGTCCTGTTCTTACGGACCGGCATCGCCAGAACCGACTGCAGTGGGCGAACCAGCATCGTCAATGGACCGTTGGGAATGACTGGAGATGGGTTTGGTTTAGTGATGAATCATTTTTTGTGCTCCAGCGACACGATAGATGGAGAAGAGTTTACCGCAGAGTCCATGAGCGCTACACCCAGAACAGCGTTGATGAGGCTCCTCCACATGATGGTGGAGGTGTACTGATGTGGGGGGGCGATCAACTTCATGGGAAGAAGTGACCTGGTGCAAATTGAAGGACGCCTGAATGCCCAACGATACGTCGCTGAAATTCTTCATCCTCACGTCCTTCCACTTCTGGCTGCACGAGGGTCGATTTTTCAGCAGGATAACGCTCGACCTCATGTGGCACAACTCACCACCCAGTTCCCAGTTCCTCGCTGACAACAACGTCCAGACCATTCCGTGGCCAGCCATGTCATCAGACATGAACCCCATAGAACACTTATGGGATGAACTCGACAGACGACTCTGCCAGCGAGACGTGGCTCCAGCCAATCTCCGACAGTTGTCTCTTGCACTGCGAGAAGAGTGGGTAGCCATCCCACAACAACAGATCCAACGGCTAATCGGATCCATGTCAAGGAGATGTCGTTCTCTGATAGAGGCCAGAGGAGGCCATACACCTTACTGAAACGGAGGCCTCAGTCGCAAAGAATAAAAGTCCAAACCAAATTTAATGAACATCATTTCATTGTTAAAGTCTGAAAGTTTCTTCGTGCCAAGATTGAAACATTAATTCCGTAAAATAAAATTTTGGTACAAGTTTGAAATTTGGTGTCCATTACCACTGCAATAATGTTGCGTTTCTTTTTGTGAACAGTATATTTCCCCACTCTGTCAATTCAGTCACTCTCACGCAACAACTGTCATAATCTGCTCTAGCTCTAACATTTCGCTCAATTATCATTAAAGCTTCCTTTTTTTTAAATAGGAGGAATCTGTACATTCACAGATGGAGAAATTTGTAACAAATTAGATTCTATTATAAATTTAAACTGTGAAGTTATATTCTTAATACCGCCTGCGCGTCTTTCAATTTTAGAAATAGTGGAATGTTCAAATTTTCCTCCCCATGCATGCCCATTCCAAAACCATGAGTTCTGATCATGCCTGTGCAATGTTTTTCTAATATGTGCTGTTTAGGAATTGTCTTATTGGGGAATAGCTTTCTGAACTAAGATATTGTTATTATTGTTGTTATTTAACTAGGGCTGCTGAGCACTGCACCCATTTGCAGCCAATACCAGAGGGAAGAGTCCTTGGTATTATCTATACTGTAGGTCTAGGCTTTTCCTGTGGCTTTTCTGCCATTCTGAAACATGTTGAGATGAAGTCATGAGTTTCAGTTTTTCCAGCTTGGCCTGCATTGAAAGGATCATAACATCTGGTCCCAAGCTAGGAGGAAGAAACGTGTGGCATACTGTACATTCCCCACCATCCAAGAGGGTCTCCAAATACGCAGAACTAAAATACTGTGCTCTGGTTCTGGGCTCTCCCAAGGAATCATCACGTCCTACACAGAGACACTTCTCAGCTTCCCCTACCTATCATGGAGTCCACAGTGAGATCCTCCTGCATTCAGCCAACCACATAAAAGCCAGGGTTCGTCTGGGGCTCGTGACTCCTCCAAGCTTAGTGTGCAATGCTGGGTTCTCAATAAGTGTCACCACAGGGGGAATCCCTGCAAGTGTATGGATGATTTCAAGAGTCAATGAGGGTGTAATTAGCCTCACAGACAGAAGTTCACATCCAAATCTACATACTATAGCATTGTGCACAGGTTGTGGTCATATAAGGATGAGATAGATTGTTTACATATAGTTTTACCTTGTGATATGTTGTTGTGTACTTTCTCAAATGCTTTATTCAGTGAGTTGAACTGTTCTCTTTCAACAAAAACTATGTCAGTTATATCTTTATTGTTTGTAAGTTTCAATGTTTGTGTAATGATTGCTCTTGTAATCACTGACAGCTTGTTGCTCCTATAAAGGCTAGGAAATCTCTATGTTGCTGGAGGAGATAGGATTTCGTTCTACCAGTTTTGGATATTTAGTGTGTTAGATTTTGTTGTAATCTCTTGCTTTTTTAATTTGCAGATCCCCAAAGGAGCATCTGGCTTACGTCAGAAGGGGATTTCTTCTTCTAAACAGCAAAAATCGAAGACACAAACAAGCTATAGCTCCAGTGAGAAAAGACAAGACAAAGGCAACCACAAGGTTTGAAAATGTTTATAGTACATTTTCTGAGCATTGCTTGTTAACTATTAGATAATTCTATTGACCATAAGAAGGTACGGGAGTAATCTATATAACACGGTGTAAGAATAATAATCTTGATTCCTTTTTTTTTTTCACACTGTAATTAGTGTTTACTCTGTGTAGAAGATGCAGATACTGCTCCGTCAGGCATATTGTAAGAAGCAATAATGTGAGGCTGGCCACCTCATCATGTAAAACAAATGGCAACAGGAATTAGTGCACCAGAAGCATATGAATGTTTCGGTACAGGATTCCTAGGCTAGATGCAGTGATGGCTCTGTGCTCTATAAGAAATGAAAAAGGAAATGATGATGATGACCTATAGTGTATGTATAACTTTAGATGCACAAGAAGCAAGGACAGTAAATAGATTTTGGGCAGTATCAGAGTCTTGTTGGTTAAATTGAATTGCAGACCACTGGGTATTGATTTAATTCAAATGTGTGCACCAGTAAAGAAGACAGTACTGACCCATCCCACAGTGAACTAGACATATCTATAACCCACTGCAAATTTGAGACAGCTGTAGTTCTTGGAGACTTCCAGTGCAAAAATTGGAAGATGTTATTGGTGCTTGCGGCCTGGGTGAAAGAAATCAGAGAGGTAACAGGCTGATAAGAGTGGGCAAGAACATGTGATATGATAGTAGGAAACATCTGATGTGGGCAACATCCAGTACAAAACACCTTTGCAAAAGCCCAGGAAACACTTTTCATGATCAAATTGACTACACACTGGTATACAGAAGATTTATAGGCAGTTTGATATCTGTGAAAACTAGGCCTTGAGCAGACTACAACGGTGACCATGTGCTGGTGAAATAAAAACTTTGAATAGAACTTAGGAACATAAATAAGCCATCAAACAATAGCAAGCTAAATTTAGCCTTACCCAAATCAGATTAGGAAATGTATAAACTGTTACAATACAAAATGCAAGGGTCGGTAACCAGTTGATCCTGATCTACCAATAGATCCCAGTGGATGGTTTGGTAGATCTTTAGGCGACTGCAGAAAAAAAAGACCTTTAAACTAAGGACCTCTCACGCCTGCATTTAAAATCGCGGTGTCCCCAGGATCAAAGATACTTTTTCCGCATTCCCAATGAAAACTGTCGAGCTGGCTACTAAAATATATTTGTGAACTGTGTGAGATAGAAACGCAATCTTTTCTTTGTAATGTTCATCATCCCCACTTCCCCACCACCCGCTTTTGAGGGCTCAGTGTTACTAAAGTAGATCCAAAAAGCTTCTGGGTTGCCGACCCCTGACATAGAACATAGATGAAGATTGGAAAATAGTAAAGGAGCCACTACATCAAACATGGCAAGAAATCAATCATGCCAGCTGTAAAAAGGATTGCAAAGAAGAATGCACGGCTGGGAAGTACAATGTAAAAAAGACAACATTTATTAGTTATCTTCTGTTAGTGAAAATAACAGTTATAAGTTATAGAAAACAATAAAGAACCATTTTGGCACAAAGAAAAAAATGTGAGTGGCCAAACTAAAAACAAAAATTGGCCAAACTTAGCTGCAGAAAAAAATGAATCTCTGTAAAGTACATGACAATTTTAAATTGGATAGGAAGGAAAGGTTCATGTTTTACATATAGAGGCATGTAATTATTAACTAATACGTGAATATTGAAACTATTATTATTAAAAGGGATAAATTTGCAGACACATTGCCTTATAATTCATGCTTCATTACAAATATTTTTTTTCTCAGCATTTAAATGACTCTGCAACCAGCATAATGCAGAAAGTCCTGACAATCATGCAGATCTATGTAATAAGTCAGGTAGGCTGTGGCAGCCGGGACTTCAAGCGGAACCTGCTGAAGAAAACAGCCAGGGGAAACCACTGGGGGTGAGATTTAATTTATTATTGTACAGTGCAAAATATACTTACTACTTACTTAGTCGTTCCTCTTCTACCATGAAGTGTAGAGATTTGGAAGAGAGCGCCATACTATCTTATGGGTTGTCTTCCTCCTGGCCTGGTTCCATTCTAGTCCTTGGTCCTTCAAAGTTTGTTAAATGTTGATGGCACTAGATATAGAGGTTAGCTGTGAATACTGAATAATCAGCCATAATTGTCACTGAGGGCAAGGTGGGATAGTTGCGAGGGACAGCTTACTTACTTAGTCATTCCCCTTCTACCGTGAGGTGTAGAGGTCGCGAGGGACAGCTATCTGTCCCAAATCACCTCTGAAGCTTTATGATGTGACAACCAGCGAGATGGAGGCACTTTAACCTCTTCCCTCCCCACTGCGTTGTGGGTTTGACTTTTTAGTCAAAGGCTAGTGGAGACAACCATACACAAACTGATGGCAAGCAACGGGAAACTACCGACGTATTATCCCTTGTACAATCATGAATCAAAACAACTTTCTAGAAAAAGACAACAACGTTAAGGGCGATTCCAGAGGAATCAACTCGTCCGGTACGGAGCATCATGTGCAGAGGTGATACCAAATCGTCATCAAGCTGCTGTTAGCAAAATTAGAATTAAAGATTACTTAAACATAGGAACTTGGAATGTCAGGATACTAATGCAGACTGGAAAATGAGATAACATCAAGATGGAAATGGAACGAATGAATGTAAATGTATTAGGGCTATGTGAAATGTGATATACTGGTACATGTGAAATGTATTTTGACAATTACAAAATAATTTATTCTGGAGGAAATAAACATGAAAGAGGAGTAGGCATACTATTGGATGCAGAAAGGGCAAGAACAGTACAGGATTTTGGGCAATATCAGATCGAGTCCTGTTAGTTAAACTGAGTGGCAGACCAATTGATATCAATTTTATACAAATATATGCCCCAACAGCAAATAGTACAGAAGAAGAAATAGATATATTTTATAATGAACTTGATATGGCAGTGACTCAGTGTAAATTTCACGTGACAACTGTTATACTTGGAGACTTCAATGCAAAGGTTGGAAATGAAAAAGTTGATGATGTGACTGGTGGTTATGGCCTGGGAGAAAGAAATGAGAGAGGTGACAGACTGATAGAGTGGGCAAGAACACATGATATGATAGTAGGAAACACCTGGTTTAAGCCGCATCCTAGACACCTTTGGACGTGGAAAAGTCCAAGGAACAATGTTCATAATCAGGTTGACTACATACTAATATGCAGGAGATTTAGAAACAGTTTGAAATCTGTGAAAACTAGACCAGGAGCAGACTGCAACAGCGATTTTGTACCAATAATAGGAAAACTTAGAATAAAATTGAAGAAAGTAAAGCGAGCTTCAAACAATATCAAATTAAACTTAAATTTACTTTTAATAAACTAATAAAATAATAGTTTATTTAATAAACTTTTAAAATTTACATCAAATTTACTTAAATCAGATAAGGAAATGAGTGAAAGATACATTACAGTACAGAATAGGTACAATGCAACAGAAAAAATACAGAGTATAGATGAACAGTGGTAAATGCTAAAGGAATCAATACATCAAACATCAAAAGAAATCGTACCAGAAGTAAAGAGGACTGCAAAGAAGAAGTGGATGACAGATGAAATTTTACAACTGAATGGATGCAAGAATGAAGAAGAAGTAAGACAACGAAGAATATGACAGACTAAATAAGCTCTTCTGTCCCATAGCCGTAATCAGATGCAGGACAAATTGAAAACACTCGTTGAGAGGTCACAGCAATTGGGTCTGAAAATACACAGGGAAAAGACAAAGATAATGAGAATAAATGCAGGTAATGATAACAGGGTTGAACTTGAAGAAGCACCAATACAAGATGTAGAATTGTACACATATCTTGGCAGCAATATGGACAAAGTTGGAGGGACAGACAGTGATATCAAAATAAGAATACAAAAAGCAAGAGGAGCTTTCATTGCATTGGGAAATATATGGAGATCAAGAGAAATCGGATCCAACATGAAAATAAGAATCTTCAACTCAAATGTGAAGTCAGTCCTATTGTATGGCTCTGAGACATGGAGAACAACAAAAACAACTACCAAAAAGCTACAGACTTTCATAAATGGGTGCTTGCGTAGAATAGAGGGATTAAAATGGTATGACAAGGCTACCAACGTGGAACTGATGACAAGAACCAGACAAGTGCCAGTGGAACAAGAGATGAGAAGAAGACGATGGCGATGGTTAGGACACACACTGAGGAAACCTGTTGATAGCATTACAAGGCAGTCCTTGTTCTGGAATCCCCAAGGCAAGAGAAGCAGAGGTAGACCAAGAAGCACATGGAGAAGACAGCTGGAAACAGAAGTGAAAATGATAAGGAGAACGTGGAAAGAACTTGAGATGATTGCACGTGACAAGAGGACTTGGCATGTGTTTGTTGAAGGCCTATGCTTCTTTGGGAGTGGAGGGTTATGAATGAATGAATGAAATAAGGAAATAGTAAACAAATGTAAAACAGCAAAAGAAGCATGGCTAAACCAGAAATTGCAGAGAGCTTGAAGTGCAGAACCGAAAAGACACAAAATCTATGTACAAGCAAATAAATGAATTAACAGGCAGAAGGACACAAACAGTCACTGGCTGTTTGAAATCAAAAGAAGGAACATTGTTAATGGGTCATGAGAACATGATAGAAAGGTGGACAGAATACATCAAGGAGCTATATGATGATGAAAGACCAGATTTGAACAACCAGGACAGTTGTGAAGGGCCTCCAATACTTGTGGCAGAAGTAAAGGATGCCATGCGCCACATGAAGAAAGGCAAAACGCCTGGACCAGATAATGTAACAGTAAAAGAAATGGACTCTTTGGAAGAATTTGGAGTAGAAGTGATAACAAAACTCTTAAATGACATCTACAACAGTGGTCAAATACCTGATGATCTGCTAAAATCCATATTCATAGCTTTGCCAAAGAAACCTGAAGCCATGGAATGTGAAGAACACCATCCCATTAGTCTTATGAGTCATGTGACCATAATATTATTACGAATTATCATGAGAAGAGTGAGAAATAAAATTAAATCAGAAATAGTGATGAACAGTGTGGATTTGTAGAAGGTAAAGGCACAAACAATGCTATATATATAATAAGAACATTAATAGAAATAGCCATAAAGGTGAAGACAGATCTGTACTTGTGCTTTATAGATTACACTAAGGCATTTGACAAAGTGAAACATGAGGAAATTATCAAAATGTTAGAAAGCATCAACATTGATGGAAAAGACTTTGAGGATAATAAAGAACATTTACTAGCAACAAACAGCAACTGTAAGAATTAGCAGCCAAATAGGAATGTTTCAGCAAGTAAAAAAGGGTGTCAGGCAGGGATGTGTGCTGTCAATCTGTACAGTGAAAATATAATGAGATCTCTAGAGGACATACCAGGAATATCATTCGGCGGACATATTATAAACAACTTGAGATACGCTGATGGTACAGTCTAAATAGCAAAAAGTGAAAAGGAACTGCAGGAAATGGTTGATACAATAGTGATAGAAAGGGAAAATAAAGGCCTTAGCCGTAACAGCAAAAAGACAGAAGTAATGGTCGTCTCAAAGAAAAGGGCTTCCCCAGAATGCACAATCAAAGTAAAAGGAACAGTTTTAAAACAAGTCAATAAATTCAAATACCTGGGAACATTAATATCAATGGATGGAAGATGCATCTCAGAAGTGAAGAGCAGAACAGCTCAGGCAAAAGTAGCATTCTTCTTCCTCGTTCGTCCTGAAAAGGATGTTGGTTGCGTTGTGCCCATTTACAGCGAAGCTGCAATATTTGTGCCTTTCAGCCGACACATCCGACTTCAGCATGGCATTTTTTGGGACCGGGTTAGCCTTCCTTCTTCAATCCCTACTATCTCAGCCAGACTGCAGTGATGCAGTCTGTTTCCAGGACCACCACTTGGAGGCGGAGTAGGGTCTTGGTCAGCTCTGGTTCACTGACCCTGACGCAAGCATTCAATCTATGGGTCGCTGACTGCATTCTCTATTGCTGCGTCTTTGGGTCCCAGTAGCATTCTATAAAATGAAGAGTATTTTATGCAACAATTCTTTGTCATTGGAAGTAAGATAGAGAGTTCTTCATTGTTATATAGAACCAATCCTAACATATGGGAGTGAGTCATGGACAATTAATAAACAAATAGGGAAGACACTAGAGGCAACAGAGATGTGGTTTTACAGAAGAATGTTAAAAATACCACGGACAGCCAAAAAGAGTAATGAGGATGTCCTGAAAGAGGCCAATGCGCAAAGGAAACTTATTTCACAAGTTAGAAAGAAGCAATCCACTTTTGTTGGCATGTTATGAGAAGAAGAAAGCTGGAATATATAGTAACAACAGGTACGATTGAAGGAAAAATAGATAGGGGAAGATCAAGAGAGCAAATACTGGACAGTTTGACATCGTGGCATGGAAAGAAGTCAACAGCGTAGTTGATACATTGTACTGGAGATAGGAAGTTGTGGAGAGATTGGATCTCCTATGCCACTAGGCACGGTACTTGAAGAAGAAGATTATATCTTTGCAAAAAGCTATTTTTATCATCATCATCATCAGCTGCAATCTCCACACAGAAGGTCTGCAGCATTGGATCTCTTAACATCTTCTGTCTCTTCTCTTGATGGTGCACTCTGATAGACTCCTGTCCATCTTGATGTTATCTTCCCACTTGCAGTGCTGCATTCCTCTTGCATGTTTGTCTTCAAATCTATTATGGTCTTCAGGAAAGGTGTTATGTCTTTTTACATGGTGAAAATATTTTAGCTGTCTAATTGTGATCTCCTTCATTAATTCTCTTTTCATTTCCTAGGTTTTCTAGGACTTATTTATTTGTTTTCTACTCTTTTCATGAGATGCGCCCCATATTTCTGTATATACACACCTCAAAGGCCTCAATTCTTTCTTCCAATAGCTTGTTCATTGTCGTGGCTTTTTTATGCAGCCCAGCAAATATACCATTTATAACTACCCTAGAAGACATTCGTACATTTATAAATTGTACTGTGGCTTTCAAGTAACTTTAAGGGCTGGGAATTATGAAGAAGTTAAGCTTTCTTAATATTTTAGTGCCTAATACTTTAGTTGTTTAAATTTGTATGAGCAGATTTATATAGTGGACTGTCCAGAATGATTAAAAAATACTGCATTTAATATTTAAAAATTTATTTTTAAATCTTTCTTTCATTTCTCAGTTAAGAAGTCAGGAGAATTTCATTGGTAATTGTCATTTTATTGATTGACCCTTGTAAGCCAATTAGGCCATTTAGCTTGCATGTTTCAGTGACCCTAGCACTTCTTTCCCTTTGTCATCCTTGAATGTTTTGTCCCATAGTCCTTGTAATCGTCAATTTTCATTGTCATCCTTGAATGTTTTTATCCCATAGTTCTTGTAATCGTCAATTTTCATTTCACTCCTTATAAGGCATAGAGCCACCACTGCAGCTAGTCATGTGCTGTTGCAGTGATTGTTTCCATAGTGATTTATTTTGCTTGATGAGGATGTCAGCTCCATGGACAGCCTTATATTACTTGCCTTTTATGATAATAATAATCATAATAGCTCCTTCAGTCATAACTGATTATGGGCACGTGCCCTCAGCTGCTTATTTTTCTGGTGTTCCTTTCGACGTTTTCTCCTCTCTTCTGCTTGATGTGAGAGCTTCTTTTCGCCTGGTGGGGCCAAGTCTGTATCACAGACAAGGGGGTATGATGTGTCTGTGTTGTGGGTGGTGGGGTTTCCTCAAGTGGCGTCAGTCTCTTGGTCTAGCATAACCTCTCACACCCAAAGATCATTGTGCATGGTGAAGAGCCACACTTTCTGTGGTGTGCAGGAAACCCACAGGCATACCAGCATTACATCCAAGGAGATGCTTAGGATTTTGACATGCTCTCACGTGAATCCGAGGGACAGTCTATTAGCCTACCCAGGATCCTAAATCTGGAAATTGGCCCATCATTACAATTCCTGCTATGGTGCGGCATGTTGAGAACCCAGCAATGCACACCAGGCTTGGGGGAATCACCTGAGCACCAGACTTAATACTGGCTCTTGATTGGCTGGCTGCATGCAAGAGGATTCTACAATGGGAAGATGGCAGGTGATGGGTGCTGGGAAGCAGCTGTTTGCAGGACGTGAGGATTCCTTGTGAGAGTCTAGAACCAGAGCACAGCCTCTTGTAAGCTCTGAATATTTGGAGAGCCCCACTGGATGACGGGGAATGCACAGTATGCCACCTCACCTATCCCCCAACTGCTAACTTAACACCAGATGTGGGAGCCCTCTGGATGCATGCCAGGCCAGAATATAAAACGCCTGGGAAAGAGACTGGAGCTCAGGACTCCCAACTCGAGATGTTGTAGAATGGCACATAAGCCACAGGAAAGACCTAGGTCTCTTTTGAAGATTATGCCAAGTAAAACCATATTTTCACCAAACGAGCTCGGACGTCGCCTCGGTAAACAAGGTGCGCTCAGAGCAGTGACACCCCATGTTGCTTGCGTAAAGTCTACTACTGGGAACATAAACATATTACAAATCAACATTGGAGTTATTCAACACACCACATATCAGAGAACTGTAATAGCTGGAGACTTCAACGCCCATTCACCATTGTGGGGATATAAAACATACAACAAAAGAGGCAGGGAATTAGAAGCAATCTGCAAAACGTCCAACCAGATCCTACAACAGAATATAACCTACTCTTTTGCACAGAGCTTCAGGCACGGCCAGCAGACCTGATCTTACCATGGCACCGGCTGACATTGCAGACACTTGCACTTACACAGTCCTGGAAGGTATTTGAAGTGACCACAGGCTAATATTAATTATTATAGACAGACAGAATAAATCCAGACAAAAGAAAAAGACCTACTGGAATTACAAAAAGGCTAACTGGACAACATACGCATCACTTTCAGATAGCAGATTCAGCAGCGTTGACATATTAGATACAGTAGAGAATACATACAACAATATCACAAAGACTATACTTGAAATAGCGAACATAACAATACCAAAAGGCAGCCACAAACATTTCAGCCATTTCTGGACTCAGATCTAGAAAAGATTGTTAAAGAGCGCAGACAAGCCAGAAGAAAGGTGGAAAAAGAACCCACAAGAGCCTACAAACTAATTTATAACAAATTCACAGCACAGGTAAGATATCACATTTAGAAAGCAAAGAAAGAAGTATGGACAAAAACATGTGAAAGCCTGGACTTAAAGAATGAAAGGCACAAAGTATGGAAGCTCCTGCACTATCTTGATGGGAAAGGAAAGAAGAGCAACCAAAAACCACTAAGAACTGGAAGAAACATCCTAACAAAAAACAAGAAAAAGGCAGAAATGTTTAACAAATTCTGTGCTAAAGTCAGCAAAACAAATCACAGAAAACAACTAGACAAAACAGTTAAGAACATAAAAACAGAACAAAGAGCTGCTAAAGCAAGCATTGCACTATTTGAAACTGAGTACACCATCCATGAAATGAATAGCGCACTACAAAAATTAAAGACCAAGAAAGCTCCAGGACTAGACAAGATTACCAATGAAATGATACTAAACCTAGGCGCATTGCAAAGTTAGTACTCTTAAACTTCATTAACAGAACATGGAAAGAAAGCATACGCCCTAAAGCTTAAATGACTGCACATATCAAACCAATTTTAAAGAAAAACAAGCCAGCTGAAGAACCTGGAAGCTACAGACCAGTCTCACTTACCTCAGCAATTGGAAAACTTGCAGAGAAAATGGTTAATACAGGCTCTGCTGGTGGCCGGAAAGTAATAAATCATTAATGACAGTCAAGCAGGCTTCAGAAAAGGTTGCAGAACAGATGACCAACTCTTTCATATTGTGCAAAAAACCTTAGATGCACTCCAAGAGGGTAAAAGCACACAACATTCATTGATCTGCAGCAAGCATACAACACAGTATGGAGACAGGGGCTCTTCGATAAAATGACAAAAATGGGCATAGATGGAAAAATGTATCTCTGGATTAAAGCCTTCCTAAGCGACAGAACAATACAAACAACAGTAGAAGGCACTAAATCATCCCAGAAAACACTAGAGGAGAGATTGCTTCAAGGGTAGGCACTAAGTTGCACCCTCTTCCTTATCTTCATAAATGACCTTTCTCCCTTCTTGAAGGTATCAAAAACACTGTATGCAGATGATCTGCTCATTTGGACAGTAGAAAAATACAAAAAAACTGGCGCAAGCAAAACTAAACAGAGCCCTAGCCACAATAGCTGTGTATTGCAGGCTCTGGAAACTAAAAATAAACACCCAGAAAACTGTAAACACAATTTTCACCAGGAGCACCAAGGAAAGCTAGAAGTTGTACCAACTAAAACTCGATGGACAACTACTGTCCAGAGAAGAAAATCTGGCTTACTTAGGAGTGGAGCTTGATACTTAGGAGTGGAGCTTGATACTCAGGAGTGGAGCTTGACAGACAGCTACTCCTCAATACCTTAATGCTCAAAATGAAAGATAAGGCCAGTAGATGCCGGAACCTAATTTAAACATCTTGCAAGCACTATCTGGGAAGCATAAAAAGAAAATCTCAGACAGCTGTACCTGGGATATGTCTGATCAGTCTTGGATAACAACCTATTGCTGCAGTTGGTAATGAGCAAAACCACTCAGGCAGAGTTGGACAAAGTCCAAAACCAAGTCGCCCTGAAAAGGACGGTGGTTGCGTTGTGTCTGTTTATGCCTAAGCTGTGATATCTGCACCTTTCGGTCGACACATCCGACTTCAGCACGGCATTTTTTAGGGACCGGGTTTGCCTTCCCATTGCGATCCGCACTCGCTCAGCCAGACTGCACTGCTGCAGACTGTTTCCAGGACCACCACGTGGAGGTGGAGTGCGGTCTTGACCAGCTCTGGTTCGCTGGTCCTGATGCAAGCAGTACAGCTATGGGTCGCTGACTGCATTCACTATTGCTGCATCTTGGGGTCCCACTTATCAAACAATACTTAAAACAGCTATTTTAGAGACTGTAGACAGCTACCCTAGCACTGCAATACATGCATACACAGATAGCTCAACATTAAAGGCCACCATAAATGCTGGACTTGAAGCATGTGTGAAACACCTAAATTGCAGCACACTAGAAATATATGAACCATGCTGAGAATTCTGTACTAATTACTAAGCAGAGATTGCAGCAATAAACATCACCTTCCCAGCAATAGACAGCCAATTCAAACAAGAAATCTATATGCCCTCAGATATAATAATGTTCACTGATTCAAAATCAGCACTTCAGGCTTTAGAAAACTACCTCCAAACTGAAAATAAAGAAATAATACAGCTGGCCGAAACAATTGACAATTTGCTAACAAAATACGACATCAGAGTCACTCTCCAGTGGATACCAGGGCACACAGACATACCAGGCAACGATAAAGCAGACACACAAGCAAAACTATGAGCAAGCATTGTTCAAACAAACACTCCAGCAAACATGCAGACAGCTAAACGAATACTTCAAAACAACTTGAAATAAGAATGGCTGAACAGATGGGCAAAAGGGTCTACTGGATGTGCCTTGTATAAAGAAATGGCCCATCCCAACAAAAATGACAACATTAATAACCTACGACGTGTGGAGCAATCTTCCAACTAAGAACAGAACACACTAGACTCAACGAGCACTTAAACAAATTAAACCCCACATGTGAGCCTAATTGTCGCAACTGTACCCATCTGTATGAGACAGTTCAGCATGTGCTGCTCACTTGCCCAGGACTCTCCACAGAGAGATGACAGCTATTGCCGGGCTCCCCAACAATCACAAACACTCTATACAGCACCACTCAACAGCTACAGAACACATACAAATTCTTCAGCTTGGCATTGACTGCTAAAGAGTGATGAGCTCAGCAGCCCTAGTTAACCAACAACAACAACAAATTTCGCCCAATCTGAGGTGGCACCATAGAGAGCATGGCCACTTGGTGCGATCGGCAGCTTCATCCTCCCAGGTTGCTGAATTTATGTCCAGTGCCGTCATGTCTGTCTTGCACACTTCTTTGAACCTCAGCTGCCTCTTAGTAATAGTAGTCCTGTTCTTTCTGTGTCTGCTGAGACCACTGAGAACTGCAAAGTGCATAGTCCTTGTACAAGTATAATTCTGATAAGTATCTCATTCATACCATCTCTTTGCTATCATTGTCAAACGTGGTCATTATCTGAAGCACGTGAGAGGAAGATCACAGCATATGAGATGAAGGGCTTGATAAAGCTGCTAATGGCACAGTAAAGGACAGAATAAAAAAGCTAAGAAATTGGCAAGCTGCTATAAATGTAAACAACATTATGCATCAGATCTGAGGACAAATAAAGTGATTTGGACACCTCAGAATGAAGCTATGTCAGCTGCCAGCAAGTCTTGAAAAAACAGCTTCAGAGCAAGGAGATGCCCGTGAGGAACCTGGATGGACAGTGTTAATGAGAGCCTGGAGAAACATGATGTGACTCAGTCCAAGGAGCTACACACCTCAAACAAGAATAAAAACTTCTCTAGATGAACTCTAGTTCAAATCCCCATAATTTTTTTAAGTTAATAATTAAAATATTGCACTAATGGACATAGTTGTTATTGTGAATTATGTAATCTGAATTGTAAATACAGGGATCTCCGAGCAAAGCTGGAAATGGCTGTTACCAAATGTATTGAGCTGGCGCAGCAGCAGCAGAAGCAGGCGACCAAGCATGACACAGACAGTGAGGACTATTCCTCAGATACAGAGAAGGTTAGTGGACTGCCTAGTATTAGGTGATGCTAATGGTGAGTGGATGACCTAATATGAAATGGTGCTAATGGTGTGACCTGGTGTCAGGTGTTGTTGCTCATGAACAACCAAGTGTACATTAGAGCAAATGTTGCTATGAGAAGCCTGGTTTGTGATAATACTAATGTGAAAGGACAGCAGAGTATCTGGTGGTACTAATATGATAGCCACCTGGTATTTGGTGCTGTTAATGGTAAGTAGACAGTCAACAACAGAATTAATAAATTGTACTGGAGACAGGATGTTGTGAGGGAGATGATCACCTACGCCACCAGACAGGGTACTTGAAGAAGCAGAAGTACAATTTCTGTAATGTTATGTATTCGTCTGCCTCTTGGTCTTCGCCGTGCCCAGAAACCAGATCTTCTACTGTTGTAGAAACGTAGTAGTAATGGGCTATTTTCCTCAAGAGATTACAGTGATCTCTCCTGGGAAATTCAGGGAGTCAACTGGAAAATCCTATATATTCTTTGTATTCTGGTACCTTCAGATCTTGAGACAGACGCCATACCTCTTTGCCAATCCGGCCTCAACTGTATAGATGCTAAATCACAACATATATAACCTCATATTTATAGAATGAAGTAAAAACAGTAAAATTGCTGCACATGTATAATTTCATTAAGAAAGAAACCAGAAATGGTAGATGATCCATTAAGCAATATACCTATCGGTACAAGATCAGCGAATACAGTTTTAGAATTGGAATTAAATGAGACAAAAAATACAAAGAATATAAAGGATTTTCCAGTTGACTCCCTAAACTTCCACCATGCCGCCTATAATTTAAAAAAATCTAGAGGAAGTAATTTCGGGAAAATGGCCTGTTGATCAGACTTTATTCTCACGAGTTGGCCAAACCAGTTGATTTTCTGTCTCTTGATGTGTGATGTAGCTGATGTATGATGCAGTTCCTACAATTATTCTGATGTCATAATTTTTCATTGAGAGATGTGATGACTTATTGAAGGTTACCAACCGCTTACATCATTATGAAAATATCTTCCAGGTGTAAATTAAAAAAAAAAATCAAAACAAAGTCTTCACCTTTACCTTGTCATGTCTACCTAGATAACCTTTTGCTTTTTAATCCAGATTTAAAAAATGCTGTAACTTTCTTACCCCCAGAGTGCCCTGAGGTCGAGTGCAGCCCTAACACAGTGTGTGCGCAAAGATCTTGCTATGGCTGTTCGGGACCTAATGGAGCACGGGTTGATGGAAGTGGGACAGTCTTCTAGTCTAACCCCATTTGGTTGTTTTCCAAGCCGATCAGCTCAAGTAACACGTATGCTGCATGCATGGGATTTGTTCTTGAAGTACTACGAGATGAAGGTAGATATCGGGTGGTTAATTAGCCAGTGTGCTTTTGGCATCCCCTTTTGATGCACAGGTTAGTGATCACTGGCTTCAGTAGATCTAATCCAGTTATTGGCAAAATGGGGGAAATTAGTCAAGTTGGAGTAATTGTGAGTGTTCAGATATACATATCAAAAGTAGCAAGTAGCCATTGGACTAGCTTGGGTTGGAATTAGATTCTGTACTTTTACCCAGATTAGAATTAGATTCTATAATTTTACCCAATTTATCTTGTATATAATTAAAACAATCCGGTTTTTTCATTAGTTTTTTTATTTTAAATATATTTTATGTATCAATATAACAGTAGGTCCTGTAGGCCAGGGTAACAGTGATGCACTAAGCTTTTGACATGGGGGTATTGGTCAAACCCAGTGGCTGACCACTGGTCTAATCGCTTGCACGTGTTCATTTCTCTGCAACGGTATCCTTCACTTCTGTCCTAGTGTTAATCCGTCGTGTGTTCTGTCACCTTACCTTCAACCTTTTAACCCCAGTAAGCTCCAGATCAGACCTATGAGGTTTGAGCTTGGTTTCCTGGGTTATTCTTGTCACACTACTTATAGTTCTTCAGTTATCATTGACATTTTCACAACTTAAAGGTTACTATCATCATTGCATGTCATGTGTCATGTTTGTCTTTTAAGCATTCCAGTACGTGAGATTGACTGTTTATCTGACCATTTTGTCTTGCTATCCATGATTTTTTTTTCCTGCATCCTTATTTGTTCCTTTTCTGTGTTTGTTCTGATTGTCACAAGTTTTCTATTCTTTTTCTGTTGTAAATGAAATTTGCCTGTTGGATTTTTGTTCTGTTTTAGCTTTTGTTAGCAATGATATTATCATATTCTTTTCCTCATACATTTCCTTTTTGAACTTCTTATCTATCCATATTCTGTATAAGATGATAGGAAACTATACAGAGCGATACAACAGGAGGCAGTCTGATCATCTGAAAGAGTCCCCCCGTCGATCAAGTGTTTCGGCCACTTATCTGTATAGCTTTCTCCTCAGGAATCACATTGCTGCCACAGCACTTGATTTTTCTGTTTATTTATTCATCATTATCCAAAATTGCCACCCATGCATGTACATGGCAGATTGTTTGCCCAAATTCTTTCATTTATTTCCCTTTTTGCTCTCAATGGAACATCGAACCACATTTACATCTGGCTCACCTTGCAGGAAACCTGCATCAAAACATTCATGTGATCTTGCCGCAAACATTTCTTGAAGAGTTTGTTTTACATGAAGAGGTTGCCAGCCGCATACACAATCTCATTTTAGTCATATCATAGGGCATCATTTTAGTCATCTCATAGGGCATCATTTTAGTCATCTCATAGGGCATCATTTTAGTCATCTCATAGGGCATCATTTTAGTCATCTCATAGGGCATAATTTTAGTCATCTCATAGGGCATCATTTTAGTCATCTCATAGGGCATCATTTTAGTCATCTCATAGGGCATCATTTTAGTAATCTCATAGGGCATCATTTTAGTCACCTCATAGGGCATCATTTTAGTCATCTCATAGGGCATCATTTTAGTCAGGGCATCATTTTAGTCATCTCATAGGGCATCATTTTAGTCATCTCATAGGGCATCATTTTAGTCATCTCATAGGGCATCATTTTAGTCATCTCATAGGGCATCATTTTAGTAATCTCAGGGCATCATTTTAGTCACCTCATAGGGCATCATTTTAGTCATCTCATAGGGCATCATTTTAGTCAGGGCATCATTTTAGTCATCTCATAGGGCATAATTTTAGTCATCTCATAGGGCATCATTTTAGTCATCTCATAGGGCCTCATTTTAGTCATCTTAAAGGGCATCATTTTAGTCATCTCATAGGGCATCATTTTAGTCATCTCATAGGACATTATTTTAGTCATCTCAGGGCATCATTTTAGTCATCTCATATGGCATCATTTTAGTCATCTCATAGGGCATCATTTTAGTCATCTCATAGGGCATTATTTTAGTCATCTCATAGGGCTTCATTTTAGTCATCTCATATGGCATCATTTTAGTCATCTCATATGGCATCATTTTAGTCATCTCATAGGGCACCATTTTAGTCATCTCATAGGGCACCATTTTAGTCATCTCATAGGGCATCATTTTAGTCATCTCATAGGGCATCATTTTAGTCATCTCATAGGGCACCATTTTAGTCATCTCATAGGGCATCATTTTAGTCATCTCATACAGCATCATTTTAGTCATCTCATAGGGAACCATTTTAGTCATCTCATAGGGCATCAATTTAGTCATCTCATAGGGCACCATTTTAGTCATCTCATAGGGCATCATTTTAGTAATCTCAGGGCATCATTTTAGTCACCTCATAGGGCATCATTTTAGTCACCTCATAGGGCATCATTTTAGTCATCTCATAGGGCATCATTTTAGTCAGGGCATCATTTTAGTCATCTCATAGGGCATCATTTTAGTCATCTCATAGGGCATCATTTTAGTCATCTCATAGGGCATCATTTTAGTCATCTCATAGGGCCTCATTTTAGTCATCTCATAGGGCATCATTTTAGTCATCTCATAGGGCATCATTTTAGTCATCTCATAGGACATTATTTTAGTCATCTCATAGGGCACCATTTTAGTCATCTCATATGGCATCATTTTAGTCATCTCATAGGGCATCATTTTAGTCATCTCATAGGGCATTATTTTAGTCATCTCATAGGGCATCATTTTAGTCATCTCATATGGCATCATTTTAGTCATCTCATATGGCATCATTTTAGTCATCTCATAGGGCACCATTTTAGTCATCTCATAGGGCACCATTTTAGTCATCTCATAGGGCATCATTTTAGTCATCTCATAGGGCACCATTTTAGTCATCTCATAGGGCATCATTTTAGTCATCTCATACAGCATCATTTTAGTCATCTCATAGGGAACCATTTTAGTCATCTCATAGGGCATCATTTTAGTCATCTCATAGGGCACCATTTTAGTCATCTCATAGGGCACCATTTTAGTCATCACATAGGGCATCATTTTAGTCATCTCATAGGGCATCATTTTAGTCATCTCATGCGGCAAGACTGAAGGAGCTGTAGTACTGTTCTATCAGTTTCTTCTCCGAGACCCCATGGAACTAGGGTTGTAGAGTCAGCCAGGCCCCTGAAATTGTAGAAGTCTGACTCCTGACACCAACTACGTTTTTTTCTAGTCATATGGCATAAAATTCAGAGTCGGAGTCTGGAAATTGTTAACAACTGACTCCATAGCTTCGACTCCCGACTCTGACTCTACAGCTCAGCATGGAACTATACAAAGTTTACTCAAATAGGTTTCATTTATGAAATTGAAATTTGCTGTTGTTGTTCAGACTCTTAAACATCACACATTACCTTTTCACCTCGCAGCATGGTAGAGAATATAATGAGTCCCCAGCCCGCAAACTTTCTCAGTCATTCCACTTGGAGATGGTTGGTGGTAAGCCTATCACAGCTAGGCAGACGCTGCTTGGAGCTATAGACAGTGTCATCAAGTCTCATGCTCCGCTGAAGCGCAGTGAGGATGCTCAGCTGAAGGCTTTCATTTGCATGGCACTTAAGTGAGTACCAAAAAAAAATTATTATTTATTTCTGTTTGTTGCCTTCTCTTTTCTTTAGTTTAGTGGTTTCCAAACTTTTTTCTCAGGGCCACACTTTCAGAATGACAATTTGTTCGTGCCACAACAAATTTTTTTGGGATAAGAAATACCTTCAAAAACAAAAAATCAACTTCTGGCAGTGCTTTATTTGTAACATAGACCACAACTACTTTATAAAATGATCATGAGACATCCAGAAAGTTTAAAACAGCTACATAAAAAAACATGATTCATTCACAAAATAGACAAATTCAATAAGAAGTGTCAGCTTGTTTTGTAGAGTAATCTCATTTATATTAGGTCTCATTGAGACAGCCTCTTATCTCATCATGTCTCAGGGAAAGGTAGGATATAAAAGCTAACAGAGAGAGTACTAAAATATTGACAGTAAAATAGCATGAGAGAAAAACTGTGCTAATGCTCAATTAACACAAATGCAAATTCAAATACCTTGGCAGCGGGTCGACCACAAATTCAAGATAGATAGTGTGATGATACCCAGAAAGACATAGAATATGACATCTCAGACATCATGTAAGGATGATTAACAGCTAAATAGACATATCTCTTCAGAACAGAAATGGGCAGGAAGATGACGACCAAGAAAAAGAAACTTATCATGGGCTTGGTAGGCAGTGTAAAAAAATACAACACAGGCAACTTGCACAGCAATAACAGATGACGAGTATTTCCATTGCCGCTTCTAATAGAAGCTGTGCTCATAGATTAAGCAAACGTTGAGGAAACCTATTGATAACATTACCAGGCAATCCTTGTTTAGGCATTACAACAGGAGGAAGCATCAGAAACCTACCCGATATAACATGAATTTCTGCCTTGTATCTTCTTGACAGACTAAAGGGCAGGCTTACTTGGGTAATAACTTCTAGGTGTCATCATCCTGTTGATTTTATCATCCTCCAGCAATTGTCAGTTTTTATGACCTATCATCACATACCTAATATATTTCTAGTGAGCGCAAGCTGGTGACCTGGCTACGACTCCTGTTCAGGACTCAGATTCTCATTGATGCTTATTACCAAGATTGGAGCTATGTTGCCCGCACAGGTCAGTGTGCTTTTGGAAGCTAAAACTGATTAATAATATTTTCTCTTTTACAGGTACAAGTGGTCCTTGACGTACACATTTATTGTATTCCTTGGATTCTTTCCAAGGTCAAATAATTACCGTAGTTGAATTAACCCTTGCATGTTTATCTTTTGATCTGCATTCATATCTTTACCTTCTGGTTGATGGAAGACTTTTTTAATTAAAAAAAAAAAAAAAACTTCCACTGGTTCTAGCGTGTCTTTTAAAATATTGCATAAATATTTATGTCTTTGTTTATTACCACTTCTCAAGCATCCTTCATTAGTTATCTAAGCTGTCCAAGGAATTCTGAACATTCTTCTGAAAAACGTTGTCTGTTTCCTCAGTGACTTTTGAAATTTTTTTTTCTCTCTGACCTCCATACAATAAGATTTGTCCCATTTAATTCTCTTGTGCATTATATTTTTTCATCAGAGTTTAGGGCTTGAGTAAATTTTCTTTACTGCTGAAACTTGTCCTTTGTTGATCCCAAGGGGTCTCTGAATAAACAGAGATTGAATAGAGCAACTGGCACCCTCAGGCACGTCCTAAAGGACGCCTAATATGGGGTTGTTCATGGTGCTGGCAGCCTCATCATAGAACACAAATTACTACAGAAAACACTGTTGCAAAAGTTTGTTATTTGGTGTAGACTTCCTTATAGGGGGACATAGACTTCCTTATAGGGGGAAATAGACTTCCTTATAAGGGGACATAGACTTCCTTATAGGGGGAAATAGACTTTCTTATAGGGGGGAATCCCAACGGGCTGATCACCCGTTTGCCAGTCACTTTGATTACGGAAACAACGACAAACGGATTGATTTGTCGTTGCCCTAAAGACGCCATTAGGCGTGATGGGAACAACGGCAAAGAAAATCTATTCGCTGTTGCCCTTAAGACGCCACTAGGCGTAATGGCCACTGCTGACTGCTTTGTCGGTCGTTGGCTAAGGACGGAAGAAGAAGAAGAATAGGGGGGAATAGACTTCCTTATAGGGGGAATAGACTTCCTTATAGGGGGAAATAGACTTCCTTATAGGGGGGAATAGACTTCCTTATAAGGGGGAATAGACTTCCTTATAAAGGGGACATAGACTTCCTTATAGGGGGAAATAGACTTCCTTATAAGGGGACATAGACTTCCTTATAGGGGGACATAGACTTCCTTATAGGGGGAAATAGACTTCCTTATAGGGGGAAATAGACTTCCTTATAAGGGGACATAGACTTCCTTATAAGGGGACATAGACTTCCTTATAGGGGGAAATAGACTTCCTTATAAGGGGACATAAGACTTCCTTATAGGGACATCTGTAGTGGTTGCCTCATGCTTGATAAGGAGCAAATGATGATGCTGAATTCATGCAATCCCCACACCCCCGACCCTATTGGAAGATCATTAGAAGTCTTTTCAAATGAAACATGTCTGAGTTTTAGATAAACTTTTTAAGAGATAGTTTATGTGATATCAATATCTGGTGATGAAATCTGTTAGGAAAGTGTTAAGTTGTGCAGTGACTTTTTATTTAACTCGTCCGTAACCCTTTCTGTCAACTGTGAATTATTTATAGAACATTCAGCTTTATGTCTGTGCGTGCACTCATTCCTAGAATATATGATATTGTTATCCCCAGGTTTTGAAGATGCTCTGCAGTCTTTAGAGAAATTACTGGTCATTAACTTTAACTTGCCTGTTGACCTGGCTGTTCGGCCTTTTAGCAACATCAGGGATGCATTTTGAATCAGCAGGGCTGGTTGCAGTAATGTGGCATATGACAGACACAGTGATCAGCACTTTTGCAGCACTCACAAGGTCCAGTGTGTGAAGTGTTCAAAGTTTTCATTTATATTTGATTTATGTATTAGCACCCCAAATTGAATAAACTTTGTGTAAAGTGACACTACTCTTATCCTAAATTGTCATTTTGAGGAAGTTTCCTGATTTCTTAAAAAATTGAATCTGGAAATCACACAGGGTTGATGTGAGACATTGTTTTCATCCTTCTGAATATTTGGAGAAAGTGTTTTTTTGACTTCTTTATTAAAAAAAACAAATGAATGAGCTGATGTGGGAAAAATTAATTTAAAAAAAATTGCATTACATCTTGAAATTTATATTTTAAAGTGGATTTATTTTAACATTGTTTGGTGAATCACAAGATTGTAACATTTGGTTACATAAATGAGTCATGTTTTAATTTTTGAACCTCTTACTTCTAATACGAATTTTGTGATGAGATTCTCTCTATCTAATGTAAATGTAGGCCCACTGAAATTTGTTTTGGTTTTTAATTGCTGGTTCATAGTACACGCCTTATTGGTCAGTGTTACTGCATTTATTAAAAATATGAAACTTAAACGCCGGGAAAGGAATACAACAGATGGGAAATCTAATAATCGGAAGGTGTTCAGTTCAGTCATTCAGTGAGCTAATGTCTTATTTATAATATATTTGTGTAAATATGTTCATATATTTATGTTGAACTGTTTTTATTGTAAACCCTTATATTAAGCTAGAATGAGATTTTATTCTAGATTAAGTGCCAGTGGCACAAATGGCTTCTTCATGGGTCTTCCACAGATGTCAGAGTCCTGCTTTTCAACCAGCTTCTCCCAGGATAGAATAGATGTTGATTTTATTACATCTTTATCTGATCTGTTTCAGTGTTTTTTATTTTCTTTGTCTGGTATTTTCTTTGCAGTGATACTATTATTGCTGTTTTTGACAAAGCCTCCAGGCATTCATAGAGCATATCATGACATACCCTTTGCTTCTTGTGACCACTGTAGTGGTCATAATATCACAAGATCACAGCTAACAATAGAAAAAGAATATTGGCAGATCTCTGGGTCTCATACTTGGAACTGAGGGTCTGGTAAACTAAGAAAGGCAGCCTGACTGTTTGCAGAAACAGGCAGGGTAAAACACTTTTGGCAGCGACCAGGAATATTCTAACAAGAATGATGCTATAGCATATGATAGAAGCCACAGTTTTAAAACTCGGAGAAGAAGTAAAATATCAAATGGAAAGATCAAGCACAGATTAGTTAGCAGTACTTAGAATGATAATAAATCATGCAAATGATTGGCGAACACCTATGTTTATAGTTTTGCAGATTTTAAGAAAACATTTGATAATCTAGACCAGGGGTTCTTAACCTTTTTTTCTTATGGCCCCCTTCTGAGCCTCATCTACCTCTGTGGCCCCCGCTCATAGTCACTATTAGCTGGAAAAAATATACTTTACCATCTTCCTGTGGCCCCTTAGAAATATAACATGGGCCCCAGTTGGGGGGTGGGGGGGGGGGGCAATATGGCCTACATTGAGAAGCAATGGTCTAGACCACAGAGTAATATAGAAAGGATTGAGACATGAAATTACCAAGAATTTTATTAAAATAATGGAAATTTTGTATCATAAGGCCTCCAGCAAAAGTGTCCACAAAGGCTAACTCTGACAAAACTGATTCACCTGTGACCACTGGTTTTTTTAAAGGCTGATTTGTCAAAATTGACACTGGTTTTAGAAAATTTACTAGTTGAAAATTCTCTTTTTGACTGTATTTATTTCCTTTGATTTTTGTGTTTAATATTGTTGAAATGAGGTCTGTCTTATTCAGTATCCATGACATAAATTTGATTATGATGTGAAGTGTTCATGTACATTATTTTAGCATTATAGCAGATTTTCAGTTCTGTTAAGGTCTGAACATGATCTGAAGCATAATTTTTTATGCCAACTATTTTGCTTAAAATAATCTACAATGGAGCACATTCATATTTATATTCTCTTACATTTTAAAGCTCATTGATTTTTTTTCTTATATGACCAACTTTCTCAAACTATTTTTTATTTGTAAAGCCTTCTGAGGTTATTTGTTATTGATTTGAATTACTTTAAAAAAAAAATCTGTCAGGTTTTATATGTTATATATTTGAATGGCTTTGTGTTTTTATTTTAAATAAAATTTTGCCTCGTTTTGGCAAGGCGCGTCCCATTCAACCTAGTCAGTTATATTATGGTGCATGTTCAAATATAAAAGACCTTTAGATCTGATCGAAAAAAAAACATTAAAAAAAAAAATACTAAGCGTGATTATTAGTGATGTATGGTAGGAAACTCTGTACAGAGCGATACAAGAGGAGGCAATCTGATCATCAGAAAAGTCCCACCCCCCGCCGATCAAGTGTTTCGGCAGCCCCTTACTCTCCTTAGGTTCAATGTAGTTACCAGGGGATGTCTTATAAGACAAAGAAAGAATAGGACAACTACTCCCTCCAGCATGTCCTACATGGTGACTGGTAGATTGGGCATCGGGCTGGCAGACTTATCATGTCAAACTAATTGCCCTCATACACCACTGCTGTGTGTGAATGCTAGAATCGAACCAGGAAACCGACAGAGGTCTAGCACAACCCCCACGTGACCCGGATATATACCATAGGACGACCCAGGCTAATTATAGACGCAATCACTTCTGCAGTTTCACTATTAAATAGTATAGGCCAGATTACACAAGACAAAGACCTTAATACTGTGTCTAGTAAATGATAGAAGAATGAGAATAAGTAAAGGGCAGAATGTAGGTTTTTGGTATTTTATAAACGTATAAACATATAAGGAGGGGAAACCTGAGGCCTGTAAACAGAGTGGATAGTGGCGATTCGCTCTCGTGGCTAGGCAGTGGGTGCCATTCGGAAGGTCCTAGTTCGATTCCTGGTAAGCCTATCACTTCTGTTGTTTTTCTTTTGTCTGGTCTTCTACTTCTTTATTTCTCACTGAGTGCCTGATAAAATACCTTTGTGTGTTGTTTGTTTATTTATTGACTTTACAGGCCTCAGGTTTCCCCTCCTTATATGTTTATACTTCTTTTGGTCACCTTGGTCTCATAGAGTGGCCTCCGAGGTCCTCAAACCTCAGCTCACTCGATTTTTACATGTTGGGGCACTTGAAAAGCCATGGTGTACCAGGAAAAGATATGAAACATGAATCACCTAAAGGAATGCATTTGAAATGCAATTACACACATAACACCAGATGTGCTAAAGCGAGTTCACCATGAGTAGAAGAGATGCATCCCTATGTGTTTTCAAAGGAGTGGCATGATGTAGAGCATGTTTTGTGAAAAAAGTGACCATTTTCCCTATGAATGAAGACTTTTGAATGACATGTTTTGTGAATAAAGTGACAATTTGTTTTTAAAAAATGACCAATTTCCCTATGTATGGAGACTTTTGAATTACATTTTGTGAATAAAGTGACAATTTGTTTAAAAAAATGACCATTTTCCCTATGTATGGAGACTTTTGAATTACATGTTTTGTGAGTAAAGTGACAGTTTGTTAAAAAAAATGACCATTTTCCCTATGTATGGAGACTTTTGAATTACATATTTTGTGAATAAAGTGACAATTTGTTTAGAAAAATGACAATTTTCCCAATGTATGGAGACTTTTGAAATACATGTTTTGGGAATAAAGTGACATTTTGTTTAGAAAAATGACAATTTTCCTAATGTATGGAGACTTTTGATTGAATTACTTGTTTTGGGAATAAAGTGACAGTTTGTTAATTAAAAAAATGACCACTATCCCTATGTATGGTGACTTTTGAAACATCCTGTACAATGAAGCATATTAATATTTATATTCTCATCATGTCAGCTCATTGATATTTTTATTCTATTATGACAGGCTTTAACAGTATTTTGTTTAACCTGTCTAAGGTTTTATGTGATATTAATTTGAATGACTTTTAAAAAAAAATCATTCAGGTTTTATGTAACTGATTGGACCAGCTTTTACTTTAAGCCTAATTGTTAGTGATTAATGTTCATTTAAATTCAGACAGCAACATACGTTTGGTTGGAATATGTTGAAACAAGTGTACTTTGATTTGTATATAAATTAATTTTTTCTTACTTGAAATGAGTTATGAACCACATTTATTTTTGTTAAGCTGGCTTCTGTATTAATTGTGATTGAAATTGACTTGTCTTGTTGAAATCAAATCTATCAGTTCACTTTGTTTTCTTGAGTGCAAAAATCAGTGAATCACATTGTCTCCCTGTGAGCCACATTCTGTTTTTGTGTTTTTTTTAATGTGAACCACATTTTATTATTTACTGTATATCATATTTTGCTATTTCAATAGCTATAAATGATCGGTTGTCTAAAATGGTTAATGGATGTACATATAAGCAAAAGAAGATAACCTTGTTAATTTTGCTTGTTTGTACAAGCTGGGCTTCTTTAGATATTACCTTACTTAGTCGTTCCCCTTCTACCGTGATGTGTAGAGGTTTAGATATTACCAAGACTATTAATTTTTTTTTTTCACATGAAGACACAGGCACTGAACTATAGCTTATCTTGGTCCAGAACTGTTAGTCTGAGCATTAGGTGCTTATCTGTATTTCTGTGAATAATTGTGTTAGTAGATGTCATAACATGATTCCTTTATTTAAAAAGCCATGACGTCTGTCCATTTTTTTCCCCTTTATTTCTACTTTTGCAGATAAGTGATGTGGAAAGATTCAGTGTGTGTCATTTGAGTATCTTATGAGTGATGATTCTTTCTTTTCTCATCCCAATGGTTTTCAATGTTTTTGGTGTTATTCAATCCTGTATCTTCTTTTCCTGGAATCCCAAGCAAGTTTTGCTGCTTTCTCTATACAATTGTTAAAATTGTACTGAATTTCTGGTCAACATCTTGAACTGCTGTCTCTTCCTGGCTCTTGGCAGTTTGATAACATTTCTTTATATCCAGATACAGATGCTTTTCTCATGAGGGGGTCCTTCAATTTACTGATGTTAAATATTTTCTGTTTTGTTACTTTTGGCCCAGAAGTCCTGGTCTTCATCTTTATCCTTGCTAGTACTAGGTGGTAATCACTTCCCACATCTGCCCCTCTTCTTACAGCCATTTGGTGACTCCCACGTTAATTTGTGGATTTCCTTGTATGGAAAGTGTTCACCAATGACAAGGTTGTTACTGCTCAAAAGCCTAATAATTTATCACCATTTTCATTTGCTATTCCGCTGCCGTGTCTTCCCATTACACTTTCATTGTATGTATTATGTGTTCCAACCTTAGCACAGAGACTCCCAAATACTGTGATAAGATTCTACCTTGGTGTACATTCTATTTCTTTTGTAATTGTTGGTAAAATGCATTTTGTCCTCATTGCCACTGCCATTTGTTGGTGCACAGCATTGTACGAGGGAAGGTCAAAAAGTAAAGCCTCCTAATTTTTATGTATGTAAATATTGCATCTGTGTGCAATTTGTAAATTTAGCAGGATTTCTCAAACACTCTTCTGCACTGTATAGCATTACCAACCTGTTTCAGTAACAGGTGGCACCACTGTAACAGTTTAAAAATGGCTGCCAAAGACGTTCGGTTAAAACAACGTTATGTCATAGAATTCCTCAATACTGAAGGCGAGACCATAGCCATCAACCTCCTGCACCGTTACAAAACTGAAGGAGAAGAGTTTTTATCGAATATTGTGACAGGTGATGAGACTTGGGTTCATTTTTTTAACCAGAATCCAAGAGGCAGTCAATGGAATGGCATCACACAACATCGCCGACAAGAAAGAAGTTCAAAAGTTCACCATCTGTAGGGAAAGTTATGGCCTCCGTGTTTTGGGATGAGAAGGGTGTGATTCTTCTCGACTTCTTGGAACAGGGAAACACGGTGAATGCAGACCATTACATTGAAACTTTGAAGAAGCTTAGAGGTCGTCTTTGACAACTTTACCCATTAAATGATCAGAGAACTGCACTACTGTTGCACGATAATGCCACGCCACATACTGCTAAACACACCATTGATGCGATTGCAGAATTTGGATGGACATTATTACCACATCCCCCTTACAGTCCCGATCTTGCACCTTCTGACTTCCATCTGTTTGGACCACTGAAAGAAGATCTTCGCGGACATCACTTTGAGGACACCGAGACCCTTAAATGCGCCGTACGCCAGTGGTTTAAGAAAAAGGACACAAATTTTTACCGTGCGGGGATACATGCCCTTGTGAGAAGATGGACAAAAACTGTAACAAATAATGGAGACTACATTGAGAAATACACCCGTGTGTTACCGGGGCCCGAAAGGGGAGCAAAGAATAGTAACACTGCACCCTACCACGCATGTCGTAAAAAGCGACTAAGGAGGGTATGGGCATGGGGCTGTTTACCCCATCCCGTAAAAACTTCGCACAGTGGGCTGATCACCTGCTTGCCAACCAATCTGATTACGGAAACAATGATAGATTGTTTGGTCTGTTTTTGTTCCACAAAGACGCCACTAGGCGTGGTGGAAACAGCGATAGATTGATCAATTTGTTGTTGCCCTAAGACGCCACTAGGCGTACTGGCCACATACTGCTTTGCCGGTTGATGGCTAAGGATGGAAGAAGAAGAAGACATTGAGAAATCACAACGGGCTGATCACCCGTTTGCCAGTCACTTCGATTACGGAAACAGCGGCAGATGGATTGATTTGCTGTTGCCCTAAAGGCGCCATTAGGCGTGATGGGAAACAATGGCAAAGAAAGCCTATCTGCTGTTGCCCTAAGACGCCACTAGGCGTAATGGCCACTGACTGCTTTGACGGTCGGTGGCTAAGGACGGAAGAAGAAGAAGAAGAACATTGAGAAATAAATTTTTGAAGTTCAGACTTGGGGCTACATTTCAATGTGAATTTTATCTGTGTTCTTGCCTATTGAATTAAATTAAAAATTACGAGGCATTACTTTTTGACCGTCCCTCAGATTATGGTGATGTTAGTGAATTTCCCTCTCAGTCTCGCTCTTATCAATCTGTTGTTGATTGGCTTCCATTCCAATAATGATCTTTCTATGCCCTTCTTCAGGATAATGGCTATGCCTTCACTGTGTTGGCCATCCTCTGTTCCAGAGAAAAGTACATTTTCCCTCTGTTGCTGTTTTTACTCAACATGCCCCAGTACATCTACTCTCACTAATTCCTAGTATGTGAAGTCTGTAGTTTTTTTTCCCTATATTTTCACTTTTGCAGATAAGTGACGTGAAAAGATTCAGCGTGTCATTTGAATATCTTATTAGTAACAGTTAAACCATTTCTCTTAAGTACTTCAACTGCCCCATTGGTCCATTTTTGTGGTCGTCCTCACACCCTATATTGTTGTTTTTTTGCATAGAAGGCAAGTGGTGCCAGTTGATCTATTTGCTAACTGGCCAAGTGTCTGAACCATTTTCTTTTCTTTTGCCTTTTTGTGTTGTTGTTCCTTGGTTTCTGTGATAATGATTCTTTAAATTTTGTCTTCTCAGATTGTTCTTTAGTCACTTTTGTCAGGCAGCACAGCTGAACTATAACCATGCAGACAATAAAAGACTGTTTATGCTTTGAAGAATTATAGACAGACAGTTCTGAACTACGATGATGTTATTTCTGGTGAATCGAGATTAATTTAGGCCTGAGGTAGAGGAATGAATAAGTAATTTATATTAATAAAGGTATAATTTCTTAACTTTGAAGTTATAATGTATAAATAAGTAAATAAATATAAGTAATTAACATGCACTCGTTGGACAGAAAGGAGGACACATGACAACAGAAAAGAAATAAAAGTGATATACATCTTTTCCGTTATGTGGCGTTGTCTTTTCTGTCCAACAAGTGCCTGTTAATTACCTGAATTTATTTATTTACTTATTTATTTATTACTCACAGGACTCAGGTTTCCTGATTTAGTTATAGTCATGCAGTTTTAATAAGTAAAATCAGCACTTAATTGAATTTATTTTTTTGTTAAAACTTAAATGTAAATAGGTTTAATTGAGTATTCGGATATTACCTGTTTATGATAAAGATATCACTTCATGTATTGCAGATCATTTTGTCTAAGGTTACCTAGTCATTTTTGTCATATTGCTATGTTAAGAATATTGTTTTTTCTTAATGCTGTGATGGGTATATTAAATCTCTTTATATTTTCTAGTCATTTTAGCTGCCAGATTGCCCCTAAAGATGTTTTCTGAAGTGTAATAATTGTGTTTATTCTTGTTGTCATCCTTATCGAGTCCTGGTAAAAATCTTCAACAGAAAATACCATATTCTTTCTAGTCCATATCTTCTTTTCCCTACTCATCACTTTCACACATAAATTGTTGTCAGCTGACAGAAAGGATGATTCTTATACATTGATTTCAAAATTTGTTGTGCTCTTTCTGACAGTTTTGAAAGCCAGTTTCTCATCCAGATGCAGAAAGTTGAAGAAGTTTTAACTATCTCTAGTTAGATACTGGAAATCAGCAAGAAGTGCTTGAAAATGGAAAAAGAAGTTGACAATATTTTGTTCACTTGCTGGAAATGAAGCTATGACATGGAAATGCAAAAAATTTGACCAGTAACATTAATCTTTCCTTTGAAATTAAATAATCTTGTTTTTTCTAAATACAAAATTGATGTTGAAAACCCAGTTACCTCTCCAACTTTCTTTTCCCACCTTCCAAATCCCCAACTTATTCTCCCCGCTCTGTAAAGATGTCTTACATATGTAATTCATTTACTGTATAATTATAAAACTAAAGAACACAATGTGTCTACTGTGCGTGTGTTTAACAAAATAATTTTTTTCTTAAACACCCTTGCCTGATTTTGGAATCATTTTATTGATTTTATCTGTGATTTATTTTATTTGTTTGTTGTTAATTTATTGAAACATTCTTATTTTATTTTTATTCTCATGGAAATACGTGTGGTCATTTCTGACTCACACAGTGTTCTTCAAAATGCCAGTCTGGCCCCGTTATTTTCAGTTAGATTGTTAGGTTTCTAAATCTGTACACTTTATGAACTGAGTCAACCATTCAGTACCTTGCAGCTCCCCATGGAGCACAGGTCTTAAAAAAAAATCTCTCCTGTGCCGTCCATTTGAGGTCTTTCCATGTCGTCTTTATCCCTTCTTCCTGTCTGTCTGCTTCATGTATTTTTTGTGGGTCTCCATCTGTTTCTCTTACACTGGGGTATTTCCAGAATAGGTACTGCCCTGTAATGCTTACTTACTTACTTAGTCGCCTACTGTGAGGTGTAGAGGTTTGTAAGAGAGAGTGCCATACTATTCTATCGGCTGTCTTTCTCCTGGCTTGGTTCCATTCTAGTCCTCGGTCCTTCAAAGATTGTTTAATGTTGTCCTCCCAGCGGACTTTGGGTCATGGTAGCCGATCTTCTCCCATTCTGCAGACATGGCCAAACCATCTCAATTGAGACTGTTCTACTTGGGTCTGCAGGGGTTGGGTTTTTAGGCCTTGACGTATCGTCTGGTTGCGGACCATGTCTCTTCTTGTTACATCAACCACCTTCCTCAGATACCTCATTTCTGAGGTTTGGATCTAGCTTTTGTTGGTTGCCTTGTAATGCTACCAGCTCATTATCTTAATGTGTGTCATATTCAGTGCCAGCATCTTCTTCTCACCTCCTGCTCAGTCTGGTTTTTTCCAGCAGTCCTTCATTGGTGATCTTGTCATACCATTACAAGTCTTTAGGGGCACAGTCTGTACTGTTAATTAGACATTCTGTGACATTTTGTTTGTAAAAAAATATTCTAAATTCTCTTTGTTTTTAAACTTCTATTTTCTGACAACAGTGTGTTTGTGCTGTAGGCATTATTTATTGTATATCAAAATGCCATGTTCTGTGGATGATAGGAAACTCTCTACAGAGCGATACAACAGGAGGCAATCTGATCATCAGAATTGTTCCCCCCCCCCGTCGAATAAGAGTTTCGGCCCATTATACTCCTTTACACTGTAAGGGGGGCGGGCCCACCTGGGTCATGACTCCCAAGTCATGACCCAGGTGGCGGGTGGGGGAAAAGTAAGTTACATTTGATTTTGTTCATTTTTTTTTTACAATTTTAAACATACCTACTGAAGAAGGCCTTATTTTCTGTGATATGAGATTTTGGTTTTGTGATTCTGTTAGGATTATTGTGTTCATTTTTGACATTGACTTTTACTGAAGTGGTTAAATGTATATTACTTTATTGTTATTCCTGATTGCTAAATTTTGAAGGTCACTTTAAATGTACATTTGCAAAACGGTGGTGTAATGTTTCATTTTGTGGTAATTTAACAGTTTTGCATTCTATTATCTTGTATGTTATTAAATATTTTACTGTATTTTGACAAGATAAAATTAGAAGGTTAAAGACATATCTGTATACTAAGGATTCATGAATTTTCTGATTTATTCTGTTCAGACATGGATATCTCATTTCCTTTCTTCTAGAATCTTACTTACATAGTCGTTCCTCTTCTACTTTGGGGTGTAGAGGTTTGACAGAGAGAGTGCCATACTATTCTATCAGCTGTCTTCCTTTTAGCCTGGCTCAAATCTAGTCCTCTGGTCCTTCAGAGATTGTCTAATGTTGTCCTCCCAGCGGACTCCTGAGTCGTCCTGGAGGTCTGGATCCCTGGCTCTTGGTTTCCCGTATTTGTTGTGATAGATGATCTCCTCCCATTCTGCAGACATGGCCAAACCATTGTAACTGGGACTGTTCCATTTGGGTCTGCAGGGGCTGGCTTTTGAGGCCATGATGTATCTTCTGTAATCTTGGATGTATTTATAAGAGCATTGAGAAAGCTACCTTAAAACAGAACCTTTGAAATGTACTCCATTTTTTGACTGGAAAGATGGACTGTAAACTCTGTTGATCTCTTATTATCTGTTTGTTAAAAGTTAGTACTTTATTTGTTGTTCGTCTGCATTATCAATGTATTTTAGCAATTGCTTCTTTTCTTGTACTGAAAAAGAACACTCATTCAGTTCACTAAATGCTCTGTATTAATAATTTTGTTTCAAGTTTCATTGAGAACATAACCTGTCTTGAATATTTTTACTGCAACTTGAGAAGGTAACCTTTCTTGAATATTTTTACTGCAACTTGAGAAGGTATCTTGAACATTTTTACTGCAACTTTAGAAGGTATCTTGAATATTTTTACTGCAACTTGAGAAGGTATCTTGAACATTTTTACTGCAACTTCCTAATTATATCTTTTATTTAGTAGTAGATGCCCCCTTCAGTCGTAACTGACTGCAGGAATGTGCCTCCGAGGTGATAGCCGTCAGGTACTTTTTTGTTTTCCCCTGGTGTTCCTTTGGCGTGTTATTTTATGCTTTGTATACTGTATTAATAATTTTTAATATAATGACTTGAGTAATGAATGAAATTTTGACAATCTGTTTTCCCTTGGTCAGTGTAGACTGTTATCTTGGTTAGGGGTTTATTTTTGTGTGTCAAAACCTTACAGTCCATTACTTGTGTGATTTATTTGTTAATTTTCTACTGACAGCTGGCAGAAGACAAGCTGGGTGACTGCAGCTGAGGTTCAGAGATGCTTGCAAAACTGACATGCAGGCACTAGATATAACTCCAGCAACTGGGGGATGAAGAGCTGCTGATTGCACCAAGTGGTGATGCTCATTACTGTACCACCTCGTATTGGGCACAAAGAAGCTTACAAGCAGAAAGGAACACCATGCAAAAAAAAAAAAAAAAAAAAGCAGCTGAGAACTATTATCTCAAAGGCGCATTATTCCCATAGCCAGTTGTGACTGAAGGAGGCTATTTATATTAGTGGTATTTTTACCATAATGTGTAAGATTCACTTTGCTTTGCAACTGTCTATGAGCATGTATCTTAATCTTTGTTGTCAGTATTTGCATATCGTTTGCAAGATTCCTTTTTTAATTTTCATACATGTGATTTGAGGGTTTACATACCTGTTACGGTCTGGTATACAATTTTTTTTTTTTCAAGATAAGAAGATACACCAATTAACCCTGCTAAAGATAGGTCCTGACTGGATTGGAAGGAAAGTCCACTGACCCCCCAGCCTCGCAATGACATGTCATTGGGCCAAAAGAGCTGGAAAGCTCGAGTGCCGCTGGTTAGAGAAAAAAAAAAAAATAGGTACAGATGATGTTAATATCTGGAAGTCATTCTGAAATTGAAGAACCATGCTGCAGTTGATAAACAACCACTGCTGGAATTAGGCATCAAATGTAAGACTAGACTAGCACGGGTGATATATGAGAGGACACACCAGGTGTGTATGCTTTCAGCGAGCTACAGGCACAGTTAGCATTCATACCATGTGACATTTGCTGAGGGAGTTTTGCTAATGATGTTGATTATGATAAACGATAAAAGTAAGAAACTGGTAACATTATTTCTGCACTTGTGTTTTTAGGTGTACATTCTGCATTCCACATTTGTTGGTGGTTCCATCTTCTCCCCCCCAATCTTGTTATGTCTGTGAATGCTTGATAATAAGTTACTGTGTCTTAATTAATTGAATTACCATTATGCCCTGTCACATGTAGCGCAGTAGTAGTCCTCAACATCCCCCCTCAACCGCAGAGCAGTTTTTGGCCATTTTGTGTGTGGTAAAATGCTCCAACTGGGATTTATGTCTTTAGTGTTCTGTCAGATTGTGGTTTTTAAAAAAAAAAAAATATTTTGCTTGCCTCCTGACATTTTCCCATATTGGTTTCTCATGACTTATTCTTTTTAGCATAAGACTAGTTCAGATATAATGCCTTCTGGTTGTGATATTATTCACGTCTTTCTATTTACTTTGGAGCAGAACTGGATTGATGTTTGACGGCCACAAAATTCTGAGGATTTTTCATGAATACACATGGTATCAGAGTGTCTAATTGACACACATGGTATCAGAGTGTCTAATTGACACACATGGTATCAGAGTGTCTAATTGACACACATGGTATCAGAGTGTCTAATTGACACACATGGTATCAGAGTGTCTAATTGACAGAGTGGTTAGAATTCTTGTCTCTTGCTGCAAAGTTACAGGATTTGAAATCACACTTCCGCCTCCCAAGCTGTAGACAGGTACCTGACTCTGCTCTTGAATCAGGGATGGCAAAGACAGCAAGGAAGGTTTGAAACCAGGTCACATCATGCTCCAATCTACTCAGCTGTAAAAAATGGGTACCTGACTATGCTCTTGAGTTAGGGTATGCCAAGGCAAGAAGGAAGGGAACTGGCTACCTCATAAAGCTGAAACTTTAGTAATGTGAAGTCTCTAACACTTCTCTGTCCCATATGGCAGTATCTTTTATGGACGACTACCCATACCTTTTGTTGTTTAACAGTGTATCAAGGGTGATAACCTGGGCAGGCTCAGTCCCATTATTTACCAGCATTCGGAGTCAAGAAAGAAGATATTAACACATACGGCTTATAGAGGAGTGAAGTTTTACAGGCTTCACAGTACTAGATCCAGCTAAATAAGATGGGGTGCCCAGTTCCATTCCCTGTTGCCTTCAAGAGCAGTGTCAGGTGCCCATTTACAGCTGGGCTGTATGGCGCCACCAGGATTTGAAACTAGTAACTTTGCTGCAAGAGGCAAGCACTCTAACCACTTTGCCAATCAGGCAGTAGAGCTTTCCAGGTGTAATATGTCAGGACAGTTTATTATCATCATCATCATCATGCATCTTCTCTCATGAACCCTACATGTCATTCTCTGTATCTCTCTTACTCTCTAAACATTTCTGTCATCAGCCTTTGTCAGAACAGGTTTCCACAGCATGTTGCTTTCTTACAGCAGTGGTTTGTGTAGCAATTTGTTTATATGATGAGATTGCTGTTTTGTCTTGTTTCATGGGAAGTCTTCTGCTTCATTCGTCCTGAAAAGGACGATGGTTGCGTTGTGTCAGTTTACAGCGAAGCTGCAATATTTGCGCCTTTTGGCCGACACACCTGACTTCAGCACAGCATTTTTGGGATTGGGTTAGCCTTACCTCTTCGATCCCTACTCACTCAGCCAGACTGCAGTGATGCAGCCCGTTTCCAGGACCACCACTTGGAGGTGGAGTAGGGTCTTGGTCAGCTCTGGTTCGCTGAGCAAGCAGTCTAGCTATGTGTCGCTGACAGCATTCATCACTGTTGACCCGTCTTAGGTCCCGTTCCATGTGAAGTGAAAAGGAATATGTTGATGTATTGTGACATAACCAGTGGACTCCTAGAGCTGTTAATTTTATTGATGTGATTTTGAAGAAAATGTCTTGTTTATTAGATATTGTCGATGTTGATGTGTATGGTCTGTTGATAAAATGTTGTGCTGTGATTAATAGTCACAATAAATTCAGAGTTGTTGTTCAGTGCAGCAAGATTGATCTTCCTTTTTTTTTTTTTTTTCATCATCATCATCACCTTTCAACAATCTTATGCCAAGACTTCCTGTTCCATGCTACCAATCAGAAATTACAGTAATACACCACCCTCACTTCTTCTTTGATCCTTAGCCGCTGACCGTCAAAGCAGTCAGTGGCCATTACGCCTGGTGGCGTCTTGTAGGGCAACAACAAATTGCCACTTTGCTCGGTCGGTGGCCATCCTTCGTACAGTGCCCCAACTCTGGTTCATTCTTTGCATCTCAGCCTCCACAGTCCTCCGCCAAGTTGTTTTTGGTCGGCCTCTCTTTCGTTTTCCTTCAGGGGTCCATAGCATAGCTGTTCTTGTGATGGCATCGGGGTCTCTTCTGAGGACATGGCCAACCCAGCTCCAGGTCTGCCAGCTATGATGGTGTGCATGTCCTTTTGCTTGCTCCGAGTAAGCAGATCTTGGTTGGTGATGGTATTCGGCCAAACGATTCGGTGAATGTTTCTTAGGCATGTTGTGTGAAAAGAGGACAATTTCGACATTTCCTTCTCTAACTCTCCAGCATTCCGCACCATAGAGAAGCACAGAAAGCACACAGCTCTGATATAATCTTAATTTTGTGCTTATGCTGTACTGAGAGGACTTCCAGATGTTGTTTAGACTAAAAAAAGCAGTTCTTGCTTTGTTCATTCTGTTGTTGATGTCTTTGCTTGCTCCGCCGTCTGGTGTTACTATGCATCCTAGGTATGTGAAGGTGTCTGTCTGTTCCAGTTGCTGATTCCTTACTGATATGGGCTCAGGGTTGCTCACATTGAGCGTCATGACCTCTGACTTCTTTAGATTGATGTTCAGGCCCCCTTGCTGGCTATACTTATTAAGTCTATCCGTTTTTTCCTGGATGTGTTGATGTGAATGTGCTAGTAGTGCAATGTCATCTGCATATTCCAGATCTTCCAATGTAGAAAATTTAGTCCATCTTATTCCTCTTGGACTGCCCTCTGTTGTCTGGCGCATCACCCAGTCTATGACTGTTAAAAATAGAGTGATTGATAAGGGGCATCCCTGTCGTACTCCTGTCTTCACCTCAAAGGTTAGGTTGCTCTGCCCAACGCTACACGTAAAGTTGGCATAGAGGCTTTTTATGATTGACACTATGCAGCTTGGAATTCCATAAGCCCTCAGTATTTTCCATAAACAGTCCCTATGTATACTGTCAAAAGCCTTTTCAAAATCAACGAAATTAATGTACAGCTGTCTTTGCCATTCTGAGCACTGCTCTATAATGTTCCTGAGGGTAAATATATGATCCTAGTGTTTTGCTGGGAACTGAGAGAAGAGTGATTCCTCTCCAATTATTGCAGTCTGCAAGATCTCCCTTCTTAGGCAATTTAACAATTATTCCTTTGTTCCACTCTGTTGGTGTTGTCCCTGTTTTCCAGATTTGTGAAAATAGTGGTTCTAATAGTTCTGCTGCTAGCTCAGGGTCTGTCTTAAATAGCTCTGCATTTAAGTTATCATGCCCAGGAGCTTTTCCATTCTTTAACCCTTTGATTGCTGTGATGATTTCTTCTTTTCGTGGAATGTCTGTATTAACATCTAGATCGTTTTCAGCCTCAGGAACATTCAGTTGTGTCTCTTGTGGTTCCTTGTTCAGAGTTTCTCTGAAATGCTCTGCCCATCTAGTTTCCTGACCACCCTCACTACTCAGCTAATTTGAACAAGAAATCTGAAAGCCCTCAGATGTCGTAATAGTCACTGATCAAAATCAACATTTGAGGCTCAGAAAAATACCTCCAAACTGGAAATAATACAGCTAGCTGAAACGATTTGACAGTCAGCTAACAACATACACATCAGCATCACTCTCCAGTGGATTCCAGGACATACTAGGCAACAAAAAAGCAGACAGACTAGCAAAACTATGAATAATCAACATGCAGACATTTAAATAAACAGTTGCTCCAAAACAAATTCTAAGAGGAATGGCTAAACTGATGGGCAAAAGGGTCTATTGGATATGCTTTTCATAACAACCTATGAGGCATGGAACAGAGCACACCACTCAACAAGCACCTAAATTATACCCCTTACATAAGACTAATTGCTGCAGCTGTAACATCCATATGAGACAGTTCAGCATGTGCTGCTCACTTGCCCAGGACTCCACTGAAAGAAGATAATTATTGCCACAAACACTATTGTTGCGCACAGGTTCTTTTGTGTGGTAGTCTGTGACGCACAGATTACTTTTGGTAGGCATACAAATGTAAAGTATAACTATTTGTCTGATGAAAAGTAGTTATTTGAGAATCAATGATTCTTAGTCTAAGGGCAATAACCCTGATTGATCGATGTTATATTCGGTTGTATGGGTTATCTTTTCTTGTGTCACAATCTGGCGTATGAATACTAGATTTACATCATTTTGCGTCTGGTATGGCCAGATACAGATTTGTCTTGCTTAAAATGTTTATGGCCCGAATTTATATTTATTCCTTGACTATCTAAGGTGATTCGGTCTTATATCTTTGTATCTTTGTATTTCTATGTCGGTCTATTTTTTGAGCTGAACTCTGGGGTCAAAGGCATTTCTGCGCATGCGTCGATTTGGGGTGTCGACAGAGAAGCTGCTGTCATGTCGTCGCTGCTATGGGCTGGTCGATTAGAAAATCTGAAGATTGGTCTCTGTGATTTATTCTAGGAAGGAGATTGTTTCTCTGTATGACTGTAGTATCAGAGATTCTCCTAGTGTTCATTATTAACGCCAAGGAATGGCGTGCGTTATTCGCTTGTGTGTGTTTTCCTAAAGCCAGGTAAAACCAAAACCTTTTTGCTGAACTTTTTTGCTAAGCCTAGATGGGAGACGTATTATCGTACATCTAGGATTGTTGACTACAGATGAAGATGACGTGTTATCTAGCAGCACTAGATTACTTGATGTAACCAGCCTTATTGATAGCAGAAATGTATAGAAGCCCAATGAGGACATTTATGTACGAATTACGAATTAATTCTGCTTCATAATTTTTCATCCTGGGTGAGCGAAGCTCACGGAGGAGAGCCATTTTTTGGATCCCGCCATTGTAAGCGGATCATCATCGGAGAACAGAAAAGGTCCTATTATCTGATGATGGTACAGAGATCTATATATTATGAAAACCCACTACTGTGGTTTAACATTGTTGCTATAAACATTTGATGAATTTACGGCTTGAGAAACTTAGCCAGGAGAAGGTTCTGACAGTGAACCATTGTTGATGATTATGTATCCGCCTTAACTGACGCGATTAGTCAGTTGAAGCATGAGACGATAGACAACCAGAATATTGAGTGCTTGCCTACTATCGTTCCATTATATTTACATGCCACATAAATGTACATCTGATATTGTCACCCATTTTTTCAAGTATACGATGATTTTTGCCAACCTGTTCAAGTGACTGTAATCGTGATGTCGAAGTGTACGTCCATTATTAAATGTATGAAACGTCATCAGCAGTCTACCCTTTATTGACTTCTAACTATGATTGAGTGAGTGACTTGTCAACTCAACAGAACTGTACACACATTCGCGTCCTTTACATCTACATTCTCACTCGATGTCAGCACTGTGTCGGAACGAGTTGACCATTCATTTATGTGTCCAGTATAACCTGATGAAAGCTGTAACAACATCACAACAAAACGCTTTATCAACTATACAACACCACTCAACAGTTACAGAACACACGTAAGTTCTTCAACTTGGCAATGGCTTGGAAAGAGTGATGAGCTCAGCAGCCCTAGTTAAACAACAACAACATGCCTAACATAATGGCTCTTTAGTCCTCATGTAAAATGAGTATAACATTTTGTGTAACCTTTCTTCTTCGTATACTTTTAGGTATTGGCTTGAATAAGTTTAAAGTTAGCAGTTGTCAGCCTGAGGTTGTTGGTATCGCCACAGAGTTTGTCTAGGAGTGGTGCTCGTGGCGGCTATGTGCTTTCTCTGTTCTTCATATGTTGGGCACATTTGCAGCAGTGTCAAAGCTACACTCATTGGTCTTTAGCTTGTTGAATAGGTGGTATCTCAATCTGTTGTGGCAAGTGTGGAGTCTGAAGATTACCACTTCATTTTTGTTAAGCTGATAATATGAAGAATTCTTCAGGTGGCATGATGCTGTGCTTCCCACTTGTTTCTGGAAGTGCTTCTGATAAAACTGTTGACTTCTTCATAAAGTATGCTTGAGTCAGGCAGAGGTAGCTTTCCATCTTCCTTTGCCCATCTATTAGCACCTTCATTGCCAGGGATGTTGCAGTGTGATGGAATCCACTGTATCACAACATTACGGAATCATTGACTTAGTTTCTCTGCCATTAGCACTTCTGCAGTTTTCAAGGCCTCTGTTCTCTGAAGTTACTTGAGATTTTCCTGTTGCCACTAACATTACCATTACTTAAACTCAGACAAACTCCTCCACCTTCTTTCTTTGTTGCATTAGTTGCTGAGCTATCAGTGTATGCACGAGTCCAGGTGTGGCTTGGTTAATGTTTCTGTATGTCTTTTATGGTTAGGGCTGTTCTTTCTTTTAGCATCTGGGTGTTCTTTCTATCTCTACCAGGAATGTTTTCTATCATTTAAAGGAAGCGCTACATTTCCAAACAGGAAGCTTGTATGCAGTGCAGATGGCTGTGGTTGTTAACATGGAATTTTATTTGGGTCTGCTCTCATCTTTGTTTTTGTTAATTCTACAAAGCTGCTTCGCTTCAGTCATCCCCTTCCAATGACCATTGATTCTCTGGTTCTTTGTGTGATAACCTTTTGAAGAGAGAGTAGGTAAGAAATTGAAACAAAAGGACCTAAAGACCATGCAAACACAACAAAAACAATAATGGAGCAATGAAGAAAGCAAATACATTATACTATCCACAAACTTTCTCAATCACATAGAAAAAATTCAGATATCATTGTTTTTCCTTTGCATTGCTTACGGAGCATGGAACCGTCTCTGCAGCTGATAACTTTGCAGGAAGCCTGCATGGCGTATTCACATGCTCCTGTAGCTGTGGTTTCTGTAGTTATTTGTTTGTGCATGATTAGGTTGCCACTGCCATTTACAACCTCATACACCGATACCTCGACTTTCGTCGCTTCGCTCTTTCGTCGGTTTTCAATTCTAACCACGTTTCCAAATTTCGTCGCTCGCTTCGCTCTTTCGTCGCATTTGGTCACAACTGCGCGTCATCTTGATTGTTTCGTCGTTCAGTCTTTGAACAGAAATCGTTCGATGTGCACTGTTTTTTTTTTAAGTTGTCCGCATTGAATCTCTTATATTTGTCATTAAACATATTAATACTACTTATTTTTGTGATTAAAATAACAAAACTATTCATACTATATTATTTTTGTGATTATACTGTAAACAGTTCATAGTTATTTTAGTGATAACAGTCTAATGACAGTGTTCATATCGTGATTATAAGATACGTGTACAGTTTTTATACTGTACATTTTTGTGTGATTAGGCCTTATACAGTACTACTTATTTTTGTGCTTTAATATATTCATAATGGGTCCTAAGTGTAGTGACAAAGTTAAAAGAACCCATAAGGTTCTCAATTTGCAAGAAAAGCTTAAGCTAATCAAGCTTAATGAACAAGGCATCTTAAATGCTGAAATAGGCCGCAGGCTAGGTGTACCAAGCACTACAGTTGGCACAATTGTAAAGAACAGAGCTAAAGTGTTAGAGGAAATTAAAAACGCTACGCCAGTGCATACCAAACTTATTAGAAAGAGGCACAATTTAATTGGTGAGATGGAGAAAGTGTTAAATGTGTGGATTGAAGACCAAGTCAGCCACAACATTCCTCTAAGCCAAGATCTTATCCAGGCTAAAGCACAAACTTTATTTAATGCAATGAAGGCTGAACAAGGAGATACATCAGCTGAAGAGACATCTGGAGCTAGCAGGGGCTGGTTTGAGAAATTTAAGAAAAGGTCAAATTTGCATAATATAGCAGTGAAGGGAGAATCAGCTAGCGCAGATACCGCAGCTGCAGGAGCTTTTCAAGTGAAGCTTGAAAAAATTATAGAAGAAGTTGGCTACACAAAGCAGCAGATCTTCAACGTAGAATAAATTTCGACAGAAGTTCAAAAGTAAATAGTGGGCTAGAACACCAAATAGCCTGTTACAGAGAACTTGACATCAATGAGGTAAACGTCTTTGTTCTCCTTTTTTCAAGACGCAACCGCCACAACCAACTTCAGTCACCCCTCCCTCTAACCCTTCAGATTCCGAGCCATCAACATCAGCCCCAGCCCCAGTTAGATCTCCTTCAAAGTGCCCTTCTCCTAAAAGAGTTAGATTGAAATCCTCCAGTTCTGAAGATGAACCTCCACAATTTTCTCCATCTGGTTTTCTAAGTCTAGAATCCCCCTAAATTACCAACATTCAAAACTGTACATACTGTATATATTCATCGTCTACTTGCTCAAGAATGATTTTAAGGTAAGATGCTATTTACGTATTTTTTATTTTCTTTACTCTTATGTTTATTTCTGTTTATCTAGGTGTTGCACGCATTCGAAAGTGTTATATAGTTAGTAATTTACGTTTTTTGGCGGCCCTAATGCATTTGTAAGCTAAATAAAGGCTATGCTTCGACTTTCGTCGATTTTCGACTTTTGTCATAGCTCTGGTCCCTAACCTGTCGAAAGAGTGAGGTATTGGTGTATTAGTCACCTGAGAGTGTAGTGGAAAGAACTTGAGCGGATGGCACAGGACAGGAAGACTTGGCATGTGTTTGTTGAAAGCCTATGCTCCCCAGGGAGCTAAAGGGTATTGATTGTATGACATGCCTGAGAGTCTAGTAGTCCTATTCTGTCTATGTCTCTTCAGAGACACCCTCTCCCCCCCTTCCCACGACTACACGGGGCAATCCTGATATAATAATCATAAATTATAAAATGTTACAACTTCTGTAGGTGTACCAGAGTTTGTCTTGAAAAACATATATGGTAAGACATAGAATATACTTTACCTATGTATTTCATTTGCTTTCCAACACATGCACACACAGATGAAAACTTAATGGTTTCAAGGCTTAGTACTGCAGATATTTGCCATGAAAACTTAATGGTTTCAAGGCTTAGTACTGCAGTATATTTGCCAAGCAGATTCAACATTATCATCATCATTTAACTTTTTTTCCCCCTATGAAGCAAGGAGCCACTTAAGATGGCCTTCTTGCAGGAAGCTTGCACATAAGTATTCATGAACTCCTTCAATAGTTGTTTCTGTAACAATCTATGATAAGATGTGGAGCCAAGCTGGAGTAATGGTTTCCATACTGCACCGGCGATCGAGTGATCCAGGTTCAAGCCTGGGTGAGGACATTTGAACGAGTGTCGTGTCGTCGACCGAGACTTGGAATGGATTCATTCGAGCCCTGGCGAAGACATCTGAAGCAGTGTCGTCGACCAGTGACTGGCGGCTCCAGAGCCGACCCAGCTCTAATGGGTACCCTCCAAAGACGGCGAGTATCTGCCTGAATGGCGAGTGGACACCTGTCAGTATACAGGCAAAATAGGGATACTCACGTAAAAATCAGTCTCAGGTTAGATATACTAACAGGAGATTCTCGCCTGGAGTAATAGCGGGCATACGTTAACAAAAACAAACAAAACAATGATAAGATTGCCAACCCTATACTCAACCTCATGTTAGTCTCCTCATGTTAGCCTCCTCATGTTAGCCTCCTCATGTTAGTCTCCTCATGTTAGTCTTCTCATGTTAGTCTTCTCATGTTAGTCTTCTCATGTTAGTCTCCTCATGTTAGTCTCCTCATGTTAGTCTTCTCATGTTAGTCTTCTCATGTTAGTCTCCTCATGTTAGTCTCCTCATACGACACGCATGAGGGAGCGGTAGTCCTATTCTTTCTTTGTCTCCTTCGAGACACCCCTGGAACCACACAGGGCATTTGACATTATAGTTGTTAGTAATGTCAAAAGTAACGGTCATCAACAAAGTTTTCACACAACAAAAAAATGTATGGCAACTGTCAGTATGGATTTACATTCTTCCTGCTCTGCAATGGGATACCTGTATTTTCCCTTGTTAAAAGTTATTAATATCCGCAGCGTCTCTCACTCTTTCCTGGAAATAAATGTGAATGGAAACAGCAGAAGTTTTATAACTGAGGGTAAAATTAAAGTTATGGCTGACACCCAGTGGCTTTGTGACAATAAGAAATTATCCATTTCATTAAATTAGTTTAGTTAACAAGCTTTATTCTCTGCATTATCACAAACCTCGTATCCATCTCACATGTTCAACAAGCATTTGTTATGTTTCAGAATTTAGTTTGAGAAAGAAATCATTATAGAAAGTACTGCGAAGTTAAGCTACAGTTGCTGGTTATAAAAAGCATGAACAGTGAAGAATATATGTTGCGCCACATTGTTTTGTTAAAATGAAGCTTATGCATTTTCATGTAACCTTAATGTTATCTATTGTGTAACACCTGTATGCAATTACTCCCACATTTTTTAATAAGAACTGTAGTGATAAATGTATATTGAGACAAACAGATCATTAGCACTCATAATGCACAGTATGTAGACAGTGAAAGAGAAAGATAAAAATTAGTAACACCACCCAAGATGACCTCTTCCACCTCACCATAAGAACATAATATCTACTTGGGTAACTATGACAGCATAAAAGATGTTTTTAATAAACCATCCCCTTCAAACAGGATGCAAAGATATTCACGCAAAATGATTTCCTCTGTGTTGAAAAGGGTCACAATAAGAGACTTGTTATTCGCTGATGACACTGCAATCGTCATTCAAAGTCAACAGGAGCTTCAGAGCGTGATGAATTGCTTAACCCAAACATGCAAGAACACAATAAGTCTAGAGAAAAGAAATTTGCTCAGTCAGGATGTGGATGTTGCACCAGTTATCACTATCGATAACTATGAATTGGCAGTGGTGCACCACTTCACATTCCAGTGGTCTACCATCAACGACAAACTCTCTCTGGACACAAAAATTGACAGCCACATTGGCAAAGCTGCAGCCACATTTGCCCACCTCACAACGCATGTTTGAGGAAACTCTCAACTCACAACGAAGACCAAAGCTGTGTTATATAATGCCCGTATCACCAGCACACTTCTATATGGCAGTGAGATGTGGACAACCTATGCTAAGAAAGAAATAAGGCTCCATACCTTCCATCTACAGTCTATGCCACATCCTTGGTATTTCGTGGAAGGACAATGTGACATATGTGGAGGTGTTGTCACGTGCTTGCTTTCAAAGCATGTATACCCTGGTTAGACAGCACAGACTACACTGGCTTGGCCATGTCCGCCGCATGGAAGATGGTTGCATCCTGAAAGATACCTTCTATGGATAACTGGCAGATGGCAAAAGACCAGTTGGGCGACCACAGCTGAGGTTCAAAGATGTGTTCAAGAGAGACATGAGGGCACTGGACATAAATCCAGCAACCTTGGAGGATGAAGCTGCTGATCGCACCAAGTGGCAATACTCTCGATGGTGCCACCTCAGATTGGGTGAAACGAAGCTCTCACAACAAGCAGAAGAGATGAGAAGACATCGAAAGGAACACCAGGAAAAAAAGTAGCTGAGGGCTGTCACCTCAGGGGTGCATTCCCCTGAGTTATACCGTAACTGAAGAGGCTATTATTATTATTATAATGAAATATTTCACACTGTTAATATCCTGCAACGTTAGACAACTGTATTAAGGTTCAACTTTAATAAAAACCTCTAAAACAATGTTTCCTCAAACTATTGTACTCAAACCACTTCTACTTCCTTCTTCGTTCACCCTCAGATGTCAACTTGAATATGTTCAAAGAAAGTAGTGGTCAGCCTGAGGCTGTTGATATCTCTGTGCAGTTTTTCCAGGAATGATACTGGTGATAGCCATATGCGTTTACTCTGTTCGTCATATGTTGGCACCTTTGAAGCAGATGTTCAGCAGTCATTTTATTGGTGCCACAGTTACACTCATCAGTAGTTCCTATCTTTAGCTTGTTGAATAGATGGTATCTCAATCTGTTGTGACCTGTGCGAAGTCTGAAGATTACCACTCGTTCACTTCTGCTGAGCTGGTAATATGCATCATTTGTTTGGTGGCCTAGATGCTCTGCTTCCCACTTGCTCATGTATCTAAATAAATATGAGACAAACATAAAGGTATGTTTTCAGGCACTTGTAAGAAATAAAGAAGTAGAAAACTAGACAACAGAAAAACAACAGACGTGAGTGGCTTACCCAGGACCTGGGACCCAAAGATGCAGCAATAGAGAATGCAGTCAGCGACCCATAGCTTGACTGCTTGCATCAGGGACAGTGAACCAGAGCTGACCAAGACCCTACTCCACCTCCACGTGGTGGTCCTGGAAACAGGCTGCATCACTACAGTCTGGCTGAGCGAGTAGGGATCGCAGAGGGAAGGCAAACCCGGTCCCAAAAAATGCTGTGCTGAAGTCGGATGTGTCGACCGAAAGGTGCAGATATCACAGCTCCGGCGTAAACAGACACAACGCAACCAACGTCCTTTTCAGGACAAACGAGGAAGGAAGAAGAAGAACACAGGACCTTCCGTGCGACAACCCCGCCTAGCTATGCAAGCGAATCACACTATCCTCCCTGCCATCTAGGCATCACCAAATAAATGATGCTTCGATGACGGGTCATTAGTGCGACCCGCAACACATAACACCGGAAATTTACCCTGGGCAGTCCAGCCTATTAATGACGCAATCACTTCTGTTGTTTCCCCTATTATACAGTATAGGTCAGACTACACAAGACAAAGACCATAATACTGTGTCTAGTAAATGATAGAAGACTAAGAACAGTAAGTGCAGGACAGACGGTAGGTTTTGGTATTGTATAAACATTTATAACACATAAGGAATGGAAACCCGAGGCCTGTAAACAGTAAATAAATATTAGACAAACATAAAGGTATGTTATCAGGCACTCGTAGGAAATAAAGAAGTAGAACACTTGACAACAGAAATAAAAAATGTGGAATTTGGCATCAAATGTCTGTTGTTTTTCTGTTGTCTAGTTTTCTACTTCTTTATTTCTGACGCTTATGTATCTGTGCTTGATAAAACTCTTGACCTCTTTATAAGTTATGCACTTGTCAAGTTGAGGTAGCTTTCCCCCCTCCTTCCTTTGCCAATCTGTCAGCCTCTTCATTTCTGTGGATGTTGCAGTGAGATGGGATCCACTGTATCACAATTCTTTTGAATTGACTCATACCACAGATGATATTCAAGGTGCCTTTAGGTGATACGCTGATGAAATTTATAAAAAGATTTTTAAATACGGAAAAATATAACAAACAATAATGCAAGCAGTAAACAGATGTAGCAAAAATCTTGAAGGTGGTACACGGATGTAGCAAAAATCATAAAGATGGTTGATGGGTGCCTGACGTTTAAGAGGGCCTGCTCTGAACAACTGGACATTATTTTTTTTTTTACTAGATATACTCGGAATGCCATATAGTTTACAAAAAACTAGTTTACACACTCGTTTCCAATAAAGAGACTTCATAAAAGCAGAATTCTGTATCATGTGTTATTTGGTGAATATGCATTAAATGACAAAGGAAAAAGCTTTATTCTGCAAAAATAAAATTTTCATGGTAGGATATCTTTGTTTTGTTTAGACGTTTGAACGACTAGCATAATTTAATCTAATCTTTTCTCCAATTTCCTCTTCTTCCTACTGCTACTAATTAATCTATGCCTCTTGTCAACCATTTCAAAGTTAATTTATTCAAATTTTTTGCATCTAATATCTTTCTAGACTTCACTTGAGTTGACATAATCATCACTTCTTTTCATTCCTTGTGAAATATACGAGCTGACTCTACATGCACGGCTGGAAATAAATGGATAGATTGTTTTTGTTATTGTTGAACAGAATCGACATCATTGTACTCCAGGCAAACCCATAGGTGCTCAGTCTCCCTCAGTGTATTTTGAAGAGTGTTCCTGTAGCTCGCTGGTTATAAACACGATGGATGCATCCTCTCATATGTCAATCTCTGCTAGCCTTATGTTTGATGCCAAATTCCAACAGTCTTAACCTTGATGATTCATCTATTGTAATGTCATTCTCTAACAGGCGATCATTAATTGTTCTCAGTATCTCTCCCTTATCCATATCTAGTGTCCCCACTGTTGGTGCTCTTGATGCTAGTAATAAGTGGATAGAGTTCATGGAAATTCATTTTCAAAGAATAGAGCTTAAAAAAGAAAGAAAATAAATTATTAACCTCTTTAGCGCTTGTTATCTTTAATTGTGGCACAACTTGTTTTTTGTGTGTGGATGTTGTGTGTTGTTTGTACTGAGGAAGATGTTCTACCGAAATGATCATTGTAGCCTGGGCATCTGAAAATGTCAAATACGAATTTAATGAACTTGGTAAAAATACCGTAGCATTCCCAACAACCTAAAAAAACTGTTGAGAATGTACTGTTTCTTTAATATGATTTATCACTATGTTAACCTATAAAGCTGAATTTCAGAATGTTAAAGACTGAAAAAGCTACATTAAATGATTCCAGAAACAGTTACATTAAATGATTCCAGAAACAGTTACATTAAATGATTCCAGAAACAGTTACATCAAATGATTCCAGAAACAGCGACATTAAATGATTCCATAAACAGCTACATTAAATGATTCCAGAAACAGTTACATTAAATGATTCCAGAAACAGTTACATTAAATGATTCCAGAAACAGTTACATTAAATGATTCCAGAAACAGTTACATTAAATGATTCTAGAAACAGTTACATAAATGATTCCAGAAACAGTTACATTAAATGATTCCAGAAACAGCTACATTAAATGATTCCAGAAACAGCTACATTAAATGATTCCAGAAACAGTTACATTAAATGATTCCAGAAACAGTTACATTAAATGATTCCAGAAATAGTTACATTAAATGATTACAAAAACAGCTACATTAAATGATTCCAGAAACAGTTACATTAAATGATTCCAGAAACAGTTACATTAAATGATTCCAGAAACAGCTATATTAAATGATTCCAGAAACAGCGACATTAAATGATTCCAGAAACAGCTACATTAAATGATTCCAGAAACAGTTACATTAAATGATTCCAGAAACAGTTACATTAAATGATTCCAGAAACAGTTACATTAAATGATTCCAGAAACAGTTACATTAAATGATTCCAGAAACAGTTACATTAAATGATTCCAGAAACAGTTACATTAAATGATTCCAGAAACAGTTACATTAAATGATTCCAGAAACAGTTACATTAAATGATTCCAGAAACAGCTACATTAAATGATTCCAGAAACAGTTACATTAAATGATTCCAGAAACAGTTACATTAAATGATTCCAGAAATAGTTACATTAAATGATTACAGAAACAGCTACATTAAATGATTCAAGAAACAGTTACATTAAATGATTCCAGAAACAGTTACATTAAATGATTCCAGAAACAGTTACATTAAATGATTCCAGAAACAGTTACATTAAATGATTCCAGAAACAGTTACATTAAATGATTCCAGAAACAGTTACATTAAATGATTCCAGAAACAGTTACATTAAATGATTCCAGAAACAGTTACATTAAATGATTCCAGAAAGAGCAACATTAAATGATTCCAGAAACAGTTACATTAAATGATTCCAGAAACAGTTACATTAAATGATTCAAGAAACAGTTACATTAAATGATTCAAGAAACAGTTACATTAAATGATTCAAGAAACAGTTACATTAAATGATTCCAGAAACAGTTATATTAAATGATTCCAGAAACAGTTATATTAAATGATTCCAGAAACAGTTACATTAAATGATTCCAGAAAGAGCAACATTAAATGATTCCAGAAACAGTTACATTAAATGATTCCAGAAACAGTTACATTAAATGATTCAAGAAACAGTTACATTAAATGATTCAAGAAACAGTTACATTAAATGATTCAAGAAACAGTTACATTAAATGATTCCAGAAACAGTTACATTAAATTATTCCAGAAACAGTTACATTAAATGATTCCAGAAACAGTTACATTAAATGATTCCAGAAACAGTTACATTAAATGATTCAAGAAACAGTTATATAAAAAGGGGCAACAACAGAAGCACATGATTATAAAAAAAAAAAAAAATTAACAAAACCTGTAGATGTTTTGAATGTTGCATTTAATATTTTTCTTTAATTTCAATAATATTTATTAATATTTCACTTTAAAACTCATTACAAGTTTTCAACAATGACCAAATAGGAAGAGTGACATTTCATGCTTGATATTGGCTGGCTGATCACAATTTTTAGATGATCCTAGCATATATACGCATACACTCGTGTATTAATTAATATGTATGTGAGCAAGTTTACATATACGTGCCTTTATTTTACATTTTATGCATTTATACATATATACACACATAAGCATATCCATAAAAGCCAGTTTATAAATCCTTTTCTTTCTGTTCCCTTCAACATATGCCTTGTTTCTTGAGACACATACATATCAACCACAGACAAATGGTCTTCACTTATACTGGGATATATTTCTGTAGTGTGTATAATTAGATTTCTAGATAGTGCTTAAATTACATAGAATCTGTGAGTTACTTGTCTTACTCCATCTTTCTTCCAGCTTGGTTTCCAGGTTAAAGAATGTCTAGTTATATTGGCTAGATGTTTGCCAAGGGCATGTTCTATTCATCTCTGCTTTCACTTTTTAATTTCCTGTTGAACTGATTGTTCTTTTGTTCTCTTCCACAGCCTGTGTTTGTTTTTATATACGGCCATCAGATGTGGAAGATATTCTTCTTCTTCCTCGCTTGTCCTGAAAAGGACGTTGGTTGCGTTGTGTCCATTTACAGTGAAGCTGTGATATTTGCGCCTTTCGGCCGACACATCCGACTTCAGCACTGCATTTTTTTGGGGGACCGGGTATGCTTTCCCTCTTCGATCCCTACTCTTTCAGCCAGACTGCAGTGATGCAGCCTGTCTCCAGGACCACCACTTGGAGGTGGAGTAGGGTCTTGGTCAGCTCTGGTTCGCTGACGCTGACACAAGCAGTCAAGCTATGAGTTGCTGACTGCATTCATCTCTCTTGCTGCGTCTTTGGTCCCTGGAAGATATTCAAGAGGCATCTGTTGGTGAGAGCATCTGATTGGCTAAACGGTTAGAGTGTTTTCCTCTCATGGTAGTTAGCGGGTTCCTGGATCAAAACCGGGTAGCATCACGATCAAGTCTACCCAACTGTAAATGGGTACCTGACTCTACTGATGAGTTAGGGAAGGCAAAGGCAGTGAGGAAGGGAACTGGTCACCCCCCACCTTATAAAAAAAGGTATACCTAGTAATGGTGAAGTCTCCAACACTTCACTTCCCCCTTGGTAGTTCCTGCTCTGGGACTACTTTTATCTGTTAATGAATGTGCGCAGTTTGGATGTGGAATTCTTGACAACATGGCACGTTTCCAAACCACAGGCAAGACAGATTTTAAATTTATGTTGAACAGCCAGGCTTCATTCAATGCTGGTCAAAGAGAGCCGGAGGCTAATCTGCCTTTATTGTTAGGATAGTACTGGTGTACATACTGGATCAAACAAGCCGGCATGCTTATCAATTATTATTTTTTTTTTCAGTTATACTTTCCTCAACGTTCATTTTTTCACACACACTGATGAAATTTCATTGTTTGCTTCACCAAAAACTCACTTGCCACTGATTTTCATGTTTGACTGTCAGATTGGAATATTGTTCAAAATCTCAGTCTCTCACTTTCTCTGTGTGTGTATTTAATAGTGCAGGAATACTTGAAATATAGAATACATAGCCCTTGTCATAAAAAATTTTCTATACAGTATATAAGAGCTTACAGTCAATAAGCAAAATCTTTCTTGTAAGAACATATGGCACTTTACCAAGGCACAGATTTTGGCATACTCAGACAACCCACTTTAGATAGCAGGAACTTTACTGTTTGCTGAAAGGTCACTTTAAAATAAATTAATACATCATCCACTTGTTATAGCTTTGACATTTAGTAAGTTAGTTGTAGAAGAAGGACTGAATTTTTTCTTTTGTCTGAAAACATAGCAGAAATTTTACTGTTTGCTGAAAGGTCACTTTAAAACAAATTAATACATCATCCACTTGTTATAGCTTTGACATTTAGTAAGTTAGTTGTAGGAGAAGGACTGAATTTTTTCTTTTCTCTGAAAACATAGCAGAAATTTTACTGTTTGCTGAAAGGTCACTTTAAAACAAATCAATACATCATCCAAATGGTATAACTTTGACATTTAGTAAGTTAGCTGTAGGAGAAGGACTGAATTTTTTATTTTGTCTGAAAACATAGCAGAAATTGTACTGTTTGCTGAAAGGTCACTTTAAAACAAAATAATACATCATCCACTTGTTATAGCTTTGACATTTAGTAAGTTAGCTGTAGGAGAAGGACTGAATTTTTTCTTTTGTCTGAAAACATAGCAGAAATTTTACTGTTTGCTGAAAGGTCACTTTAAAACAAATCAATACAAATCAATAGCTGTAGTAGGAGGACTGAATTTGTACTTTGATCTGTAAAACAGATTCAGTTTTAAACACATATATGAGTATTCACAAATATTGTTAACAAAACAAAAAGGCTAAGTTAAAATCATCTCATGTGGCTTTCGCTGTCAGTCAAATTTATGATACACACAAAAAGATGAATATTTTAAATAATGCTATGTGCTGTGAAGAACATATACATGACAGCATTGACACTGATGGGCATGTTCATGGCATATGATACACCAAGGAACATATTTATACCATATGACATTACGGTACTCACCCACATGCTTGGAAATGTTCCTTTACCCTATTTACAATAATTGGCAGGAGGGATAATACTATAAGCATATAATATCTGAAAATATAGACACATTTTTTTTAATGCAGCGTCCCGTTCAACCTAGTCGGTTATATTAAGGCGCATGTCCAAATATAAAAGACCTTTAGGTCTGGAGATAATTGAGGATTAGTATATAGACACATGTGTCCAATTATAATCCATAAGAAGTTGAACAGAATATTTTTCTTCATAAATTAAAAAAAATAAAATAAGCATATGGCACTTCTTGTTTTCCTTCCTTTCACTGGAAATGGTGTGGCAAAATCTATCTTTTGTGAGGAAAATAAGTAATTTTAGGCATGGTCTTCTGAAGGATGAAAAAAATGAGGCAAGGGGAGGAGTTTGGTGGCAAGTAGGAGTGCGTGAGCAGTGTTTTGTTTTGTACTTGGTGGCAGTCTACTTGGCCAGGTACCAGACCTGGCCACTCGTGAAAAGTGTCAAAAAAGAATATTGCAACACACAACATGTCATTAAATTCACATTACATACAGGTCGATAAACATATTACTTTAAGGCTGGCTAGAATTGTACTTCAGAAAAAAGAAGAGTTTCAGCATTTTAACATCATCATCATTTCCTTTCTCCTTCTCTCTATTAAACCACCACTTCAGCTGGGCTCTCTTGCAGGAAGCCTGCTCGAAAGCATTCATGTGCTGTTGCAGCTGTGGTTTCTGTAGCAGTCTGTTTTACATGATAAGGTTGCCAGCTCCAATCACAACCTTAGTTATCTTTTACAACATGCTGAAGGAAGCAGTAGTCTTATACAGGGTGTCCGAAAAGTTACTGTGCACTTGAATATATGGCAGACTAGAGTAGCGGTTTTGATGTGAGAGTTGTCCGTTGTACCCTAAGCGTGACCTTGACAACAGACGAGAGCAATATGAAGAAGCATGTTCAGACATGTCTTTAGGCCCATGGTGGACATTTCCAACATCTGCTGTAGAAGAAACTCTGCATGGTACTGCAACTTTGTACGAGGTACTTTACTGCACAGTAACATTTAGGACACCCTGTACTTTCAACTTTACCATGCCACACTGTAGATATGAGTAAACTATATTCCATCACATAATACAAACTATATTCATAGACAACAGTCATATGCCTCCACACATAATTCTGATGTAATATCACTAGACAGCTTTAAACTATGACCTTTACTGATCACCTTCATCTCTAAAAAAAAGTTATATAAATAATAATTTCACATAAATGATGAAGCAAAGAAATACCAAGTGCCGGTGGAACAAGAGATGAGGCAAAAAAAAAAAAAAATCCACCGGAAATGGGTAGAACACACACTGTGGAAACTTGGTTATAGCGTTATGAGAAGGTACTTGTTCTGGAAGACCCAGAGTAAAGGAGATAGATGGAGACTGAAAAACATATGGAGAAGAGAACTGGTGACAGGGATGACAACATTGAAATACTTTGAGCTGATGGAATGGTATTGGAGGACGTGGCATAAGTTTGTTGACAGATGCTTCTGGGGAAGCTAAAGGGTGTTGGTGATGATGAATCAACAAAATACCAGTGGAAATGAGCTAGTACCCTCATTAAATTGAATATTTCCAAGTCACACTTCAATACAGCAAACTGAAATTGACACATTAGATTCAGGTGCAGTCATCAAGTCAGGCATAGCAGCAGTGACACCACTCTTCAGATGGCACAAGTTAAAAAATGCACCGCAGACAATTTCTTATTTGGCCAAATTTGGAGCTGGATACCCAACATAGATATCTGGTCAGGCCAGATAGCATATTTCTTGGCCCAATGTTCGATCCTGGCAGGGTACACATGCGCCCCTAGTGGCAACCTTTACCTTTGGAACGTAGCTAATAAACAAACCTACTTTGAAACAAACATGGCAGCTCAAATTTGCAATGATACATCATTTACTTGTAAGGTACTTTTGGTATATTCATTTACGTAAATATATATTTATATCCTGTTGTATATCAAGGAAAAAGTCAATGAATATTTTAAAATATTTTTCTACCAGAAATGATGTATTTTTAAAAAGACAAAAATATTTATGAAAATAGTTTACTTATCTTCTGAATAATTTATCAAATGCTGATACAAATAAGTTATTGCACAGTGTGCAAACATTCTGCACATCATGCAGTTTTCAAAACTCCTGTAATCATCTTTTAGAAAATTGGAAATCTTCCATGGAGCATAGATTGTCATTCTAGACCAAGGGCCTGCAACCAGTCAATCTTCATCTACCGTTTGATCCCAAGGCATCATTTGGTAGATCTCTAGATGGCATGGGGGTAAAAATAATTTTTTACCTAGGTAAATTTTGGAGTAAGCCTCTCCCACCAGCACTTAATAGTGTGGTGTCCCCAGGTTTAAAAGTATTGTCACCGCTCTTCCAGTGGAAAAACCCGCAAGTTTCACTAAAATTCACTTTATTTGCAAACTGTATATGATAGAAGGCAATCTTTTCTTTGAAGTCGAGGTTAAATTTCGGCAAAACATTTAGTTGTAAATTTCTACCGCTATGATGGTGTGTTTGCAGGAAGCAGTTGCGGCAGAGATATAATATATATATATATATATATATATATATATATATATAATAACATATTACAATATAAATAACTATCAATAAAGGCTAATTTTTCAACATATATGTGCTTTCAAAATATAAATAAATTCACTATTTTTATGTACAATAATGTCTTTCTGTTGTGTACCTTTTACATCAAAATTTTTTACATTAAAAATATATGGAATGGTTGCTTGTATTATAATTGAATTTGTATGTGGATATCAACCTTTTATGAATGATTGCTGATATAAGGAGAGATTTGAAATTCAACAGCATACAAATTAACAAACACAAACATCAAACATAGATTTTTCGTTCGGCATACAAGTAATTTATGAATAGATGTCTTACAGGCAGCAACGCACTTGAACAGCGCAACAACAAAAATCTAACATAAAACAAAAGAGATCTTTAATTCCTGGAAGCATAAAAAAGTATATCAATATCCTCATCATCATTACCCTTCAGCATCACGTGCAGAAGAAGCTTTCAATAAACTAATGCCAAGCCTTCCTGTCCTGTGCCACATGTTTAAGTTCTTTCCATATTTTCTTTATCCCTTTCATATCTGTCTCTAGTTCCCTTCTCCATTTTTTTTAAACATTTCCCTATACTTCCATTCTCCTTTCTTTAAAAACATTTCCCTATACTTCCATTCTCCTTTTTTTTTAAACATTTCCCTATACTTCCCTTCTGAATTGTTTGAACATTACCCTATACTTCCCTTCTCCATTTTTTTAACATTTCCCTATACTTACCTTCTCCATTTTTACACATTTCCTTATACTTCTATTGCCTCATGTAGCTACTGGGAGTCTCTGATGAGACAAAGAAAGAATAGGAGTAATGCATCCTCAGGGATGTCATACTAATATGAGGCTGTGTATGGGGCTGGCAACATCATCAAGTAGAACAAGTTGGTGCAGAAAAAACTGCTATAACAACACGTGAATGTTTAGTGCAGGATTCCTGGAGGTGGTCCAGCTCCATAAGGCGTGCAAAGTGATAATTAAATTTCTATTTCCTTGGGTATTCCAGAACAAGGACTGCCTAGTAATACTCTAAGCTGGTTTCTGCCATGTGTGATTTATATAATGCCAGGGCCTTTTCCTCACCTACTGTTCCACTGCTATTTGTCTGGTTCTTTAAACTGTGTACACAGAGTGAAAATAAATGATGTGTTTAAGTTCTATGGTTATGTAGTTTGGCTGAGTTAACAAACCATTACAGTTATCATTGTTGAACATCTTATCACTACAACCAGCAGCACCCATATTCTCAAGCTAAGTCAGCATCCTGTCACACAAAACATGGCAACATTGTCAATTTTCTGTCACATTTACTTTGCCGATGATGTTGCCCTGATTGTTAAATCAGAGGCACATCTTCAATCCAAGCTGCAAGTGTGGAAGGAAGAGCCGGAGAAGAGAGGGATGATCATCAGCACTCCAAAACAAATAATAATAATAAATTCTTTAAGCACCAAACACGGCGCATAAGGCAGAAACCAGTGCTCTCCAGGTTGTACGTTGTGACGCCACTCCTCTTAGCTCGTGCACATTGTTTAATCCCAACGTTCTTCCTTCTCTTATTATTGTTCTTCTGAGTGTTTCTTTTGGTCTTCCTTTTTTCCTCTTACCCTCAGGAACCCAAGTGAGTGCCTGCAATGGTATTCTGTTGTTTTGCATGGTGATATCACGAGAGGAAAGAAGGCATCAGATCAAGATGGGAAAACAGGTCCTGTAGCAGGTCAACCACTTTAAACACCTTGGAGCTGTCACAGACTGGAAGGTAGGCATCAAAGAAGATTTGGCTACTCGAAGAGCAGCAGCTGGGAAACTTTTTCAGGCCATAAATCAAGGATTCCTCAATAACAGAGAAGTTGGGAAGAAAACTAAGATGGCTGTATACTGCTCCACCTATGTGCCAGTCCTGACGTAAGGATGCAAATCATGGGAATTGACTACAACCCACAAAAGTAAGATCCAAACCTCAGAATTCAGGTATATGAGAAAGGTGGTTGAAGTAAAAATAAGAGACATGGTCTGCAACCAGACGATACGTCAAGGCCTAAAAACCCAACCCCTGCAGATCCAAGTAGAACAGTCCCAACTAAGATGGTTCGGCCATGTCTGCAGAATGGGAGAAGATCGACTGCCATGGCAGGTATGGAAGGCTAATAGCCAGGGATTCAGATCTCCAGGACAACCCAGAGTCTGTTGGGAGGACATTAGAAAGTCTCTGAAGGACCAAGGACTAGAATGGAACCAGGCCAGTAGGAAGACAGCCGATAGGATAGTATGGCACTCTCTCTTCCAAATCTCTACGCCTCATGGTAGAAGAGGAATGAGTAAGTAAGTAAGACAGACATGAATGGGATGAAGAAAACATGGAAAGACCTTGAGCTGATGGACATAACAGGCAGATTTGGCGCGTTTGTTGAAGGTCAAGGCTCCTTAGGGAGTTTAAAGGTGATGAATGATAGTGAGTGAGTGTGTGTGTGTGTGTTTGTGTGTGTGTGTGTTGAAGCCATCTTATGTATTCTATTGACTTTGTTTTACATTTGATTTTTCATATTAGAGAACACGACCCACAAATTGTTGAATAGGTTTAACCTATAGGTTAAAAATAGGTGATATTTTTTTAAAAGTCATTCTTTTGAAGTTGTAGCAAACAGAAATTGCATCTACAATAGACATGTCTTTATTTGATTGTGTTACAGGCATCTGTGATATTTGTGCAAGGCAAATTTCTTTTCTCTTGACCACCTATACAAGATCCCAAAAGTTATCACAATATGCAGATCAATAGAAGTTTGGAGAAGTATCAAAAGAAATGATGGAATGAATGGAGAAGGGAGGCATTGAAAGGAACAGACTTAATAATGGCTCAAGAGCGAAGAAGGAGAGACAAAAATGTGCCTATAATGTTGATATTGGCTGGGTTTTACATTTTAGTAACTCATGTTATTCACACAAGTCTCTGTGAGGTAGGAAGCCATGGCGAGCTATTGCATATATACCTTTGAATTACATGGTCTAAAATGTTTAACTCACAATTTTGTAGAAACAATGGGAGGGAGGGGAATCCCTCAGTACAATAAATACTTTACTGATAAGATGCCAAAAAAAATGAGATTAGTTTGTTAAAGTAAATGTTACTTACTTACTTAGTCGATCCTCTTCTACCGTGAGGTGTAGAGCTTTGGATCCATGGCTCTTAGCTTCCCATCCCTGCCGTGGCAACTGATCTTCTCCCATTCTGCAGACATGTCTGTCTCTATGTGTTATTTGGTCTTCCTCTATCTCTCTTTCCCTGAGGATTCTATAACAATGACTGCCTTGTAATGATATCAACAAATTTTCTCAACGCATGTCCTATCCATCTTCAGCATCTTTTTCTCTTCTCTTGTTCCACTGGCACTTGTCTGATTCTTGTCATTAGTTCAACATTAATGACTCTCTCGTTGGCTCCAATAATATAAATAACTAAGAGACACATTTCCTTTTATTGTGGAATCTCAATGCAAACACATTGATATCATATGATCTGACTGAGAACTGCCCTTTTGTATCTCTCACCATTTTTATTAATGCAACAGTACATAAAAGAAGTAAAAATTATCATTTTAAATACTGTATATTTATATATATCATATATCAACAGTCAATGGAAATGCTAACAGTATCACAAAAAATACAAAAACAACAACAACAACATAACTCCAGGATTATTTCCAGTTACCAAATATCATAAAGGCCATGGAAGGTCATTAAAGTCCACTGGGCCTCCGAGACCAGCGTCTGCCTCAAGAAGGCTCATGAGAAATGCTAATGCAGCTTCATCATTTACATTATTACCAGGGTTCTGGATGTTGTCCATAGTCTGCTCCTGCATGACACTCTGAATAAGTGAGCCCTCCGTGCATGAGTCATCAGACTGAGAGTGGGAGTGGTTTATGTTAATGCCATTGTCTGAGCACACCACGTGACTTACATCCAGCCAATGGTTAGAGCCTGCCAGAGTAAGGTCAGTCATTTCACAATTTCATCTTTCAGTGATTGTATAAAATTTCCATGAAGTTATTATTTTTTTTTCTATATCAATGTTACAAAAACGTTTTGAAAATTTGCACTGAATTTTAAATAGAGCAACTATTTTGTTTCTTCTGAGTGTTAAATTGCTTTGTCTGTCTCACTGAGTTAAAAAACCTACTTATTACTCAGAATCCAATATTCCAGGATTTTTAAAAACTGGAACAAATAACTGTCTGAACACTTACGCTCAGTGTCAAATTTTATGACATTCAAATTTCCAAGCTGTATGAGAATTTTGTAAAAATGTTTAACAGTGGCTAAACTATAGCCCCATCATACAAGCTACCAGTGTGCTATGATGGTTTAAAGAAGCAATGGAAAGAAAGAAAAGTAGTAGAAGTGTGCAAAAAAGTTGGTTCCATATAGGTTATTAATAATGATGACGTCATCAACATGAGTTTAAAAAATATAAAAACTCTGTGCAATGATTGGTTAGAGTTGTTGGTTGAGCATTGTTAGATAATGACGAAAAAATAAGAAAAGATTATCATAGAAACCATTTAACTGTTGAGCTTGAGTCTTGGTCAAGAGAGGATGTAATAATTTTTTTTCCCTAATGAGATGGTTTAAATTATGTATTAAAATGATCTAATGGGCTAATATACATACATGCCACATGCTATGGTTTACCCATAATCTGTACAAGCTGTTTGCGTTTTCAGATGTGTACACCCTGTACATAATTTCTGTACAGGTTTTCTAACCCATTCCCCTTATTACTGTGTCTCAGAGTTCTTTTATAAGGTCCTATTGAACACAGGATTTCCCAGTCTGTTAGTGATAATTAAATACAGAAATAGACTAAATGATGACACCATCACATTATTTTTACAGTGTAAAATAAACTCAGACATTTATTGTTTGGGTTTAAACTAAAGGGAAGACCTGCTTTAAAAGGCAAAGTCCCCGTGCTCATTTATAAAGCAGCCCACTGTAATTGAAAATATTTTTACACGAATTAACTCTTTTGATATGTTTTTTTCAGTCTTTGTACATGTTTTGTGGGTCTTTGTACAGGGTTTTGGATTTTTTGTACAGGTTTTTCATCTCTGAGGTGTGGCATGTATGAATATAAGAAAGATATATTTCCTGACGGAGAAGGGTTAAAACAATTTAGATTTAATCTTCACAAAGAACTGACAGAATTGAAATATACAGTTCTATTTCCTGACGGTGAAGGGTTAAAACAATTTAGCAATCATTGAATAGAAATTTATGTCACTGAACTAGCATCATCATGTTCCTGTGTGCTCCAAGGAACCACAACTGCGGCTGGTCCAGCAGGAAGCCTGCACAAAACAGTTACTTCCTCTTGCAGCTGTGGTCTTTTGTTTTACATAATGAGGTTGGCAGCCTCATGCAAAAACCTTTTAACAGTCACCTTGTACGACATGCCTGGGAGTGTAGTAGCCTAGTTCTGCTCTTTCTATAATTGCAGTAAAGGGAAAGATATGATATAGCCTTTTTAAGATTAAGGAAAAACAAACACACACACAAGTTGGAAATTTTAATTGACTTAATTTACAATACTTAGACAGGAGATAATGATGCCACTTTCATATAGGCAAATGAACATATTATATAGACATAGAGAGACACTATATATCATAATTATAACCCACTGGAGGTTGAATAGAATATTTTACTTCATCAATTTAAAAAAAAAAAAAAAAAAGGATAGTACTTCATCAGTGAAAAAGTAATTGATCTATAGCAGTACTCAACCACTCAAGATGGTCACTTCTTAGAATCAGAGTTGATTCTAAAGACACATACAAAAAAAAAAACATACAGTCTCTGAGTATCTGCAGCCAGAGATCCCGACCTGTGACAACCATCAGAACCATTGTCGGTAAAGTTTCTCTTTAGACAAGTTAAATTATATGGTTACTGAAAATGATTCTCAGTAATACCCCTTTTGAGTTCTAACATTACAAGGGGATGTCACGTTATAATTTACTACTTGAAAGAGAACCTTACCCCAATGTCTTCCCGTCGCTTAATTTTAACTGTTATTTATCATTAGAAACAAAGAGCCAAGGATCCAGACCCCGAGGACGACCCAGAGTCCGCTGGGAGGACAACATTAGACAATCTTTGAAGGACCGAGGACTAGAATGGAACCAGGCCAGGAGGAAGACAGCCGATAGGATAGTCTGGCGCTCTCTCTTCCAAACCTCTACACCTCCCGGTAGAAGGGGAACGACTAAGTAAGTAAGTAATTTATCTAAAGCTAGTATGGCTGCATTATAAAATTGGTTAGTCTTTACAAATGTCTGTTAGTATGTTAGTATGTTAGTACAAGGGAAGCAGATGTAATCAAAAAGCAGTGAAGAAATGAATGACCAACCTGTTGGTTCTTGGATGTTGTTGTTTATGCTGTTAATGTTGATGGTGCTGAGATTGTTGCTAAGCTGGGATGTGGAGGGATGAGATACTGATATAGTGGTGGAAGCAGCTGTTGAGGATGGTGATCGTAATGTGGCACTGGTGGTTGTGGTCCCTGTAGATGAGGTGGTCTGGATCTGAAATTTGGTGAGAGAGAGAAAAAAAATGATAATCAGAAAGTGAGTAATGCATAAATGTTAATAAATACAACTGGGAAGGTAAGTGACATTTTGCTGCTCCTGGAAATACAACAGTTGTACCTGTCCCCCAATTGTCCACTGTATACCACTGTTTATTTCATACAAATACTAGTACTCCATGTGAATTGCAACTGGATAGGGCATACTTCAAGAAGTCTCAACGATGTGTCTGTAACCCGTGGTAATAAATAAGGGTGGGACTTCTCTGCTAGAGTAAAGGGCAGAACCATCGATGAACATAGCGGGCTTACATGATAACAACCTCCAGCATGAGAACAGAGGTAGAAGCAGTTACTGCTGCCTTAAGATGGCTGCCTGAGACTATTAACAAAGGCAGTTATTGTATCAGACTCACAATCCATGCTTCAAAAGGTCCAAAATGGATGGCTCCGACATGAATGGAAAACCTCCATAGAATCATCGAATCTTCAAGAACTGATATGGATCTACTGTCCTGGCCATGCAGGGGTACGCGGCAATGAAAGAGCTGACAGACTAGCTTCAAGAGCGCCCACAGAAGGTGAAATGAACATGGATAAGAGAGAAATACTGAAGGCAGTTGATGATCGCCTATTAGAGAATGACACTGCAATCGATGAATCATCAAGGCTGAGACTGATGGAATTTGGCATCAAACGGAAGACTAGCAGGGAAGGACGTATGAGAGGACGCATCCGGCGTGTATACAACCAGTGCGCAACAGGAACAATTAGCATTCATACTCTTCGACATTTGCTGAAGGAGACTGAGCACCTATGGGTTTGCCCGGAGTGCAATGACTTCGATTCTGATTAACATTAACAGACTCAACGAAGTATAGCCAAGTAGACATCTGAGTGGAACCATCAAGGTCATAGACAAATGAAGTGATCAAAGAACACAGTGAGACAAACAGATTAAGAAATGAGACAACTAAACATGTAACAGAATGCGATTAAAAAACAACAACAGCAGAGAAACATGGAGAAGAGTATTGCAGATGCTCTATGCTCCACTGAGAGCTAAAGGAACTATGATCCACTGAGAGCTAAAGGGACTATGCTCCACTGAGAGCTAAAGGGACTATGCTCCACTGAGAGCTAAAGGGACTATGCTCCACTGAGAGCTAAAGGGACTATGCTCCACTGAGAGCTAAAGGGACTATGCTCCACTGAGAGCTAAAGGGACTATGCTCCACTGAGAGCTAAAGGGACTATGCTCCACTGAGAGCTAAAGGGACTATGCTCCACTGAGAGCTGAGAGCTAAAGGGACTATGCTCCACTGAGAGCTACTGAAAGGGACACTGAGAGCTAAAGGGACTATGCTCCACTGAGAGCTAAAGGGACTATGCTCCACTGAGAGCTAAAGGGACTATGCTCCACTGAGAGCTAAAGGGACTATGCTCCACTGAGAGCTAAAGGGACTATGCTCCACTAAGAGCTAAAGCGACTATGTAAAATACGGTACTGGTAATTGGCAAGTACTTTTGTAACATTTTCTATAAAATTCGATTTTCGGTTTTTTGCATTTAAGTAGTTCTCTGAAATTATTGCCATCTATCACATTATTTGTTTTCATCAGCTACCAAATGTTTGTCACTAAAAGCTGCTACCATCCACTCAGTGTAATTTCAGTACTTTTAAGAAGAGTAATTTCATGTAATACATGAAAAACAAAACTTGTTGATAGTTATCCTTGTTCTGAAATCCCTAGGGAGGTAGAGGAAGATGAAAAACACACAGAGAACAGAACTAACAGAAATGACAGGGATGAGAAGAAAGACCTAGACCTTGACCTGATGGCAAGGGACACGATGATTTTGCATGAACTCCCATCGATAGCTGAAGGGTTATAAGAACGATCACATACCATTACCTGGTCACATTATTCTAGTGATTTATTGTACATCTGCGGAATATGTTATTTATGATAGGAAACTCTGTACACAGCGAAACAACAGGAGGCTATCTGATCATCAGAAATGGGGGGGGGGGTGGGTGGTGTGTGGTGGTGGGGGGGGGGGGGGCAAGTGGTTTTGCCGGGGGGGGGGAGGGGGGGGTGGGGGGGGGGGGGGGGGGCGGGCGAGGGGGGTGGGGTGGGGGGGGAGGGGGGGGGGGGGGGGGAGGGGGAGGGCGGGGGGGGGGGGGGGGGGGGGCAGGGGGGGGGGGGGCGGGGCGGGGGGGGGGTGGGGGGGGGGGGGGGGGGGGGGGTGGGGGGGGGGCGGGGGGGGGGGGGGGGGGGGGGGGGGGGGGGAGGGAGGGGGGGGGGGGGGGGGGGGGGGGGGGGGGGGGGGGGGGGGGGGGGGGGGGGGGGGGGGGGGGGGGGGGAGGGAGGGGGGGGGGGGGGGGGGGGGGGGGGGGGGGGG
>JAMPIV010006064.1:830000-871023 GCA_024509875.1 Oreohelix idahoensis
GACATACTAGTATGCACATTAGTATATAGTATTTCTCTATCTTTTTGTTACCTACTGTGTTATTTGTTTTTTGAGTGCTTATAGCCTACGAGTCTTTTGACAGTTTATTGCTATATATCCATCCCCAATATCAAAATGACAATAATTTAAACTCTTAAATTAATAAAATAACCATTTAGTATGTTTCTTCCTTATATACCTTGTACGTCATTCTTCTTTCTTCTTCCTTGGTTGCGTTGTGTCGCCGTTTACAGCGAAGCTGCGATATTTGCGCCTATCGGCACGACACATCCAACTTCCGCACGTCATTTTGTGGGACCGGGTTTGCCTTCCCTCTTCGATCCCCACTCTCTCGACCAGACTGCAGTGATGCAGCCTGTTTCCAGGACCACCACTTGGAAGTGGAGTAGGGTGTTGGTCAGCTCTGGTTCGCTGACCCTGACGCAAGCAGTCAAGCTATGAGTCGCTGACTACATTCATCTCGTTTGCTGCGTCTTCCGTCCCTATACATGTCATACAAAGCGACTAATATGAAAATTTGAGGTTGTGCATGGGGCTGACAACCTCATTATGTAAAACAAATTACCATAGAAACCACTGCTGCAATCGCACGTGACTGCTAGGTGCACGCTTCATACAAGGGGACCGGCTCGTGACTTCATGCTCTATAAGGAGCGCAAAGGACAGTAATGAAGATGATCCTGTATACATGCCCGTGTTACTATCTGTAAGGCTATTAGAGGTTCCAAAGATTGTCATAGCCGGGAGTTGTAGTGAGGATAAGCTCTCACTGCACATAAATGCTTCTATGGCACGCGCCTGAAGTAGCCACTGACAACCAAACCCAGCTCCCGGCCTTCATGTGTGGCTCAGTTTGAGCCTGGTGGAACTATTTTCCACTGACGGGAGAAGGTCCGAAGAAGAGTCACTGGCTCCTAAAAACCAGCAGCTTCGGGCTGATAAGGCTCTTGATCCTTGGTTGAAAGCCTACGAGAATGTAAAACTCTGAATTCAAACCACCGCTGCCTTGCGGGAATATCCGTTTACTGGATAGGCTTCGGGAGTACACCTTGAGGATTGTTGTTGTTGTTTAACTAGGGCTGCTGAGCTTCTCGCTCTTTAGCAGCCAACACCAAGTTGAAGACTCCTTGGTATTATCTACACTGTAGATCTAGGCTTTTCCTAGGGCTTTTCTGCCATTCCGAACTGTGTTGAGTTGAAGTCAAGAGCTCCAGTTTCTCTAGCAAAGCTTGCATTTAAAGGATCGTCACATCTGGTCATAAGCTAGGAATAAGAAGTGTGTGGCATACTGTGCATTAACCCGCCATCCAAGGGGGGTTTCCAACTATCATCATCATCTCAGCCCGTAACCCGTCATGGGTCGTAGGGGTGCCATGGTGGAAGCATCAGCAGACAGGGTCCTCCACTGCTCTCTATCCTCAGCAATGCGTACAAGTGTGGAAAAACCGTGTCCTGCCCATTCTTTGATGTTATCAGCCCAGGATTTTCCACTTCTCCTCTTATGCTCGAACTCATAACCTTTCTCTCATTCTTTCCTATATTTTCCATCTCTACCCAACAATATAAATATAATACAATTTATATTAAAACCAAATAATCAACATTCACAAAAATTATTACAAAAACCATATCTACCTGCATTTCACTGAAGGTCGTATTGCGAAAGATCCGTCATGACATACATGTTAACCAAGTCAAAGCCAAAGAATTACGCTTAGGGCTCAAGTGACTTCTCCAAGCTTTGTTTTTGTGTGCAATGCGCAAAATTCTCTATAACATTTTTCACCACAGGGGAATGTCCCTGCTCTCACACCCATACAAGAGAGTGATAATGGATGATTTATAATTTGATCTTCAGTGACTGATGTTAATTCCAGCCATTCAACAGACATGAGGCCATCTCACTTGTTACTTGATCTTCCGTACTATATATGGACATCCGAGATTTAAAGGAGTAACCTTCTAACCACATTTAACTAATGTTGGTGGAACATTCTTATGGCTATTATATCTTGGCAATTTCCATCCTGCGACGTGGCTGATTCTACCAAATCTGTATCGCAAAACGTACTGCCGTCGGCCTCCAATCGTATGGTTGATTTATAATCGTAGAGAGCTGCGTAGATAAATATTAAAGAGACTGGGGAGGAACATCCCTGCCGCTGAATGTCGTTGCTTGACAGCTTGATCTTCCATATAATGATGTGCAAAAAGCTCGCACCCTGTAGCTGACGACAAGCTTTTGTGAAGAGAGTTATGGTATAAAATCGTAATCGTTTTTGATGTTGGAGATGTTTTTCGATAAGTACTCGAAAGGAGGTTTCCCACCAGTAAAATACGGTAAGCAGCTGAGGACTGTCACCTCAGGGGCACATTCTTATAGTCAGTTATGACTGAAGGGGCTATTATAAATCTTTTAGAATCCCAAGTCATTTCAAGTTAAAGAAATAACCAATGACATGGTACCAAATTTATTCATGTGTAAAATATAATTTAAAAAATTTAGGAAGAAACTAACACAATCATTACAAAAATGTTGATGTTACCTGATTACGTTGAGATCCTACATTGCTGCTGTCAGCTGGTGTAGCTGGGGTCTTACTGCAAGTAAAAGTTACCAGAAAGTCACAAGAAGTTTAAAAAAAATATACTTAACTTACTCAATTAAAAATTTTAACTGTAATTCTATAATTAAAAGAGAAGGTACTTTTAAACACACTATTTTCAAAACTATTCAGAGTTTTCTGTATACTATTAAAGCACTGTATATCATTTTATTTCAATCCTTCTATTCAACACAAGCACCTATTTATGAAAGTCTGTAGATTTTTTATTGTTGTTTTTATTTTTGACTGATTTGGTATTTGAGTTGAAGAGTCTTTTTGTTTGTTTTGTATTGGACTAGATTTCTTTGGATTCCCTTATATCTCCCATTGCAAATGAAAGTTCCTGTTGCCTTTTGATTCTTTTTCGTTTTATATCAATGTTTGTTCCTCCAGCTTTGTCTATTCTGCTGCCAAGGTATATATTTGGTTTGGTTTCTTTTTGTTTCGTTTGGTTTGGTTTCTTTTTGTTTAGTTTGGTTTGGTTTCTCTTTGTTTAGTTTGGTTTGGTTTCTTTTTGTTTAGTTTGGTTTGGTTTCTTTTTGTTTAGTTTGGTTTGGTTTCTTTTTTGTTTAGTTTGGTTTGGTTTCTTTTTGTTTAGTTTGGTTTGGTTTCTTTTTGTTTAGTTTGGTTTGGTTTCTTTTTGTTTAGTTTGGTTTGGTTTCTTTTTGTTTAGTTTGGTTTGGTTTATTTTTGTTTAGTTTGGTTTGGTTTCTTTTTGTTTAGTTTGGTTTGGTTTCTCTTTGTTTAGTTTGGTTTCTTTTTGTTTAGTTTGGTTTGGTTTCTTTTTGTTTAGTTTGGTTTGGTTTCTTTTTTGTTTAGTTTAGTTTGGTTTCTTTTTGTTTAGTTTGGTTTCTCTTTGTTTAGTTTTGGTTTGGTTTCTTTTTGTTTAGTTTGATTTGGTTTCTTTTTGTTTAGTTTGGTTTCTTTTTGTTTAGTTTGGCTTCTTTTTGTTTAGTTTGGTTTGGTTTGTCTTTGTTTAGTTTGGTTTGTTTTGTTTAGTTTGGTTTGGTTTCTTTTTGTTTAGTTTGGTTTGGTTTCTTTTTGTTTAGTTTGATTTCTTTTTGTTTAGTTTGGTTTGGTTTCTCTTTGTTTAGTTTGGTTTGTTTTTGTTTAGTTTGGTTTGGTTTGTTTAGTTTGGTTTGGTTTCTTTTTGTTTAGTTTGGTTTGGTTTCTTTTTGTTTAGTTTGGTTTGGTTTCTTTTTGTTTAGTTTGGTTTGGTTTCTTTTTGTTTAGTTTGGTTTGGTTTCTTTTTGTTTAGTTTGGTTTGGTTTCTTTTTGTTTAGTTTGGTTTGGTTTCTTTTTGTTTAGTTTGGTTTGGTTTTGAGAACCATCTTCATTGCACTTGGATAACTCCATCAGTGCTCAGATCTCCGATTTCCTCCCTTAGATCACACGAACTCCGTAGCACCGACGAGCATCCCAATGTGTATATGCAGGAATCACACATTCTAGAAATATTTTTGTGTTAGGTAGGTTTTTCCTAATTGCGTAAATGTTGCTAGGGCTGCGGCCATATGGTCTACACTTTACGATTTCTAACTTTCGAAGGATTTTTAACGTGCACAACTTGCAAGATATATGTAAGATTCCTATCTTAAAAGGGGTGTTTCTCTCAATTCAGTTTGGGTACGGGTAGTCATTTTTATGCTCATAATCTGTGTCCTTTCTCTGTTTATTTTCAAAACCAAATGGTGAACACAACAGAACAGTAATAAAAGACAGACTGACAATAGCAGCAGGTGAAAGAATGACAGCAGAAATGATGTGGAAAAAAAAACTAACATTTGCAGATACAGCTCTTTAAAACCATAACAGGGGCATGTTTATTCTTGAGATTTCATTACATTGCATATCTGGATCTAATTGACAGCATTCCGAGCATGTATCTCATTGTTACAATGGGGGTATCAAGCGTGCAGCTCAAAACTAGTCGGCATCCCTTCATTTTGAATGTGTTCCAGTCGTCCACATTGTGACACTGACAGATTACATGCTTGTGGCATGTTCTGCCATTATTATATAGTTACACTGAGGCCTTTGGCCTCATCATGTAAAAAAAAAAAAAAATTGTGGCAGAAATCATCATTGCAAGATCATGTGAATGCTTCGAGCAGACGTCCTGTAAGGGGAGCAGACTTCCTGTAAGGGGAGCAGACTTCCTGTAAGGGGAGCCCAGCTGCGGCAGTGGCTCCATGCCCCATAAGGCGCGGAAAGAGAATTGATGATGATTACACATTTGTCTCCATCTAGTTCCCGGGAAGGGGGGGGGGCCTCTGAGGAAGACTAAGAAAGAAAAGGGCTACTGTACCCTCAGGCAATGTCGTAAAAGGTAACTAATATGAGGTTGCATACGAGGCAATGTCGTAAAAGGTAACTAATATGAGGTTGCATACGAGGATGGCAATCTCATGACGTGAAACAAATGGCTATAGAAACCACGACAAGATAGAATGACAGCAATAATACAGATAGAATGACAGCAATAATACAGATAGAATGACAGCAATAATACAGATAGAATGACAGCAATAATACAGATAGAATGACAGCAATAATACAGATAGAATGACAGCAATAATATCGATAGAATAACAGCAATAATCTAGATAGAATGACAGCAATAATACAGATAGAATGACAGCAATAATACAGATAGAATGACAGCAATAATACAGATAGAATGACAGCAATAATACAGATAGAATGACAGCAATAATACAGATAGAATGACCGCAATAATATCGATAGAATAACAGCAATAATCTAGATAGAATGACAGCAATAATACAGATAGAATGACAGCAATAATACAGATAGAATGACAGCAATAATACAGATAGAATAACAGCAATAATACAGATAGAATGACAGCAATAATCTAGATGGAATGGCAGCAATAATACAGATAGAATGACAGCAATAATACAGATAGAACGACAGCAATAATACAGATAGAATGACAGCAATAATATAGATAGAATGACAGCAATAATACAGATAGAATGACAGCAATAATACAGATAGAATGACAGCAATAATACAGATAGAATGACAGCAATAATACAGATAGAAGGACATCAATAATACAGATAGAATAACAGCAATAATACAGATAGAATGACAGCAATAATACAGATAGAATGACAGCAATAATACAGATAGAATGACATCAATAATACAGACAGAATAACAGCAATAATACAGATAGAATGACAGTAATAATACAGAAAGAATGACAGCAATAATACAGAAAGAATGAGAGCAATAATACAGAAAGAATAACGGCAGTAATACAGATAGAATGACAGCAATAATACAGATAGAAGGACATCAATAATACAGATAGAATAACAGCAATAGTCTAGATATAATGACAGCAATAATATAGATAGAATGACAGCAATAATACAGATAGAATGACAGCAATAATACAGATAGAATGACAGCAATAATACAGACAGAATAACAGCAATAATACAGATAGAATGACAGCAATAGTACAGAAAGAATGACAGCAATAATACAGAAAGAATGACAGCAATAATACAGATAGAATGACAGCAATAATACAGATAGAATGACATCAATAATACAGATATAATAACAGCAATAATACAGATAGAATAACAGCAATAATCTAGATAGAATGATAGCAATAATACACATAGAATAACGGCAATAATACACATAGAAAAACAGCAATATTCTATCGAATGACTGCAATAATACAGATAGAATGACAGCAATAATACACACAGAATAACAGCAATAATCTAGATAGAGCAATAATACAGATAGAATGACAGCAATAATACACATATAATAACAGAAATATTACAGACAGAATGACAGCAAGAATACAGATATAATGACAGCACTAATACACATAGAATAACAGCAATAATATAGATATAATGACAGCAATAATACAGATAGAATGACAACAATAATACAATTACAACAATAATATGGATAGAATGACAGCAATAATACAGATAGAATGACAACAATAATACAATTACAACAATAATATGAATAGAATGACAGCAATAATACAGATAGAATGACAACAATAATACAATTACAACAATAATATGGATAGAATGATAGCAATAATACAGATAGAATGACAACAATAATACAATTACAACAATAATATGGATAGAATGATAGCAATAATACCGGTAGAATGACGGCAATAATACAGGTAGAATGACAGCAATATTACGGATGGAATGACAGCAATGATACGGATGGAATGACAGCAACGTTACAGATGGAATAGCACCAACGATATACATAGAATGAAAGCAACAAGACACATATAATGACAGCAATAATACACTTATAATGACAGCAATAATACAGAAATAATGACAGCCATAATACAGAAAGAATGACAGCAATAATGCAGAGAATGGCAGCAAAAATACAGAAAGAATGACAGCAATAATGCAGACAGAATGACAGCAACAATACAGACAGAATGACAGCAATAATATAGACATAATGACAGCAATAATACAGAAAGAATGACAGCAATAATACAGAAAGAATGACAGCAATAATACAGATATAATTACAGCAATAACACAGACAGAATGGCAGCAATAATAGACAGAACGACAGCAATAATACAGACAGAATGACAGCAAAAATACAGACATAATGACAGCAATAATACAGATAGAACGACAGCAATAATACAGAAAGAACGACATTACTAATACAGTTAGAATGACAGTAATCATACAGACAGAATGACAGCAATAATACAGATAGAATGACAGCAATATTACTGATAGAATGACAGAATAATACAGACAGAATGACAACAGTTTTAGCAGCAGATAAAACGGTGGCTGTGAGAAAAATAGTACAAATAACTAAGTACATACTTAATCTGCTCCATACACTCGTCTGCTATCTGTTTGCCAATACGGCCAGCTCCTGCCAATGTCCCGCCTAGCATTCCTGGTATATTAGGCACTGCTGGTTTTGAACTTATGCCAGGTTCTGCTGTGAGTTAAATATATACGCTTGATAAGTGAGAACTGGGGATCTTCTGTGACACATTTGTAATTTATAGAAAGAAAATTTAAAAAATCTGCTTTGAAAAAGCATAAATTCTTCTTCGTACACTCTCAGATATCAACTTGAATATGTTCAAAGACAGCAATAGTCAGCTTGAAGCTATGTGTATCTCAATTTAACTTTTCCAGGAATGGTACAGGTGACAGCCATTTGTCCTTTTTTGGTTCCTTATATGTTGGGCATCTTTGAAGCAGATATTGAGCAGTACAAAAGAAAACAAAAGTAGAAAAAAATTAGTAATGGTGGTGATTGTGCTTGGAGTAGTGGTAGTAGTAACAGTAGCTGCAGTAATCATAGTGGTTGTCGTAGTATCAGCAGCAGCAGCTATAACAATAGTGTAGGACGGTTTGGTTTGGTTTTAAGGACTACCTTCACTGCACATGGACAACTCCATCAGTGCTCCGATCTCCCCCCTTAGATCACACAAGGAGGATCTCAGCACAGTGCACGAACTCCGTAATAGTGTAGAAACAAGAAGAAACACCCAAAATTACATATGGAGGAAGAAGGAGAAGAGTCTGGGGGAACGAGATGAAGAAAAAGAAAAAGAAAAAAAAAATAACAAGGATGAACGAACTAACGAAATCATTTCATTAGCGTAACCGAAATATGCATTTTTGCCATTTTTACATTTCTGCACTGCAACAGAACAATCCTCAAAGTGACAATTCTAAAAAAAAAAAAAAAAAAAAAAAGACGGACGAAGACATACAACAGATGAGGAAGAAAGAACAAGAAGAAGATGAAGAATCAATTATGAGATTGTAAGAAATTCTCTCACTTGTACGTGGAAAAGATTTAAATCACATCAAATTACCTCACGTTTTTGCTAGACCATTAGCTACATGACATGATTATGAACTAGAGTAATGTGATAACATTCAGCTTGACTGGCAATTTTAACAGTTACAGGAAATAGCTTAATCAAAAAAACTGATTTCTCTCATTTCAGCACAAACACAAAAATGATAATACATTTCCAACGAATACAATGTGACGTATTTAAATTTCATTAACTACCCACCAGGGGGTGGGGAGGAGGGGAGAGGTAGAATCTGTCCTCCTACCAGGTGCTTCAACCGGATGGAGGATGGTTGAACCTTCTTTAGATACACAATAAAGATATTAGCCCTGAAAACTGAACAAGTAAGTAGCCGTAGGATAAAACATGTGGTTGTCATTTAGGGTGAGATGGAGTAGTTTGTGTATTTATGTGTGTGGGGGTGGGGGAGGGGATGTGTACAGAATACTTCTAAAGCTTTATGACGTAAACACCGGCGAGATGGACGGGCCTTAATCTCTCCATTCCCCCACGGCCTTATGGGCTAAACTTTTTAGTCAAAGGCTGAAGTGGAGATTCCCGTATATAAAGAGACCGAAAAAAAGGTCAAGGATCCCGTTACACGCCCATTGAGGCATATTGGGAAAATGGTGTTAGGCCCATATTTTCTTGACCATCGGCACACTAGGAGTGATGTGGTCAGCATCACGCCGGCCGCCTTAACCTTCCCAGAGTTGCTCTGGTACCCAATTGGGGCTGGGTCGACCCAGGAGCCGTTTGCGGCCTAAAAAAATTCCACCTCATCTGGGGATCGAACCATAGACCACTGAGCTAGGAAGCCAGTGCACTAACCACTATGCTACCGCGGCTCCCAAAGTGACCGAAGGCAAGGAGAAATCACCGTCTCTTGTGCAGGTATGAATTAAATACAACTTCCACAAGAAGGCGAATGACTTAAACTGGGGTTCTAGAGGAATCGTCTCGTCCATCTGCTACAGGTGATACCCGACCGTCATCAAGCCAATGTAACGAAAATTAAAGACAGAAATCTTGCCCACAGGAACTTGGAATGCCAGGACACTTCCGCAGGGTGGAAAATTAGAAATATTGAGAGAGAAAAAAGAAGAATGAATGCACATTTATTAGGGTTTTGATTAAGACTGAGATGGAAATGCGATATATTGGAGCAGGTGAAATATATTTTGACAACTGCAAAATAATTTATCCTAAAGAAAATAAACATGAAAAAAGAGAAGGTATAATTTTAGAAGCAGAAAGAGCATAACCAGTCAACAAATTTTGGGCAATATCAAATCTAGTAAAAATAGATAAAATGAATGCCAGACCACGTGGTATTAATATTAAAAGAATATATGCACCAACAGCAGATAGTGCCGAAGTAAAGAAATTATGATCGTGTATTGGAAAAAAAACAACCCCCCAGCAGTTTAAGAATTGGCGGTCAACTAAAAAAAAAAAAAAACGGAATGTGTGCTGCTGTCACATGATCTGATTTCGCTGTACAGGGAAAGTATAATGAGATTCAGTTTTGATAGCAAAAAGTGAAACAGTTTTTTGGGGTCATGATATAAGTGGACGATAAATGGAATGTGCGGCAAAAATAGGAAAGGCTCAAGGGAAAAAAAGATAAGGAAGACAAAGAAGAGAAGACGGTTGGCATTTTAACATAGGAACATGAAAAGAAACCAACAACAGAATTGATAAACAGCACAGGAAGTTGTGGAGAGGCAATTGTCTATTATTATTATAAGTAATGTGATCACAGCCGGCTGTACGAATTTTTTTTACAGGCTAACCCTCTTTTCCTAACTCCCCTTTCCCCCCCCCCCCCCCTTTATTTTACCCGTCGTACTGTATTGTACTCTTACGAGACTCAATTTCACGCTGTTGAGTTGGCTCACATTGTAATTTCCGTTAAATGTTCACTGTAGCATTTTACACAAACGTAATACACTTACGTAGTTAAAATCCTATGGTAGGTAATAAAAAATAATTCAAGTGCAGCTTAGTCAGCCGTGGTTCCCAAATTTTTTTTTCTCTGGGTCCACACTTTCGGAATGAAAATTTTCTCGTGCCGCACCGAATTTTTCATTGATAAGAAATATTTTTAAAACCAAAAATCAACTCCCAGCAGTGCTTTATTCATAACACAGAATACAACTATTTTAAAATATGATCATGGGACATCAAGGAAGTAGTAAAAAAAATATGGCTACATAAAATCATGATTCCTTCACAAAATCTACAAATTCAATGAGAGGTGTAAGCTTATTTTTGTAGGGTAATCCCATTTATATTAGGTCTTATTTGAGACAAAATACTCTCATCTCCCCATTAACACAAAGAAGCCTTTCTCTTTTCAGGTCTTTGATATTTCTCAGAGCTGAAAATCCGTGCTCACAACAATATGTCGTGGAGAGCTGTATCTGTTTAATATAAAATACATTATTTTACTGAATAAAATCTGAAAAATTCTGGAAAATGCTACGGGTTTCTATACACAAATTTCCCATCTTATATCACAGAACACAATAAATATGAAAATGACCGTCATATTTATTTTAGGCATATGAATTAAAAAAAAATATCTATAAATCCTTGATTGTCCTTGAATCGTCCGGCCATACCTGCCATCCTCTCACGTTACACCAGTGATTAAAAAAAAAAACAAAAAACAAGGAATACTATGGACATGGACTAGGCGGAAAACGTGTATATCAGAAATGAAATCAATTCATTCATTCTCATTTTGCTCCTCATAAAGCATGAGACTCCCACTGCAGATATGTCTCCTTGCAGGAAGCCTGCACCAAGCATTCTCATGCTCTTACAACGGTGGTATCTATAGCAGTGGATTTTAAATGTAACGATTGCCAGCCCCATGCATAAACTCATATTAGTCGACCATCGATATGGCTAAGAGCGAACGCAAACAACAACAACAACAATCACCACCACGACCACCACAACACCACCACCACCACCCACAACTCACCACCACCAACAACAACAACATATTAGTCGACGTGTACGACATGCCTGAGGCAGAAGTAGTCATACTCTATCTTTCTGACATCACAGACCCACCAGGAACTACGCAGAGCAAATAAAATCAATGTAAACATAAAAGTATGTCGCACTTTAAATTCCGAAACAATCCAGTTTCAATAGCTCTTTTAATATGTTATTGAAAAATAAAGTTGACGCCACTCCCAAGACGGCGCCCATTGCGGCTGCACAGCCCAAGAGCCGACCCTGATTATAACATTAAAATTCTTGCGCCCGGTCATTTTTCTTCTCAAATATCTTAGTAGGCTATATGACGAGTTGTAATTCAGTCGTTAATTTTCCTGTGACCATTTTTGCTCCCTGCCCTGTGCCATTCCTTTTCCCCCTTTTCATTAGCTAATTATCTTTTGCTTACGCCTTGCTGGGTTTGACTGGTAATTTACCAGGCAGCAACCTGTTAATCTTTTTTTTTTGTGGCCGTCGGCGCTTAGTAAGAATGGGAACAAAGCCATATTGAGTTGGTTGATGTTGGTCGATAGACTTATTGTGTAAGTCGGACGGATTAAGCCGTCTATCCGTACATTAGATTGCATAACTACTTCCGCGCATCTGGTGATGAGTCTAATAGTGGTAAATCATATAGTCATTTAAGAGTTAACGTGGAAGTGACGTGCAAAAACACAGCCCAGCCTTAAGCTTATCGTGACTTAACAATCTGGACGACAGACATACCACGTAACGACATCCCGCTGATGGCTTGTTGTTATAACCAAAGATGAGAAGAGATTATCGGATGTAATAATTAAGGTCAAGTCGGTGATATAATGACTTTGTTAAATGTAATACTTAGGCAATACCTTATATGGTCAGGTAGTAATGTTCAGAATGAGTGGGGTGGAGGTAACGTTTACTACAAAATAATACATCTTACCTTGGGGGTTGGTTTATGATCAGAAATTAAACTAAACTAAAATTATGATTGGGTCTCTTGCCACATGTCGACGCTAGACCCCTACAGCAGACGGGTCTTGAGGACACTTGACGAGGCAAGCTGAGCAGTTACCCCGGCCTTGCAAGGGACGTACTGCTGCCAAAACAACTCGACTCCTGATGAGAAGGAACAGCCAAATCTCCACTGGGAACCAGCAGTGACATCCTATTTATATATCTGCAAAGAGTAATCTTGAAAACTCTCACCATTTTAGTCGAAGTTAGCCATTAGTAGACCACTACTGCAGAACAAGTGAGACAACCAGGGACATGCTATTTAATTCTCTTCAAGTCTATTATTCTTAAACTGCTGTCTGTTGCCAAGACACGTTCTTATTTAATGTATTCTTCTGCACTATCAGCGGTTGGTGTACATATTTATATAATATTAATACTAAGTGGTCTGCCATTCATTTTAATTATTAGGACTTGATCTGATATTGATCGAAAACTCTCTTCACTGATCTATCATTCCTCCATCTAAAAGTATGCAGACTCCTATTTCGTGTTTCTTTCCTTCGGGATAAATTATTGTGAAGTTGTCAGAATATACTTCACCTGCTCCGGTATGACACACAGTCTGCAGATGGAGCATGAGTTGTGCATGGATTCCGTTGCTGTCAAAATATGTTCATGATTATTAGTCTGAAACTACCACTGCTTACAATTGTCAAACTGGAGAAAGGGTGAAGAAGAAGGGTTATGGAGTTCCAACAGATGAAAGGCCGATATTAAAGAACTTGTAACACATCTAAAATAAGGATCTATTCCTTCAAGATCTTCGAAACCTAGATGATTGAGTTAGGCAAGACAGACTTGTGAAGTCGAAACAGGGGACGGCAACTTCATGATTACACAGGTCTTCAAGGAGTTGATTCCTAATGTGAGAAAAGGTTAAGAAAATAATAACAAGTCGACATTTTAACACCACCGAACCAGTACTATGTCGGATGGTGATATTGTCCAGGAAAATAGTCTAAGTAGGAGCAGGCATTAAAGTCAGCAGGACCTAGACAATTTTTCCGTATGAAGGCAGCTCGCTGATACTCCAACTAACTCTCCTTCATTATCACTAAAAAAAAAAAAAACAACAAAAAAACTTGACATTGCTACATTTCGCTCTCTCACACTAAATATTAGCCAAGAAGACGCATTCCAAAAAAGAATTATTCTTCTCTACCTTTTAGAAGTCCTGCATTCCTCCACGTAGCCGTTCTCAACCTTCTCACTCTGGGGTGAAATAATTTTCAGGTATCAGGGAACCCCATCATACAAATTATTATATCTACAGATCATGATACCTTTCGTTCAGTAAGCTGTAAACATAATAATCCAATAAAAATTGGCAATGCACAAAGAAAGGGTCGACTTCCGGACTAGTCGTAGCACTGTTTTTCACCTTCCCCGTGGAATGACTTTCGCTGGCTAAGGGAATAATTTATTGCCCTTGGCCGTGAGAATCCTGAGCTAGCGAATACTGTGTAATATAAGACTAAAGAGAGAGACTTTATCATTATAAGAATGAAAAAGATATCCGAAGAGAAATGGTTTCTTGTCAAGTGATAGGAGAAATTTGTAGAGGAATAAATAACAGACAGAAGAAAAAGTCGGTGAGAAGTCGTTACACGACAGTGAGCACTGAAAAATGGGAAACTGATGGACGATTTGGAGTACTTTTATGAATAATTTCCGCGGAAAAATAGGAAACTGGCACATAATATAGAGTGCTTTTATGAGTAATTTTCATCATTTTTTTGCCTATAAAGCTGTAGCAATATGTAACTAATGTTCAGTTTTGAATTAACATTGTCAATGTTTTAGTTTATACAAATATATCCGAGCAGTGCATTATACTATATATATGTATGATGATTAGCATTCTGTGCTATTATTATTATGTTTGTGCATATGTGTGCGAATGTACTACGTTTTATGCTTAAGTGTGGGATGTATATATATATATATATATATATATATATATATATATATATATATATATATATATATATATATATATATATATATATATATATGAAATGGTTTTTTTTTTCTACATTGTATATTTCCGTTGTAAGCATATACGTAAATGTTTAAGAATATATTTGGGCAGAAGAATAAGGGCATTAAGTAACCACTGACGCATGTAGTACTTTTGAAATACGTCTTTACACTGCCATGATTACGGAAAATACAATATGTATTGAAGCTCTCAATGTAAACGGTCTTAAGGCCAATGTGGAACACATTGCAATCCTAGCTCTTACATGTAAACCAGACATTGTAAGTGAGAAACAATACATGCAAACAGATACACAGAATATAGATATGCAATATTAGAAATAAGGAACAAAAACGATCGTTAGTACACACGTTAGTAAATGTTTACACCACAGCAATAAGAGCACATCTTCCAGTAATTTATCACAAATTATCTGATATTCTGACTCAGCACTATACAAGACCGACACATTATAATAGAGTAAGATTTATATTGCATCCTAAACATCGTCCTCGGCAGAGTGGAATGGTCACAGCTGCGATGATTTGGCCATGTCTGCAGAATGGAAGAAGATCGGCTACGATGACAAACATGGGAAACCAAGACCCAGGGATTCAGACCTTCAGGACGATCCAGAATTCGCTGGAAGGACAACATTAGGTAATCTCTGAAGGACTTAGGACTGGACTAGAACCAGGCCAAAAGAAAGACAACCGATAGGATAACATGGCACTCTCTCTGGCTTACCTCTACATCCCCAAGGTGGAAGAGGAACGACTAAATAAGCAAGTAAGATCTGTCACGAGGAACCATAGCAAGAAGAATGAACCGTGCTAATAGTGAACACACAAGTAGAAATACCGCGAAACATTTTAGATCTAAGTTTACGGAGATCTCTGAGCAGATAAATAAAGAATAGGCTTACTGTTCACTCAAACATTCCTTAAGTGAGTAATACGAAGTTGTGTGTGTGTGTGTAAGTGGGAGGGGGGGTGGTGGGGGTGGGGGGGGGGGGGGGGGGGGGGGGGGGGGGGGGAGGGGAAATCTCATCATGTAAAACAAAATGCTACAGAAACCAACACTGAAAAAAAAAAATTTCGATCTTTGGCGTAGGCTTCTTCAAGGGAGACTGAGCACCTATGGGTTTGCCCGGAGTGCAATGACGTCGATTCTGATTAACATTAACATTCTTTAAGGGAGGCTTTTGCAGTGATGACTCCATTCTCCATAAAAAGCGAAAAAGGAGATAACCTAAAAAAAACGCATATAGAAACAAGCATCCGAAGGGAACAGCGATTACATCATCATCATCATCATCATCATCAAGTACCATACCTAGTGGCGTAGGTGATCATGTCTCTCCACAACTTCCTGTTTAGAGAACTGTAGAGAAATTTCACATACGAGATAAAACACACCATTTCGGAAGTTCCGCTAGATCATGTGTATAAACATTTTCTTTACATTACAGATACATTATAAGAAAGATGCTACGTATAGTAACCATAAAGTTTTGTTATAATAACATTAAATAGAAGACCGGTAAGTGACATCATTAAAGATCACCTGACTGGAAATGTGTTGATCACACATAACAAAATGAATTCTGCCACAAGTTAATGGGACCTACTATTCTTCTTTTATTTACCGAATAACATTAACCGGCAAGTTCCACACTTTCTGTTGCATTGAATAAGAGTGGATGGCCAGAAATAATTACTGTGTTAATGTTGTTTTGTTTATTCGTTGGCTGATTTGTTGATTAATGTTTTTATGAAAGATATGAAGAATTGCTGAATAATGGTAACTGCCCATCCCTGCTTATTCTATGTAATAATAAGTATTAAAAAAATATTAGTGATTCTAAGTGCACTTATTAATAAGATTTTTTTGGGTTCTACTTTTGCATATATATATATATATATATATATATATATATAATATATATATATATATATATATATATATATATATATATATATATATATATATATATATATATATATATATATATATATATATTATATATATATATATATATATATATATATATATATATATATATATATATATATACATAAATTTACATCTTAGTTTATCACTTGTTTATTATGTGCTGTGGGTGTTTAAGTGTATCATTGTTGTTTTACGGATAAACCGGAAGTAAAGGCTCTTGTACCTATCGGGATCGCAGAGTGAAGCTGTCGCTGGAGATCAGAATACCTGCTAAAACCGTTTTACTCTCAGTGAGGATTCACCTTCTTTCATTTACTGGTGTCCCTAGTAGGCCTTCATACTTACGAGCCATTACCACAGGTGGGCCTAGGGAATTTCATTCCACATTCTACTTTGTCATTTGACAAAAAAAAAAAAAAAAAAAAAACCATATCACCGTGCGACAATCTAGTGAAAGTTATGTTTTAATAGTTTAAGATTTTGCAGTTTTTATATGTTGTATTTCCACATTAAGCTTAAAAAAAAATAAAAAAATAATTATCAATTTTTAGTCATTTAAAAATTATTTCTCCTGATTCAATTAGTTTTGTTTTATCTTTGCCTACTTCTTCCTTAATTTCTGTCATGTCTTTTTTGTTTCCCCATCCCTGTGCTTTTCTTTTATTACAAATGACATTCAGCTGACAAGTTCGCTGATTAACTCTTTGACTCCGCAGTTATTTTCCAACCTGTGCTGTAATTTTAATTGGTGATAGACTAAAAACAACGCACAGACAGTTGTTGTGGCACGAGTGACAAATCTGACCAACGCTCTGAGCGTTGTTCCGGAGTCAAAGAGTGTCTTGTTTTACATTCACGAGGTCACCAGCGCACGCACACGTTTACATTAGTTGCCTCTTACGACATGCCAGGGAAGAAGTCGTTCTTTTGTTTCTTTGTCACCCCAGAGGTCACCAGAGAACACCCCCCCCACCCCCCGTAATAAATACAGATTTATCAATAATTTGTATTTCCGTAGTGGTTTATTGTCTTGCTGCTATGAACCCCTTTCTCCCCCGTCGCAAAGAATTGAACCAGTTCCATCTGCCTCCTTATTTAATTATTATACCTGGTGATAAAGCGCCAGATTGGCAGAGTGGTAAGAGCGCTGGTCTCTCGCAGCAAAGGTGCTGGCTTCCAATCACAGTGCCGTCACGCTGTAAATGGGTACCTGACTGTGCTCTTTGAGTTAGGGAAGAAAAAGGCAATGAGGAAGGGAGCTGGTCACCCCCCACCTCTCGATGCTGAACCTAGTATGGTGAAGTCTCTAACACTTCACTCCCCTACGGCAGTATCTAAGATGGGACTACCTTTTACCTGGTGATATTTATATCACTACACGTGACGATTGTAGCCCTTTGTTATATTTGGAATTATGCTTGACTACACGACGAAATAGTCTGCCAAATTACTAGTAGGTAACCTTCAAAAGTATATGAAAAATCATTTCATAATTGGCACAGTGTTTGTTTTTTTTCTCCATGTCTATAAGTAATATCTTGTAGATATTTAGGATATGATGTTCTGATTTGATGTTCTGATATGATGTTCTGATGTGACGTTCTGATATGACGTTCTGATATGACGTTCTGATATGACGCTCTGATATGACGTTCTGATATGACGTTCTGAAATGATGTTCTGATATGATGTTCTGATATGACGATCTGATATGATGTTCTGATATGATGATCTGATATGATGTTCTGATATTGTCAGAACCAAACTATATGCTGTGGATTTATAACAATATTACTAGTACTGATAATAACAACAGGCTCGCTCCTCTAGGAGACGACCACAACAATAATGGCTGACACAAGGAATCAATACCTTGTACAAGTATTTCCCTTTAATGAGTAAACGCACACAGAATAGCCACACACGGCTAACAAACGTATGAAATACATATATAACGATGCCAGAGAAAACTTGCCTCAATAAATTTATCTACTAGCCTCATACAACACAATATGACGGCCCTGTACAAGCAATGTACTGACTACCGCTCACCATGGCGGCCACCAGCTATGACAATGAAGATGTCCAAAAACATAAAATACTTATAATCTGCAGTATATAGGAAAAGTCACTAGATAATACACAAAATCTAGAATTACACAATATGATCCACTTAATCCGCAATAAGGCAAAACTTAGAATACACCTCTCATGGCACACTCTTCTCAGCAAGAATGCTGGCAAGGGAAAAACTCTGTACGTCCTCACTCGGACGCGGCTAAACGAAGAATAACACATAAGGAAGGGAAACCCGAGGCCTGTAAACAGTAAATTAATATTAGACAAACATAAAGGTATGTTTTCAGGCACTCGTAAGAAATAAAGAAGTAGAACACTTGGACAACAGAAAAACAACAGACGTGAGTGGCTTACCCAGGGTTCGAACCCCGTACCTTCCGTACGACAACTCCGCCTAGCTATCAAGCGAATCACACTGACCCCACGGCCAGCTAGGCATCCCCAATAAAAGATGCTTTGCTGGCTATTTATCAGTACGAAACACACAAGATAACATCGGAAGTATACAGTGGGCAACTCAGCCCTTGGTCTTTGTCTTGTTTGGACTGACACATACTGTTAATAGGAGAACAACAGAAGTGATTGCGTCATTTAAGGGCTGAGTTGCCCACTGTATACTTCCGATGTTATCTTGTGTGTTTCGTACTGATAAATAGCCAGCAAAGCATCTTTTATTGGGGATGCCTAGCTGGCCGTGGGGTCAGTGTGATTCGCTTGATAGCTAGGCGGAGTTGTCGTACGGAAGGTACGGGGTTCGAACCCTGGGTAAGCCACTCACGTCTGTTGTTTTTCTGTTGTCCAAGTGTTCTACTTCTTTATTTCTTACGAGTGCCTGAAAACATACCTTTATGTTTGTCTAATACTAAACGAAGAATGCTTTCTTGGCGCCTAATAATTCCCGCTTCCGCTCATCAAATGACTTGCGGGTAGTTCTCCCCAATGTTGCCAAAACTCAGTGTTGTCAGTCTAATATTTCGTCATTGCGAAATAGCGCCGTGACATACAGCCCCCCCCCCCCCTTTTAAGAAAGAAAACGTAGTTTTCTTCCACAGGAGCTTCTCCCGACCCCCTTCGGGGTATGGACGAACATATGCCATCACAGCATCTCCTCATCTGACTAGAGAATGCCATAGTTCTCCACCACCATTGTCGTTCATGCCTTCTCCACCTATTCACAAAACACAACATGAGTATGATGTGTGTTATCCAAGGTTCTGGCAGTCGTGAAAAATGACAACGACTGTCCTCCCCTGGTCTATCAAAACACCATGCCTAGTACATTCATATATACTCTTATATTAAGCACCCACACCAGTAAATCATCTCATAGAATAAACAGTCATATGTAACATGGTCCATATATACATTACATTCAACTCCACTCGTGCAACTCTGGTATTGTCTCACAATGACAATACTTCCACGAACTTCACTGGCGCGACATCATTAAACACTCGTCTGAGTGTGTGCCAACTAGCACTCAGGGAAACATTGCGAACCCAAATCGTGCGATCACCAGCTATCGAACCCCCGTTTATGCCTCTACTGCTCCCATTCATGTCACTCCGCACATCCCGTACGAGCCTCCAGTTGTCAGAACCAAACTATATGCTGTGGATTTATAACAATATTACTAGTACTGATAATAACAACAGGCTCGCTCCTCTAGGAGGCGATCACAACAATAATGGCTGACACAAGGAATCAACACCTTGTACAAGTATTTCCCTTTAATGAGTAAACGCACACAGAATAGCCACACACGGCTAACAAACATATGAAATACATATATAACGATGCCAGAGAAAACTTGCCTCAATAAATTTATCTACTAGCCTCATACAACACAATATGACGGCCCTGTACAAGCAATGTACTGACTACCGCTCACCATGGTGGCCACCAGCTATGACAATGAAAATGTCCAAAAACATAAAATATTTATAATCTGCAGTATATAGGAAAAGTCACTAGATAATACACAAAATCTAGAATTACACAATATGATCCACTTAATCCGCAATAAGGCAGAGCAACCTAACCTTTGAGGTGAAGACAGGAGTACGACAGGGATGCCCCTTATTAACCACTCTATTTTTAACAGTCATAGACTGGGTGATGCGCCAGACAACAGAGGGCAGTCTAAGAGGAATAAGATGGACAACATTTTCTACATTGGAAGATCTGAAATATGCAGATGACATTGCACTGCTAGCACATTCACATCAACACATCCAGGGAGAAACGGATAGACTTAATAAGTTTAGCCAGCAGGTGGGCTTGAACATCAATTTAAAGAAGTCTGAGGTCATGACGCTCAATGTGAGCAGCCCTGAGCCCATATCAGTAAGGAATCAGCAACTGGTACAGACATATACCTTCACATACCTAGGAAGCATAGTAACACCAGACGGCAGGGCAGGCAAAGACATCAACATCAGAATGAATAACGCAAGAACAGCCTTAATTAGTCTAAACAACATCTGGAAGTCCTCCCAATACAGCACAAGCACAAAATTAAGATTATATCAGAGCTGTGTGCTTTCTGTGCTTCTCTATGGTGCGGAATGCTGGAGAGTTACAGAGAAGGAAATGTCGAAATTGTCCTCTTTTCACACAACATGCCTAAGAAAAATTCACAGAATCTTTTGGCCGAATTCCATCACTAACCAAGATCTGCTTACTCGTAGCAAGCAAGAGGACATGCACACCATCATAGCTGGCAGACGCTGGAGCTGGGTTGGCCATGTCCTCAGAAGAGACCCCGATGCCATCACAAGAACAGCTATGCTTTGGACCCCTGAAGGAAAACGAAAGAGAGGCCGACCAAAAACAACCTGGCGGAGGACTGTGGAAGCTGAGATGCAAAGAATGAACCAGAGTTGGGGCACTGTACGAAGGATGGCCACCGACCGAGCAAAGTGGAATCAATTTGTTGTTGCCCTACAAGACGCCACTAGGCGTGATGGCCACTGACTGCTTTGACGGTCGGCGGCTAAGGATCAAAGAAGAAGAAGAATCTGCAATAAGGCAAAACTTAGAATACACCTCTCATGACACACTCTTCTCAGCAAGAATGCTGGCAAGGGAAAAACTCTGTACTTCCTCACTCGGACGCGGCTAAACGAAGAATTCTTTCTTGGCGCCTAATAATTCCCGCTTCCGCTCATCACATGACTTGCGGGTAGTTCTCCCCAATGAACCCAAAACTCAGTGTTGTCAGTCTAATATTTCGTCACTGCGAAATAGCGCCGTGACAGATATGATGTTCTGATATGATGCCCGTTGTGGTTTCCTGTGATCTCTTAAGAAACTAAGAAAGAATAGACCAACCAATCGTAAAACTGGGGAGCCGGTAGTGTAGTGGTTAGTGCACTTGGCTTCCTAGCTTGGTGGTCCATGGTTTGATCCCCAGTCTACTGCACCGTGAGGCATGTCGTACAAGGTGACTTAAATTAGGTGCGCATGGGGCTGGCCACCTCATCATGTAAAACCAACTACCACAGAAACCACGGCTGCAAAGAGGAGCATGTGACTGCTTGGTACAGGATGCTTTGCGGGACAAGCTGTAACGGTGTCCTCCATTCCCTGTAAGGAGCGCAAAGGGAAATGACGATGATTTTGATCTGATAGTTTGACGGTTAAATAAAGGTCAAGGTCAAGGACCCCGTTACACGTAAATTCAGGCATATTGGGAATATGGTGTTAGACCTATATTTTCTTGACCATCGGCACGCTAGAGGTGATGTGGTCAGCGTCACGCCGGCCGCCTTAACCTTCCCAGAGCTGCTCTGGTACCCAATTCACCAGGCTAGGTCGACCGCGGAGCCGTTTGCGGTCTAAAATCATTCCACTTAAACTGGGGATCGAACCTTGGACCACCGAGCTAGGAAGCTAAGTGCACTACTTCGGCTCCCCAGTTTGACGGTAGGTTGTTATATTTAGACACCGTCATCTACAGCAGTGGTTCTCAACGTGGATCAGATGGCCCCCAAGGTTCCATGACATATTTATAGGGGGCACAGTAAAATGGTAAACTAAATTTGTCCCACCTAACAGTGACTATGATGGGTCATGAGCAAAAACAAAACGCTGAGAACGCCTGATCTACAGTCAGATAGCCGTGTTTTTTTTTTTTCAGTGTGTGTGTAGAGGAGAGCAATTTCGGGATAAAAATAATTATTTCTTGTTTCATTCTGTATCCTTTTCGGTCCTTAGGGATTATAGAAGAAACAACATTGCAGATATAGACAATATATTTCAAGCGAACGAAAGAAGAAGAAGAAGGTCCTTAGGGAGAACTGATCCATTACTGCAGCTAGTTCACTTGCAGAAAGCCTGCATCAAGCCATGTTTTTGCAGCACAGTTTTATCATAAACAAATCCACCAGAAGTAATTAAAAAGATAAACGTAAATAATAAAGAGGCCCAAAAGGGGAGCAAAGAATAGTAACACTGTTCCCTGCCAAGCAATTCGTAGAAAGCGATTGAGGAGGGTTGGGCATGGGGCTGGTTGCCCAATCCTGTAAAAAATTTAAACCACAAAAAACTTCAACAAATATGGACAAGTCAATTAAGGAAAATAAAACACAGCCATCCAAGACAGGGGAAGGTCCTCTCGCAGGGAGGCGTATGATGCAACACAGAGAAAGCCGAAAGGAGTCTATGTTACTGACTAACCTTCTTTCTTCTAGGAGAACTTCCAGATTTGGCACCTGGAATGTTCGGACATTAAATGAACAAGGGAAAGTGGCACAAGTAGCAGCAGAAATGAGGGAATATAAAATCGAGGTTCTGGGACTGTGTGAAACAAAGTGGAAGGGAGTAGACAAGAAGAAACTCATCACAGGTGAAATGGTGCTGTCCTCAGGACATGAAGACGTAAGTTCACACCACAGTGAAGGCGTAGCTCTTATGTTATCTAAAGAAGCACAGAAAGCACTCATTGAATGGGAAGCCGTTGGACCCAGAATAGTAACGTTTAACATAACAAAGGACATGGTGGCACCAACTGATTTCGTTAGGCGGGGGCTGGGGGGAGGGGGGTTTCACTATATACACAGAACAGTTTAAAGATGGTATATAACGAACAGACAGAATGAAATGAAGATGGTGACAGAATGACAATAAAAGTATGCACAGCTCAGATAGAATTAACCAAAAAAAAAAAGTAAACACAGCTCAGATAAAATTTAAAAATAAAGTAAACACTGCTCAGATAGAATTAAAAAAATTAGTATACACAGCTCAGATGGAATTAAAAAAAAAAAAGTAACCACTGATCAGACAGAATTAAAAAAAAAAGTATATACGACTCAGATGAAATAAAAATAAAGAGTATACACAACTCAGATGAAATGAAAATAAGAGTATTGTAACGTGATGGAAACAATGCCCTACCATTCATTGTATAAGGACAAATATCGTCCAATCATATCAACGCACACTCTTGTGTGTGTCGCGAACGATTTGGAAATGGCGTAGAGCAGAAAGGATTTTTGTGTTAACGGTACCATGGATTTAAATTAATTGCAAACCAATGGAGTGAAGAAAAGAAATGGAATTTATTGCATTTTATGAAGGAGAAGGCCATGCTGTTATATTCGACAGGAATAGTTGCTATATGCTTTAATTTCGGAGATATGCGAAGTAAAGTAGGCCAGCATGTTAAAAGTTAGTTTGAGAATGGTCTTCCGAAAATTGATACAAATCGTAGACAAAACGAATTAAGGAAAACCAGAGATGAAAAGGAAGATAAGGATCGTCCAAATAAAAGGATACATAGATGAAGGTAGTAGATGTCAGGGTTGAAAAGAACGAATATGTTTTCTGGACCAAACTAACAAACTTGCTCGCATCTGCACAAAAAAGGCAGAACTAAACAGAGTGAGAAACTGTAACAACGTCTTGTCCTCAGATATGGCCGCACCCTCTCTATAAAAAGGCCAGCAGCGGACTTTTCAAACTTTACACACACAGCAGAAGACAGATAGACTGAAGGAAGGAGACGTTTGCCGGGGCTAAAACAGTTACCATCTCTTTGCCGTGCAGCTCTACCTCACCAAACGGAGTCTGTTCTGTACTTTGCATCTATTCTAGAGGGTATGCAAATTTATGAATAAATAATTATTTACTTACTTAGTCGTTCCCCTTTTACCGTGAGGTGTAGAGGTTTGGAAGACAGAGCGCCAGACTATCCTATCGGCTGTCTTCCTCCTGGCCTGGTTCCATTCTAGTCCTCGGTCCTTCAAAGATTGTTTAATATTGTCCTCCCAGCGGACTCTGGGTCGTCCTGGGGGTCTGGATCCCTGGCTCTTTGTTTCCCATGCTTGTCGTGGTAGCTGATTTTCTCCCATTCTGCAGACATGGCCAAACCATCTTAGTTGGGACTGTTCTACTTGGGTCTGCAGGAGGTGGGATTTAAGGCCTTGACGTATCGTCTGGTTGCGGATCATGTCTCTTCTTGTTACTTCAACCACCTTCCTAAGATACCTCATTTCTGAGGTGTGGATCTGGCTTTTGTGGGTTGTAGTCATTGCCCATGACTCGCATCTATATATTTCAAGACTGGGACATAGGTGGAGCGGTATACAGCCATCTTCGTTGTCTTACCAACCTCTCTCTTGCTGATGAATCCTCGATTTATGGCCTGAAAAAGTATCCCAGCTGCTGCTTTTCGAGTGGCCAACTCTTCTCTGATGCCTCCCTTTCGGTCTATAATAGATCGAGTTATTTAAAGTGGTCGACCTGCTCCAGGACCTGTTCTCCCAGCTTAATCTGATGTTTTCTTTCTTCTCGTGATATCACCATGGATTTTGTTTTAGAGCTGCTTATGACCATCCCTCTCTTCTCCAGCTCTTCCTTCCAGACTTGCAGGTTGGATTGGAGATGTGTCTCTGATTTAGCAATCAGGGCAACATCATCAGCAAATGCCAGCTCCAAAATATAGACCTGTCTCATCTTCCAGTACCCCACTGAATACTTTCTTGTTCTCTCCTTACATGCCTTGATGACATCGTCCATAAGGAGTATGAAGAGGTAAGGTGATAGGATCTCACCTTGTCTTACACCAGTGGTGGTCCTGAACTCTTCTGACTTATGGTTTGCTGTCCTCACATATTTTCTGCAAGACTTGTAGAAGCTCTGTATAGCATGAATCAGAGGTGCTGGAATATTCTTCCTTGCCAAACAGTCCCAAAGTTTGCTCCAGGGGACCCTGTCAAACGCCTTTTCCAGATCTATGAAACAAAGATGGATCTCACTCTTATACTCAAGGGCCTTTTCACTCAGCTGTCTGAGTGTGAAGATTAGGTCTTGAGTACTTCGGTTTGTTCGGAATCCGCACTGGACCTCATCCAATTGTGGCTCAGCTAGGCGTCGGAGTCTCTGCTCTAGGATTCTAGAGTAGATTTTACCAGGGACACTGAGAAGGGATATGCCTCTATGGTTTCCACGTTGTCGATTGTCACCCTTTTTGAAAATTGGTGTTATGATGGCAATCTCCCAATCCTTTGGTATGGTCTTGTTGCACCATGCTGCCTGTAGGACCTTTAAGAGTAACAGGTCGCCTGATGCTCCCATGTACTTAACCATTTCTGGTGTTATACCATCATGCCCTGCTGCTTTGCCCATCTTGATTTTCTCTAGTGCTGCCCTCAGTTCTTCCATCTTTATGTCATCTTCACCATCATTGGTTTTTTTCTTCTGTGCTAGTGGTTATCATTTCTGATGCTTCACCATGCTCACCATCCAGGAGTTCTGAGAAATATTCTTTCCATCTTTCCATTACTTCCTTCGGGGCAGTAAGCAATTTGCCTTGCTTGTCCTTTAAAATTTGAGAGGGCATTGTTTTTCCTTCCTCATGTTCTTTAGGGTCTTATAGAACAATTTCTGGTTTTCTTGTGCATCTTTTTCTAGCTTTTCTCCAAATTCTTCCCAGGACTTCTTGTTTTGCTGCTAGCACTTTGTTCTTTGCTTCTGTTCTGAGTGTCACATATTCTCTATATTTTTCCATTTGTCCTGTTGTGTTTTTAGCTCCTAAGTATTGTTTCCATGCCATTTTCTTCTCTCTTATTTTCTCTTTGACTTCCTCTGTCCTCCAAGGTGTCCTCTTTCTCTTGTTCCCAAGTCGGACTTCACCGCATGCTTCTGCAGCAGCTGTCTTTATGATATCCTTGAATTTAATCCAGAGGGTTTCCAAGTCATCAGGTCGTTCTTCTGTGTTGCTCACCGCTGCAGCAATAAGCCCCTGATATCTGGTCTTAATTTCTGGCTCTCTCAGCTTGTAGGTCTTAATGCTCATTTCTCCTGCTCGTTTACTTGGTTTCTTGCGTGATGTTGGGCAGTTCCTAGGCTGAGCAACTCTTTCAGTTGTTCTTTTGATTGTTAGCAGGTAGTGATCACTTCCAATCTCTGGCCCCCCTCCAGACTCTAGCATCCCGGACATATTTGAATGAGCTCCTCCTAACAATGGCATAGTCGATCACTGACTTCTCATCCTTTGTTGGTTCACATCTAGTGTATGCATGTATGCGCTTATGGGGGAACTTTGTGTTTGTAATGATCAGATTCTGCTCACTGCAGAATCTAAGGAGTCGCTTTCCATTGTCATTGAGAGTATCTTCTCCATATCTTCCGATAACTCCACCCAATCTAGCATGGTCATTTCCAACTCTGGCATTAAAATCTCCGAGCATGATAACTTCATCTAGGCAGTCATCCACTGTCCTTTGAAGCAGCTCGAAGAATTCCTCCTTGACCTCTGCTCTCTCATCCTCATTTGGCCCATACAATATGACCAGGTTGACTATGGCTCCTTCTTTTAGTTTTACAACCATAATACTATCCGAGACAAAGTTCCATCCCTTGATACTATCTTTTTGGTTTTTGGCCACAATGCAACCCACGCCCCCTTTAGCTCTTTCAGATGTGGGTACACCACTGTAAAGCAGCGTGTTGCCATCGAGATCCATGACTCCTTGTCCTTTTTTCTTTGTTTCAGTTAAAGCCATGATTTCTAGTTTTGCTTTCCTCATCTCTTCCACCAGCTCCTCTTCTTTCCCATTTATACTTCTTGTGTTCCAAGTTCCATAAGTCGTAGTCCGTTCCAGTTCGTCGCCTTTAGAATCAGTCCGGTTTTCTCTCTTGTATTTCGTGTAATCATGTTTTAAAGCAAACAGGTGATTGACCTGTTGTACCTTTGCATGGTGGAGGGGCTGCCTCCTTACAGCCTCCATGCAGGCCGCCCTCCTCCTTTTTCAGCCGGGCTTGGGACCGGCCTAGGCGGAGTTATAAATAATTATTTAATTAATTTAATTTGTTTTATTGCAAATTATTATTATTAATATTATAGAATTATGTACCAGGATCAGACTAGAGGACTGAACTGAAATTAAATTGTGGATGTATGAAGGAATTCGATGTCTATCAACAATTATCATGAATGTCATTAGGAGTGGTCAATTAAAAGTTATACAGGATTAATGGACTGGCACTCCAGAATGTGAAAGGCGAAGGTAGCATCATGATTTTGTATAAAATGTATTAGATTTTATTCCTGTATTAGTTTAGAATGTTTATGCAGTTGGACAACTGTCTTGTCTCGCTATCCTGATCAGAACAGATCCATGTATCATTCATATACATGCACACATAGGGACACCCTCATTCATGGACATGTAGGCTTGTGGAACCTATGACCAAAGGCTAGCCACTTGTCACATATTGTCTCCAGGCTCATTCGTTTCAAACTTCAGAAAGAGATCTAGAAGTTTAGATCAATAGTGCCTTCCTGGACCAACGCAGGAGCACCATACATTGCCATCTTTATTCGTGTAACCTGCCCCATCTGTGCTTAGTGGCCTGGTACAAGTCCTAACAATGGATATTGCGTTGTGAAGTATACCACAGGACATTCAAAGAACTTAATGTTAAGTATTCAGTTGTTAACACTCTTCAAACAGCCATTGTGAGGACGTGGTCAACAGAGAATAAACTATCGTGTCATGATGATGAAACTGTCCTAGAAGATAGGCAAGACAAGTGACATTTTAATTTTAAAGGAACTTTGAAAGAACTTTCTGTTTATTTAGAAGATTACAAGCAAGGACCTTTTGTCTAATTATCAATTACAACTCAACTTTTGAATAAAAGTACAGTTGACATTCAAAAATCCGGCCATCGATAATCCGGTTCCTTCAGATTTCCGGCATGGATTTCGGAGCGCATTTTTTAATTTACCGCGTTGGCGCGCCACTGTTTTCTGGAGCCGTTTTATGTTTTGATGCAGCTGTTGGGGTCTTGCTTTGCACGTGTTAACAGGCATTCTGCTCAATTCCTTCTCATTTTTTCATTTTATTTGCTGCTGTATAACCCCATTATGGATTCAGCAAATAAAAGAAATGGTGTAAAACGTAAACATTTAATTTTCTTTCTTTAAAGGACTGTACAGGTAGTCATTTTCTGTTAAATATATACAGCATATATAACCATAAAAAATCCGGCATTTTCAACAATCCGACACTCCTAAGGTCCGGAGGTAGCCGGATTTTTGAATGTCAACTGTATACTGAAGCATATTAAAAACGCATATACACCTGTTATACATCCAGTGAACAGAGTTGTGAAATGTAAATTAACATTGTTTACAAGTTTCATATATTTGGACATCTTTATTCATTTTCCTATGAATCCATGCTGGTCATTAATTTGTACATTTGATTGTTATGAAATTCATTGCATTCTGTGCCAGGCAAGGGACTAAAAACCAAAAATGCAACCAATAAAAAAATTCATTCACACTATCCTCAGTAAAAAAAATGAACCCTGTAGTATGTCCACCGTGTGTTTGCAAACAAGCTTGGCAGCGGCTCCACATGGACGCACAAGTCTCTGAAGAAATTCGGGAATGAAGTCCCTTTACGTGTGAAGAGCAGCTTCGAGCTGTTGCGGATTAGCTGGAGAACCTTGCCTGTAGACTCTGCGTCCAAGCTCGTCCCACAGATGTTCTATAGGGGACAATGTCACTGGTGATATGGGCAATTCCAATCAATCGTCACAATATTCTGCTGCTGTAGATTTTGCTGCGTAATGCATGCGGTGTGCGCACGTGCGTTATCCTGCTGGAGAAGCTGCAAGTCTGGATAATTTGTGAACGCAGGAGCAACCAATGCATCCAGAACCTCATCTCGATATGTTCACAGCAATAACATTTCCACGTGGAAGACGTGAAGAGGCAAGCGATGGTGAAAACTGAATCGTTTGCCCCAAATGAGAATACTCGCCACCTCCAAATCGGTTGTGCTGACGAACACGAGCAATCTGGCAAAGCCGTCTCCACACTTCGCTAACAAATCTCACATACGTCCATCAGCAACGGAATATGTTGAATCTGCTCTCGTCTGTGAATAGGACAGCATTCCACTGCAGTCTAGTCCATCTGACATGTTGCTCTGCCCATTGCAGGCGCTGCTGACGATGTCTGTGAGTCAAGTTTGGCCCAACATAAGGCCGTCTTGCAGTAAGGCCTGTATCTCTGAGGCGTCGTATGACTGTCATTCGAGAGACTTGCCCACGTCTACCCACTATTGCTCTTGCTGTTTGACTTGCCGGGAGAGAACGATTCCTTAGGTGACTCAGCACAATATGACGATCTTGCGCAGGGGTAGTAACTCGTGGTTGGCCACTCCGAAGTCTATCCAGCGGCATGCCAGTGGTTCCGAAAACATCATTGAGAACGTTAATAGTGCTGTGGTGGCAATTCATCATTCTAGGTGGCAATGGCACCGCGAGCTCATTCCGGTCTCCAAATACACAATGGCTCGTTCGCAGTCGTTTTCAAATAGCCCAACATGCAGAAGTATACAATGTACGCTACGGTTAGATTGCATTTGTTGTGGAGGCGCGGACAGTATTTATATATAGGAAATGTGGTGGAGGCGCGGTCCCCAAGGCGCGTGTCTTTTAGATAAGGTAAATGTGGTTGGAGTGGCGCATAACTTTTTATATAAGGAAATGTGGTGGAGGCTGAGCGTTGGTGGCGGTAGAGGCTTTTTATAGCAATACTAGGTAGTTCGATAATGGGAGGCTTTGGTGGTTTATTTATTGTGTGTAGGTTGTTGTGTGTTTTGTTGTTTATGACAAAATAGTTATACATATATTACAACAATTAGACAATATTTATGTTACAACAGGTAGACCATATTATATGACAACAGTTAGACTAGATATTTATATTACAACAGTTAGACAGTAATATTACAAAAAACTGTGTGGGTATTACAATATTTAGTTATACATATATATTTAGTTTGGGGGTACATATTACAACATTTAGACTAATATATATATATATATAATCAGATATATATATATAAATATAATATATATATATATATATATATATATATATATATATATATATTTATATTAATATATATATATATATATTATATATATATATATATATATATATATAAGAAAAACACACAAGATACATATTTATATTTTATAGTACAAAGAGGGCGTTAGCTGGTCTATGGGTGCTGTAGGGTGACGTCTAACCTCACTACTACGGTCGTGCCGGCCATACGGCTACAGTGTATATAAGCGGTTTGTGTGTTGGGTGTATTGCTTTTAGTTTGCTTGGTGTTCATGTGTTGTTATATTGGACTGGTAGTGTTTGGTATTGTTGTTTTGCAAGGCAATAGATATAAATATATATATATATATAATATCATCGATATACAGGCGATTCTATACAAACGATAATATCATACCAAGATATATAGGTAGGCAAACCTAAAAAATCGATAAAATCCTGCAATATTGAGTTAAAGCATGCGAAAATATAATAAAATCGATAAAGAGTAGCTTATGTATGCTTTTTGTAGTGAAAAGATGCCTAATGAGTTGGGGTGTGGTGCTGCTTTTTCAGTGCAACGGGTCCGGTATTTGTGATTTGGGCTGTGTGAGTGACGATATGGGTGTATTGTTTCAGTTGTAGCAGGCAATTAGTTAGTACCAGCATGGTCTAGAGGTGATGGAGTGAGGTGTATAAGAGCAAATTTTACTAAGGTCTAGCATTGAGAGGCGGGAGTGAAAGGGGAGTGAAGGATTCGAGACGTGACTAGATCAGTTCAAGTGAAGAGGTTGGGAGTGAATTGTTAGGAGACATGGTTAGAGAACTATCATGAATGGTAGGGGGGGTGGGATGTGAAAGTGTTAGAGGTGTGGTTATAAATTGGGGGTGTGGGTGGTATTGCTTTTGGTTTTGTAGGGGTTGTATGGTGTTATATTGGACAGGGTAGTGTGTTGGTGTGGATTGTTTACAAGTGTCTTATAACATATGGTGGGGTATATAAATATATACAATATGACATATAAAAAACTTGATAAAAAGTGTTGCAATTATATGAGTGGGAAGTGAAGAAATATAACTGGGGTGACATACTTTCCCGGGAATGGTTGGTTAAGTAGGTTACTAAGGGGGGTTTTTGACAGCGAGTGGATATTTTAGTGCTGGGGGGACAGCACGTGGGGGGGGTGTGTCTATTTTGGGGTGATAGCAGGGAGTGTGGGGGAGAGGTGGGAGTGAAGTGTTAGAGACTATTGGGGGTAGGACCAGCATCGAGAAGGGGGGTTACAGTGGAAGTGTTAGAGACTTGACTAGGGGGGGGGGGGGGGGGTGGTGAGTGAAGTGTTATTTTAGAGACTATATCAGGGACAGGGTTTTGGAGAGGTGGGAGTGAAGTGTTAGAGGGGTCACTGGGGGGTCGAGCATCGAGAGGTGGGGAGTGAAGTGGTTTAGATCTTGGGGTAAAAGGACCACAGGCTTTTGGGGTGGGATGTGAAGTGTTAGGGACCTGACAACGTTGGGGGGGTCTAAACATCTAGAAGTGGTAGTGAAGTGTTAGAGACCTGCCTATACTGGGATTTAAACCATACATCAATGGAGGTGTGAGGGAAGTGTTAGGTTCTAGAGGGTGGGACTGAAAAGGACGTGTTCCACTATGGGGGGCCAGGCCTAGAGGTGGGGTGAAGTGTTAGGAGATTTGACCTGGGGGAGGGGTGGGGTTTGACCATTTGTAGGTTTTTATGGGGGGTTATGTGTTCGATGGTATTGTGTGGGGGTTTTGGTGTGGTTTGGGGGGGTTGGGGGGGGGGGGGGGGGGGGGGGGGGGGGGGGGGGGGGGGGGGTTGGGGGGGGGGTGGAAAATATAAAAAAATCGATTTGGGGGGGGGGGGGGTGGGGGGGGGGGTGGGGGTTTTTTAAGGAGGGTGTGGGGGGGGGTGGGTTGATTTTGGGGTTGGGTTTGGACTCATGGATGTGTTGAGGTGTAGCGGGAGTGGTTGGTGTGGTATTTATGTAAAAGGGTTTTGGGTATTTTTCTTTTTCTAGGTGGTATTGGTTTTGTTCTTGTTGGTAATTTTGGGTGTAGGTATGGGGTTGGGGGGGGGGTTGTGTGTGTTAGTGAAACTGGGTGGGTTTTTATTTTGGGTGGGACGGTGTGTTTTTGTTGAAGTCGGCATTGGTGTTGGCGAGTAACAGATAAAAGACTAGCTGGGTATTGTGATGTTTATTGGATCATTAGTACAATTTTTTCCGGCGTTTGTTGTGTAATTTGTCCAAAAAAAGTGTGTTTGTCTGGTGTTTGGTTTTGGGTGCAGTTATTGGTGTGAATTACAACTAATTGGTGTTATTTCATGGTTTGATAGTCTCCTTTTTCACAGTGTAAAATCACTTGGTTATCTGTAGTGTTTTAAATAGTTTTGTTAAGCCACTATTTCTATAATATTTAGGGGCCATCTCGACGCTGTATAAACGCTAGGTATATTTTCATCAGATCACCGAGGGCGTATGCGCATTGCGCGCATAACTTCACACGTCAAAAAAAAATGTGTTTACAGGAGCTATGCTTTTATATGTTGACTTTTTTCACTGTCACTTTTAAAGAGTGTCAGACCGCAGACTTGTGTGTCGTAGGGGATTGACCAATTATTGTGGAGGTAGTGTATTCTTAAGAAATAACAGGAGATTTTTGTGTATTTCGTGAAAGTTTAGGTATAGGTACACTATTCAAACCTGATCTCATTAGAACGTTGTTATCTATGTGGATGTGTTGTAGTCTTGTTACAAACAACAAGCTGATTTAGAAGTAGCTTTAACATTTTTTGGGGAAGGAGTTGTGCTTTTACCCTTTTACATGAATATAACAACCGATTTGTTCCAAAACCTTCATGCAACTATGTTGCTACTTGACTTTAAAAAAAGGAATTTTTTATAAGCACCACTAAGTGAATTCCCTTTTTCCTACCCGCTATATAGAATAAATAGGAATATATAAAATAAAAAAGGGATACCTTTTTATAAAGGAAGACGACTAATGATCGGTGTGTGGTGGGGATTTTGGATGCTTTTGGTTATGTGTTGTGTGTTGTGTGTGTGTAACTAGTGATGAGAATATAAGACGCTGAGAAGTGAAGTGGCGTCGGAGGCAACTATGCTTTTGATGTAAAAATATGCCAGGGAATTCCCGTTGTTGGGTGAATGTAACCACATATTGAGACGGGCGCTGGGTCAAGTGGTCGTTTTCTTTATTATTTATATTATATCATGAGTAATAAATCTACTCACCCCAATGTCCAGTTAGTGTTATGTAAAATGACCTGCACACAGTCGTAGTCTCCAACAAATAAAATATACTGTCAAAGGCCAGGCTGGACAAGGCCAAATAGACAGTTTTATTGAACACAACCGTAGAGATATATGTCACAGGCAGACTAGATTATGGTGGCAACTAGATACTCCTTAGTGTTGCAGGTTGCAATCGGAACAATATCGAGGGCCATTTTCAAAACACAGCAAACAACAAATTGTGCTTCCGTTAATTGACAAGAAGGATGTTGGTGTTAATACATCAACAGAAAACTGGCAACTCACACGTGCTTTGCTAAATACCTGGCATAGAAGCTGTGAAATTTTTCGGTCATCTTAAACTGGACGTAAGAACACGTGATTTTATCTGGTCACTGGAAGAAAAGACAAGGGGTCGCGATCGAGTGGTCTGCGCTCGCAGGACGAAATCGTTGAGCGTTTATGTCAAATTGTAGCACCTATAGGACATTTTTCTGTCGTGATGCTTTTGCCCAGATATCATGATTTCAGAGAGCTGTAATTCCTGGAAAGAATACTCACATGATATGAGAAAGAAACGCGGTTGGTCTGAGCTCGCAGAAAATCGTTTGAGCGTTTAATTAAAAAACTAGCATTTATTTTGTTGCCTTTTTGTTTGATGGTCTGTTTTATTTATTTCAGAGGGGTACTGGGTTAGTCCTTTGTTTTTTACTTAATTTATGTGGCCTTTAGACCGGGGCTTTTGCTCCTTTCATTTTCTGGTCGTTTTTTATGTTCCTTCCTTAGTATGTTTGTCTGTTGTTTTGCTCCAAACTTTTCCCGCCCCTGACTGCAATCTGGTTAGCATTTCTGTTGGACTTATTTTGATCTTATTGTGCTACCAATATATGGTTGTAATACGAGTTGTACCTTTACTCTTGTTAAATATTGTCTAATTCCTTTATCTTTATTTTATACCTATCACCGATGACTTACCAAGTAGTATTTAAGCTCTATCTATGCCTAATGCTAAATTAACACAAGACAAGTTATTAATATATTTTTGTAATATATAAATTTTAAATTATGTTTAGATATCAATAGTTAAAAGCTGACTAGGCCTACTACAAAACTAGCACATTTGAATTAAATTTAAGTTTGTTCACGCGCGTGCTCACGCATGAAAAAGCTCCTATATCGACGCTCGTGACGTCGACATTTTTGAAAATGAGCGGGATTTCTGACAGGCAAACGCCAGCTTACCCTCACTAGTTATGAAACCAGTTCGATAGAGGGTGACGTCAGGGCTAAATATCGCTATCTAGAAAAGCGTAATAAAAAAATCTAATAGGCAGAGTTTTGGGTATTGGTAGCCTATCTGCAACGGGATTTGCCTTTGTAAGACTAATATTTTACCTTTGTAAGACTAACCCTGCTGCTTATTTCTGTTCACGTCACAAGTTCAAAACACAACCGATCAATAGTAGAAATTTATAAAAGAAACATTCCTTCGTTCGTGTGTTCGAACCCCCGTGACTTAAGGTTTCACTTTTTTTCACACGGGCGATATCTGGTGATAGGTTTTATATTGGCTCCCAAGCGGTTCAAACAGGATGCGGCGTTCACGGAAATGTAGTACTGTACATTAAATAATTATAACTAAGTATTTGTTCCAGTTATCAAACGGTTATCTCCTTTTTTTTTGACCTACAAGTTTCAACCTTTAGTAAAAGCTTTTCTTCCAATCAGCAAAGATGGCCCCAAAATTTTCTCCCACGCCTGCTCAAAAGTTCCAACCTGTAGGTAAATAGATCAGCTGTCAAATACTTCTTTAAATATTTCTTTAGATATTTCTTGCAGCTTTCCAAAACTTTTCATTAAATTTTTTTCATTAAAATATTTTTTTCCTGTTGTCAAAAATTTCTTCCACTTGGCAAATATTTCTTACCGTTGTCAAAATATTTCTTACCGTTGACTCTGGCAAAAATATTTCTTCGGGGAACTTTGGCAAAAAATATTTCTTCCACTTGTCAAATATTTCTTACCGGTGTCAAAAATATTTCTTCCACTTGGCAAAAAAATTCTTCCACTTTGTCCAAAATATTTCTTCACTTGATCAAAACATCTTACCGGTTGTAAATATTTCTTACCGTTGTCAAAATATTTCTTCCACTATGGCAAATATTTCTTCCAATGTTGTGTCAAATATTTTTTCGACTTGTCAAATATTTCTTACAGTTGCCAAATATTTATGCAAATGTTTTTGTTAGCTGTCAAATATTTCTTCAAACGGGTCTTCCAGTTGTCAAATATTTCTAACAGTTGTCCAATACTACTAACAGTGTGTCAAATATTTCTTAAAAAAATTTCTTGCTAGTCGCCCAAACATTTCTTCAAAGGCGACCATCTTTCATGCGGTGGATAATTGGGCCAAGACAGCGTAGGGGCTTCCCTGTCTCAGCCGGCTATACAGGCTTTGAAGTGCCAGCACGTGACAACACCTCAACATTTGGCACTTTATCTTTCCACGAAAGGCCGAGGAGGTGGCGCAGACACGTGTAGATGGCAGGTATTGAACCTTCTTTCTTGCTTAGCATAGATTGTCCAGGTCTAACTAACATATAGAAGTGTACTGGTGATGCAGGTGTTATATACCGCAGCTTTGGTCTTCGTTGTGAGTTTGGCGTTTCCCCAAACACGTGATGTGATGCGGGTAAAGGTAGCTGCAGCTTTGTTAATGAGGCTATCAATTTCGGTGCCCAGAGAGAGTTTATCATTGATGATAAACACAAGGTATGTGTGAGCCACGTGGTGTTAAGTCCGCCGGAAGTGACGCTACCGGACCAACTAGTGTTACCGCTAGTTATGAAATCAGATCGAGGGTCGGGGCAGACTTCGCGAGGAAACCATTGAGCGTAGACCGCGTGAAAACTCCCGTTAGCATTAGAGGGTCGAATGGATTCGGTTAGGGTGGGTGACGTCAGCGCTAAATATAGACTATCGGAAACAAGTTTATGTTCTCTTTTGGGTTTGTAATGTATTATTCTATTATACATAAACTTGTTTCGGATAGTTATATTTTTCCTCTGACGTCACCCTCCCTAAACCGAAGCCATTCGACCCTCTAAATGCTAACGGAGTTTTCAAACGCCTGGCATCTATCAGCTCAATGGATTATTCACTCGCGAATGTCTGCCGGAAACTCGATCGCTTTCATAACTACAACGGTAATAAAACAGTACTTAGCGTCATCTTCCGACGGATCTTATACACACGTGCAACTCACAACATACCCTTGTTTGTGTACCTATAATCATATGATAAAACTCTCTTTGGGCACCGGGATATTGATGCCTCATTTACAAAGTGCTAGCTAGCCTTTTAACCCGACTCACATTCTACGTGTTTCGGGGAAACGCCACTAAATCACAACTGAAGAACAAACCGCTGTGGTATTGTAAGCACCTGTCACCAGTGACACTTCAAATATGTTAGTGAGAACCTCTGGACAATCTATGCATAAGCAGAAAGATAGAACAGAGTCAATACCTGACATCTTAGACTCGCTGTCTTGGCCATCAGCTAGGCCTTTCGGCGGAATGGATACTTCTATGGTACCTCACAAAATGTTGTAGGTGTTCGGAGTCACGTGTTTTGGCCTTCTAAAGCTATGTATTTTTAGCCAACTGAGATGAGTCAGGGAACCTACGCTTGTTGACAATTGTGGACACCATTGAAAATGGTCTCTATTTGAAGAAATGTATTGGCGACTAGCTAAGAAATATTTTAAGAATTATTTGGAACACTTGAATAGAAATTATTTGACAATGCTTAGAAATATTTTGACAACGGTAAGATATATATATTTGACTAGGTAGATGAAGTTAAGAAATATTTTGATACAAGTGTAACAGAAATACGTTTTGTCATCGGTAGGATAAATATTTTTTGACAACCGGGAAGAATTTATTTGACATTATAGTGGAGAATTATCTTGAAATATTTTGATGGCCTGGTAAGAAATGGGGTGCTCAGTTATTTGGGGTAATTCAGGGTTTGTTTAAGAAATACGGTTTGACACCGGTAAGAAATATTTTTGCCATTTGAAAAGTGGTAAGAAATATTTGACAACCGTATTTGGGAAAGAAATTTTTTTTGCCAAGTGGAAAGAATATATTTTGACCAACGGTAAGAAATATTTTGACAACGGTAAGAAAATATTTGACAAGTGGGGAAGAGAATATTTTTGAAGTGGAAGAAATATTTTGACAATGTGTCCAAGAAATATTTTGACAACGGTAAGAAAATATTTGACAAGTGGAAGAAAATATTTTGATAAAGTGGAAGAATTGTTTTTGCCAAGTGGAAGAAATATTTTGACAACGGTAAGAAATAATTTGCTAACAAGTGGAAGAAAATTTTGACAACAGGGGAAAAAATATTTAATGAAACAAAAATTTAATGAAAAAAAGTTTGGAAAGCTGCAAGAAATATATTTAAAGAAACATTTTAAAGAAGTATTTGACAGCTGATCTATTTACCTACAGGTTGGACCTTTGAGCAGGCCTGGGAGAAAAATTTTGGGGCCATCTTTGCTATTTGGAAGAAAAGCTTTTACTAAAGTTTGAAACTTGTAGGACAAAAAAAAAGGAGATAACCGTTTGATAACTGGAACAAATGCTTAGTTATAATTATTTAATGTACTACATTTCCGTGGACGCTTCCTGTTTGAACCGCTTGGGAGCCAATATAAAACCTATGACCAGATATCGCCCGTGTGAAAAAAGTGAAACCTTAAGTCACGGGGGTTCGAACACACGAACGAAGGAATGTTTCTTTTATAAATTTCTACTTTTGATCGGTTGTGTTTTGATTTTGTGACGTGAACAGAAATAAGCAGCAGGGTTAGTCTTACAAAGGTAAAATATTAGTCTTACAAAGACAAATCGCGTTGCAGATAGGCTTTTTTTTCGTCTACAAATACCCAAAACTCTGCCTGTTAGATTTTTTTAAACGCTTTTCTAGATAGCTATATTTAGCCCTGACGTCACCCTCTATCGATCTGGTTTCATAACTAGTGAGGGTAAGCTGGCGTTTGCCTGTCAGAAATCCCGCTCATTTTAAAAAATGTCGACGTCACGAGCGTCGATATAGGAGCTTTTTCATGCGTGAGCACGCGCGTGAACAAACTTAAATTTAATTCAAATGTGCTAGTTTTGTAGTAGGCCTAGTCAGCTTTTAACTATTGATATCTAAACATAATTTAAAATTTATATATTACAAAAATATATTAATAACTTGTCTTGTGTTAATTTAGCATTAGGCATAGATAGAGCTTAAATACTACTTGTAAGTCATCGGTGATAGGTATAAAATAAAGATAAGAGGAATTAGACAATATTTAACAAGAGTAAAGACAACTCGTATACAACCATATATTGGTAGCACAATAAGATCAAATAAGTCCAACAGAATGCTAACCAGATTGCAGTCAGGGGCGGGAAAAGTTTGGAGCAAAACAACAGACAAACATACTAAGGAAGGAACATAAAAAAACGACCAGAAAATGAAAGGAGCAAAAGGCCCGGTCTAAAGGCCACAGAAATTAAGTACAAACTTAAAAACCAGCAAGGACAAAAGAACAGTGACCTCTGAAATAAAATCAGAAACCGCGACAGGAAATCAAACAAAAAAAGCAACGAGAAAAACTCTATATGCTACGGAATTTTATAAACGCTCAGGCTATTATGTCTTTTTAGACGATTTCGTCGCGAGTCAGTGCTGCAGACCATCGATCGCCTTTCTTTCTAGTGAGGGTAAAAGCACGTGTGTTTTGAGTTTTATTAAAATGGCTGAAAATGGCCTCGATATTGTTCCGATTGCAACCTGCAACACTAAGGGAGTATCTAGTTGCCACCATAATCTAGTCTGCCTGTGACATATATCTCTACGGTTGTGTTCAATAAAACTGTCTATTTGGCCTTGTCCAGCCTGGCCTTTGAGAGTATATTTTATGTTGGAGACTACGACTGTGTGCAGGTCATTTACATAACACTAACTGGACATTAGGGTGAGTAGATTTATTACTCATGATATAATATAAATAATAAAGAAAACTACAACGTGACCCAGCGCCCGTCTCAATATGTAGTTTCATTCACCCAACAACGGGAATTTCCTGTCATATTTTTACATCAAAAGCATAGTTGCCTCCGACGCCACTTCACCTCTCATCGTCTTATATTCTCATCACTAGCTACACACACACAACACAACACAAAACCAAAATCATCCCCACCACACACCGATCATTAGTCATCTTCTTCTATAACATGTATCCCTTTTTTATTTTATATTTTCCTCTTTATTCTATAGCGGGTAGGAAAAAGGTAATTCACTTAGTGAGTGCTTATAAAAATTCCTTCTTCTCAAGTCAAGCAGCAACATAGTTGCATGAAGGTTTTGGAACAAATGGGTTGTTATATTCATGTAAAAGGGTAAAAGCAAACTCCTTTCAATAAAAATGTTAATAGCTACTTCTAAATCAGCTTGTTGTTTGTAACAAGGACTACAACTCATCCACATAGATAACAACATCTGACCTCTTTAAAAGTGACAATGAAAAATCAACATATAATCGTCTCCTGTTAATGTTTTTATTTATTTATGACGTTGTTGAAGTTATGCGCGCATGTGCTTTCGCGCCTTCGGTGATCTGATAAAATATACATCTAGCGGTTATTCAGCGTCGTGATTGCCCCTATATTATTATTGAAATAATGGCTTAACAAAAATTATTTAAAACTCTACAGATATACCAATAGTGATTTTTAACACTGTGAAAAGGGACTATC
>JAMPIV010006065.1:0-109600 GCA_024509875.1 Oreohelix idahoensis
TAGGTCCCTTGTGTGAGAACACAGAGGATCACTACAGTGACACAGTTTGTCATTGGGTCTTCTTGTGTTGGGACATGTGGTCTTGACCAGAGCCGGGTTTGGGGCGGGTGCCAATGCGACCTCATGCGAGGAAAAAAAAAAAATTAAGGTCTTGACCAGGGCCGGGTTTGGGCGGGTACCAATGCGACCTCATGCGAGGAAAAAATATGCGACCTCATGCGAGGGGGAAAAAAAAGTGTGTCTACAGGGAAAATCTGTGCTTATCAACAAGGTATTACTAAAACTAAATTGATATTTGACCTGATTCGTGTATGTATGTGTACAAAAGACAAGGGTGAATGCACGTGAGTCTTTACATAAATTGTATTTTTCTTATACTCCTTGTTGTAAAATGCAAAGTTTTTGTAAAATGAAATTGAAAAGCAAATAAACTTCACTTACAAAAAAAAAAAATTGTGGGCAGCCAGACAAAAATTTCCAGTGTCCTTTGCACTGTCAGCCAGGCTGTCCACTGAAGTTACTTCAAATGAAATCACCATTAGCCACCTGGTACGACATGCAGAGGGGAAGCCGACCATATTTTCTTCTATGTATTTTCAGTGACCTCCCAAGTACGATAATACATTTACAACATACAACTTGACGTTTTATTTCGAGACACTTGAGAAATGCAGGATGAATAAGATCAGTTAAAATTGGAAATAAGAGAAAAATGAGGGAAAAGAGACTTGAAAACTGTAAACAAATTTAATAAGGCCTAGTGTGTTTTGTGTTTTCGCCTAGGGAACCAAAGAAATGTTTCAACCTCTATTTGTATGCACATGTCAACAATGTCCATTTCAATCCCCCCATTTTGTTTCTTTTTCTTTTCCTCACTTTTTTGGTAATATCGAGGTCCACGTCAACAGTGTCAAAAAAGGGAAAATACTGTGCTTATCATAGGTATTACTAAATTTAACTTGTGATTTGACCTGAGTCGTGTATGTATGTGTACAAAAGAAAGGGTGTGAATGCATTGCGTGAGTCATTACATAAATTGTTATTTTTCTATACTCCTTGTTGTAAAATGCAAGTTTTGTAAAAAATGAACTTGAAACGCAAAATAAACTTCACTTTAAAAAAAAAAAAAATACTCAGGTTTTAGAGATAAACCAAGGTTTTTTTCTTAAAAAAAAACCCCAGTAATAAGATTATTGTATGCCTCAAATACACGGGATAGACGATGCTTAACACAATCTTTTAGTGCAACTTTACCCACATAAGCTGTGTGCTACCAATTTTTATTTAAATCTTCTTTTTATTTTATTTTTTTATTTACGAAAATTCACAATTATATAAAAATGATTTTATTTAACACCCCAATATATGCACTCTTGAAAACGAGATATTTTAACAGTAAATACTTACAAGCAGTTACATAACTAAATGTTCCTCAAATCTCAAAAAAAAAAAAAAATACACGCAAGTCCTTATATAGCATGTATTATAATAACATTCTCTATGGGTGTTAATGCTCACACCTCTTTTGAATTTATACTTAAGGGTCTGCATAAGTTTCATTTTTACGAGCAACTGGAGAGCGTACATCATTTTGGGTGTTGAGGCATTTGCATTACTTGGGTTATCTCCATACTATGGGGAAGGCAAGGTGGTTTTCAATAGGGTAAGTCACAACAACAGAGTGCCAGATAAACAATTTAATGGGTGTAACTTCCATACTCTTCGGAATGATACACTGTGACACTCTCAGCTACATTATAACACTCTTCCTGGACCCTGGTGGGGCTCACATTCTAGTCACTGATCGGTAACTTTTCAATAATAGGGTCAATATGTTCATTGTACTGCATGAATGACTCTCCTATGTTTGATTCATTCACTACAAGGGAACCAGAAACTATGTGTGTCAGTTGTGTAGTAGTAAAATGAGGTAATACTGGTTTTGTTTTAGGGACTATTATTGGAGATGTTCACAGTTCCTGATTTTAAGACAAGTAAATTCCCCTCTGAATGGTATTTTTATAAAGTTATTTCAAGATGAGGGGACATAATGTTGAGCTCAGCTGGCCAATTCGCTTATCTGGCGTGATGGCGGCAGGAAAGGACTCCTCTGCTCGAATTCTCCTCTGGGCTCAGGAGACACCTCACTGATAGCTAAAAAGACCAAGGAGTATGCTGTCCGACTCTGGATTCAGCAAATCTCTGACCAGATGCTGCTCACTACCATCAAGACCACTGTCCCTGAAATCAAGAAGGATGTACCTTCTACTTCATAACTAATTTATATTCTCTTTTACACTGATCACAATACAGCACAAACATTGCGTTCAGAGCGTTAGGCCAACAGTCAGCTTCATTTGAAATACTTTATTCCAGTATTACCCTTCTTAATGGTTACTACGCCTCTGCACTTCCAGCATTATTTCTTTCTAGTCCATCATCCAGGTGTCAGTGTACTATTTGGCCATTCCATGCCGTTTTACTTCTCTCCGACACCCTCTGTTCAGGCTGGAGCATTATAGGCTTTACCTCACGTTTGCCACTGAACTACACATATATATACAGGCATAAATCAACAATTCACATTCAATTTTTCATTAAAAGATACTGAATGGTTCAAGCTTACCACAATTTCATGGAAATAAACACAGATACGTTGATTAGCAATGAATTCTGGCACAAACTGGCACAAATTCCGTTCTGCCTATGTTCCAGGCTTTTATTTTAGCAAAAATGTGAGCTGGCTTCAACGTACTGTCGCTTTATCAAGCTTATTTGAATTAGTGGTCTCGAACTAACGCTCCCAAGTGTGTATATCAGCGAGACTGGCCAATGAGCCACGTTTCGACAAGTGTTTGAAAAAATGTTATCTTTTCCCGTCTCCCCCAACAACCAAGATAGTATTTATAGCCCGACCAATCGTGGTTAGGCTTTCATTTGTTGCGCTCCAATCAATTTGGAGTTTACATGGTAGGCTATTTATGTAACGTAAGGTTTTTTCAAACACGTTATAAAAAAAATTTTATGAGCAGAAATGATTTTATGCTGTCAGGCACCCCCAATATTTTATTTTGGGTATAATTTATTAATTCCTGGACTATTTGCGTAACGTTTTACATATTATTTGTCAGCAAACCCTAAGGAACCCAAAAATACTAATTTAAAGGAGCTACGTGGCTGCGTTCAAAATATGCAATTTCTTCTATCTCCTGTTTAGAAGATGTGCTGTCTGGGTACTGTTATGTGTTCAAACGTAAACCCATATAATGTTGTCTTTTCTAATAAGAGTCTGTTATGATTTATAAACCTAACTCTGGGAAAGGGTAGTGTATTTTATCACTGTCCGTCTGAAAAAAAAATTAGTGCATGTAGACTTACACGCGTGATGGTAGTAATTGTGTATCGCGCGAAGCGGGTTTAGTGTTCGGCTTTCTGCCTCTCCCTTCTCTTTTTATCCCTTTAGTCCATCTGTTCGTTCGTTTTGGTAACGCAGTATAATTAATGTTAGGGTTAATTTAGGTCATTACGCAGTACGTCTCAATGCTTTTCCAAGAAATACAGCACACGTTTCATTGAAGAAGGCGGGTAATAATACAGTAAGCTTTACTATCAACGTGAAAGCGTTACAATTTGCAGACGAAGCAGAAAACAAGGGGGATTTCGAGTACATTCTTTGTGACAGCACTGTCATTTTACCATTGCTCTTCTCTTTATTAATTTTATTTGTTAGGCTTCATATTTACCTAATAATTTATATATGTGGATTAGAATATTTCATGACACCTCCCCTCTTAAAACAGACATTATATGTCAGTCCTTTATTCTATATACACATAGAGAAATTTATTATTATTTTTGGGGTTTACGGTGATTCTCATCACACGGATGGCGGCTTAAAAAATCCGCTCCCAGATTTGTTTTTCCAGATATATATTCAATGCTAAAATTATATGGAGCCAGAAGCAAAGACCATCGGAGTAACCTAGAGTTCTCATGCTTAGCCTGTGCTAAAAAACGATAAAGGTTTGTGGTCAGTTTGCAACTTAAATGCCTTCCCATATAGATAAATATTGAATTTCTTTATTGCCCATATTACTGCAAGACATTCTTTTTCGCTAGTTGAGTAGTTGATTTCAGCTTTATTCAACTTTCTGCTAGCATATGCCACTGGGCTTAATTCCCCATCCAATGCATCTGATTTCTGTAGTAAAGTTGCACCTAGCCCAATATTACTTGCATCCGTCCTTACTATGAATTCTTGACTTAAGTCAGGTAATTTCAAAATGGGTTTACTTGTGAGCTTTTCCTTCAATTCTTGGTAAGTCATTTCACATTGTGGTGTCCATGTAATGCGATCTGGAAGTCCTTTACGTGTCAATTCCGTTAAAGGTGCACATATGGAATTAAAGTTTTTGATATACTTCTGGTAGAAACCACATAATGAGACAAAGGATCTCACGTCCTTCTTGGTTTGTGGTCTCGGGGCTTTCTGTAGTTTCTCTAAATTCTTTGGGTCAGGGGTCATGTTTCCCTGATAAACTGTGTGTCCCAAAAATTCCAATTCTTTACATCCAACGCAACATTTGGTTGGTCGGGCTGTTAAATTTGCCTCCCTAAGTCGATCAAACAGCATGTTCAGAGAGTCAATGTGTTCCTCAAATGTTTCTGTTGCTATAAGGATATCATCCATAAAATTTGTTATACAGGGATTATTCAGAGGATCCAAATAATTTTCTCATCATTCTAGACATCTCAACATTGATTTGGTGAGCAGACTCGGGGTCCCTTACCCATTACATTCAATACTACAAGTCAACAAACTACAAGACATCAACAAAGAATTTTGAAACTACTCGGCGTTGCCCGGTAAATGTGGAAATTACATCTTTTTGCCAGAAGCAAGAAATTTGACAGTACCTGGCGTTGTTACATATTGCCGGATATCACAGACTGTTGCTGTCTTTAACTCAAGTGAAGCCAGTCGCTGCTGTCAAGGTGCCAAGTTGCTGTCATTGTATGAAGGTCAAGTGCCGATTGTTTCGAGTTCGTTTTCAGAAGGCCAAGTACCGAATTCAAACATATTTACTATAGGATTCAGAAGGTCAAGTGCCGAAACAACACTACTTAATCAATCTAGAAGCTCAAGTACCATCGTCATGGCAGTTGAAGCAGTTCAGATGTACCATCATCGTTGGATCTTCATTCCTTAGGACGCTGATTGTCATCTGTTTTTTCTGCTGGGCTGACGTTGGATTACCATAAGTTAAGTGGCCTGTTTTGTTTGTGAACTGTGCCCTTATACTTCTACTGAGTCTTCTGTGTTTCATCTCATTCTTTTGTTATATGTTATATTTTTTATATGCTATTTGTATATTTATTTTTTTATGTTTATGTGTCTGCGGGTCTCGGTTGGGCGGTGTCTCCCTTAGATCATACCACGTCATAGAGGTTGTCTATCGTGAGCGTTTTCTGTAGGGTGTGCAAATTTCCGATACTGGAATTTGCAAAGCGACTTCTGTTGCTATTTTTTGTTAGTTGTGATGACATGTGTTAGTATTGTTTTCGTTATTTTTCGCACTCTTTAGTTTTGTTTTGATTTGTTTGTATTTGCTAGCCTACTCTTTCCTATTGTTTAGTTTCATACACCATTTTTGTTTATACACTGTTGTGTCTTGTATTTGTAATATCTTCTCGCAGATATCATCACATTTTTTGTGATATTTCTTTACTTTTCGCTTTATTTTTTGTTGATTTCTGCGAATGTTTTCGTATTGTTGCTAAACCTTTGTTATTGTTTACATTGGTATTGTTTACATTGTTAATGTTTACATTGGTATTGTTTACATTGTTAATGTTTACATTGCTAGTGTTTACATGGTTGATGTTTACATTGTAGTTGTGTTTACATAGTCATTGGTTACACTAATGGTAATTGAATAATGGATTATGCTAATGCACTACTACTACACTGATGACAAATAAATGATGAATAGTATTGTGCACTACTGAATGGGAAGTGCACCTTGTCACGTAGCGTTTAAAGGATAAGAGAATTATTTAGAGGAAATAATAGATCTGATGTGGAAGATTTGGCTCAAGGAATCCCTGCTGGGTTTTCCCACTTCCAAAGGGTGACGAAGAGGGTAAATTCTCCTAACTCGACAGGTCTGGAAAAGATTGTAAGGAGATATTTGGTCTCTCGCTACCGTCGTCCCCTTCTCAGTTATCTATTATTATTATTCTTTAATTTATATTTTATTTTACGAGCCCCCGCTCCCTTATAAAGGAAGATAAACATAGACAATATTCAACATCTAATGGAAGGAACAAAGCGTGGGGTACAGTATATACACCCAATTGGTTTATTGCAATAAAATGAATAGATGGTGAATGATAGTATTGTCGATGGAATTAGTGTCTGCTGTATGTATTATGTGTCTCACAATTCAAGTGTTTTTCATCATGGATGACTAAACTAGGCATTGATGTAGTGAGTTCCCTTTTTCGTGGACTTAGCTTTTCAGCCCCCAGCTGATAGTGAAGTGTGGTTAGTTCTCCGGTCTCCTGACGTTGCCCCAGGTAGGTCTTGAATGGTTCGGATTTGCCTTCTCTGTGCTCGACTCCGTATTCTGCGCTGAGATTGGACTGTCGTGCAAGGCTCCACCATAGACTGAAGACAAATACGACGGCTTCATTAATTTACTAGCTTTAGAAAGCAGTCTTTCCCTAAGCCGTCCCTCTGCCAGTCATCTCAGATTTTAGTCTCTAACATCATATGTCTAGAGCCTAATCTTGAATTCAAGTTTCTCCTGTCTGTCCTTTATTATATTTCTCTGCCCCCAGTGGCAGTATTATAATTCTTTAGACTGATTTATCGTCAGCTTAACCCGATGAATTATTATAAATGTCAGTTAAACCCACCAACTTTTATCATAGAAATGTCGGCAACAGTATTCTAGTTCTGTGCCTCTAGCCTAATCGTCATGTCATTATGATGAATTTAACAAATAATTGGACATCCGTGTTTTAGAATTGTCTGACAACATTATCACACACTTCATGTCTGGTCGCATCGTCATATAATTTATAATGAATATATGTCACGGTCTGTCAACATTATCGTTAATATTAATTTCCGTTAGTCTAAACGTCGGGTCGAAATTAATCAAATAATATGGAAATTAATAGCTATATATATATATATATTCCCGTTATACATTATTATGAACATGTACATATCCCGTGGGATCATAAAATATACCCGATCACATGTGGCTGGATGTGATCGTACAACAGAAATATGAATAAAGTAAACATACCAATCTTGCGTCGATTTTGCAAGGTACTACACATTTCATCACATTATATTCTAGCGAGATTTCACTTACCTACTCAAAGATGGACGCTAACCCGCAATTAGACACGTGGCTTCAGTGCTTTTAATGCGAGAATTCGCCGATCTGGCTTAGACCTAGCTTTCTTGAGGGTTCCTGGGCAAGTGACAAAAATGCTGGCTTTGCCGCCTTTTAGCGGGTCATTTCCGCTTGGACACGTGATCCGTAGCGTGCATCATGTGACCTTAGCCTCGTTTTAGACGCTCCAATCAATAATGTTAAAAGTCACGTGATGTCTTCCTAAATGGCCTAAACTGGTTCTCCCAAGTTCAAGCAGTTCTAAATTAAAACGGATTTCTCGCTACCGAGGTCATTGGTCAACAATGACGTCGTATCTAAAAATAGCGAGGAGAAAATACCGAACGCTAGGAGATTTTCCGCAAGTGACAATTCCCGGGACTTTGCGATCATGCATTGAGGATGAGAAAAATCGATGTCACGTAAATAATAATAAAAATGAAGAGAAGATTGGGCAAGTTGTCACACACCTATGATCAAGAGTTGATTGATGATATTTCAACAAGGTCTATACACAAGTTCTTTGATATAAGACTTGTTTCCCATAGAGATTGAGATAATAATATAGTGTTATGAGTAAGCAAGTGCTTCATTTAAGACTTGTTATAATTAAATTTGAAATAAGATAATTAATTATTTCAGGTTGTGGACTCATATTATTACTCATCATGTCTACATTTGAGCACTTTATTGAGCAGGGTAAATTGCTTGGGAAGACTGGTGATAGGTTAGAAGAATTTGCAACTACTCAATATGATAAAGCATTAAAAATGGAAGCTGAACAAAAGAAACTGCAGATGCAGGTGGATGAAAAAAGATTCCAAATGGAAATGGAAAAACAAAAAAGAGAAGCAGAAGCAAAAGCTGAAGAGAAAAGACTTGAAAGAGAAGCTGAAGAGAAAAGACTTGAAAGAGAAGCTGAGAATAAAAGACTTGAAAAAGAAGCTGACAATAAAAGACTAGAAATAGAGGCTGAAAATAAGAGACTTGAGGCTGAGGCTGAAGAAAAAAAGTTACAAAGAGAGGCTGATGAGAGAATAGCAAAAATGCAGCATGAAGAAAAACTCTTAGCTTTGGAAGTTGAGAAATTAAAGGTGATGAACATGGGTAATGCTAATGATGCAAATAAGGTCTCAGATAAGACTAGTGCAAGCACTTTCAAGCTTAATCTACCACCATTCAATGCTTCCATCGACGATATAACATTCTATCTGGACAGATTTGAAACTTCATGTAAAGAACATAACATAGATAAATCACTGCATGTTTATCATTTGTCCAAGATACTTAGAGGTGATGCTTTGAGTATGTTAAGTATGGTAGATGAGCCTGACAAGAACAACTATGAGGTTGTCAGGGCTATATTGTTAAAGAAATACCAACTTGACGAAGACGGCTATCGTCTTCAATTTAAAATATGTTGCCAGAAACTGGAGTGCAATTCTCTTAATTCATTTCAAAGATATGTCTTACTTTTTCACGTTGGGTGGAGCTGTCTAAGACAGAAAAAACTTATGAAGGACTTATGGACTTAATACTTAGAGACAAAGTCATGTCTTCTGTCAATGAGTCTTTCCTTGCTTTCCTTCATGAACGTAAACCTAAAACAATAAAAGAAATGGAAGATTTCTGTTGCCAGTATATAACTGCGCATCCTCACGTAACCATTGGTAACGCTAAAGTAAAAGAAGGTCTGCCAGTTGCTTCGGCAGCACCTTATGGTCAAAACTCTAGTCATAGATTCCAACAAAATTTTGATAGGAAAAGTAACCGTAGTTACGGTCAAAATTATGGAAATCAATTTCAGGGTGATTCTTCTTCGAAGAATTGGAGACGAGCTGACAGTCCTCGTTACTTCCAACCTAATAATTTTAGGCATTTCAGAAGAGGATATGGTAACAGAGGCTTTTCCTCGCGTAGACCTCAAAACCAAACAAATAGATGTTCACATCAATGTGGACATGATAATAATCATGGAAACTGTAGTTCAAAACAGGATAACAGTTATAATAGAGACACTAATAACTACAGAGATAATAACAACAGTGATAACTTCAGAGGTAATAGTAGTCGCGGTAGATCTCAATACAAAAAAAAGAGATATCAGCAGACTAACTCTGTTCAACAAGAATCTCAGGGAGCTTGTAATCAGGTTTCTGATAATAAAAACTCTGACGCTGTCACTTGTTCTTCTTTTGACTTTGGGAGGGCAAATAAATGCCCCCAATGCAGTACTCTGTTCGAACCGACTACAATATCGACTTTGAGTTGTGGTCACCCTCTCCCCGCTCTTCCTGCTTCGGTTGCGCATGACGGGAGAGGTTCTCTAATCCTACATAAGGGTCTTGTTAATAATACTCCGGCCTCACTACTTTTCGATTCCGGATGCACCACTATTGGTGTTAGACAATCGCTTGTAGAACCATCCTGTGCTACAGGAAAGGTTATCAAATGTGTCACATTTGGCGGCACTCTAGAGAAATATCCTACTGCTGTAATTCACATTGCCACTCCTTTCTTTACGGGAGATGTGCATGCCTGTCTCTTACCTAATCCTATTGCGGACCTTATTATTGGTCGTATCCACGGAGTTAGGGAATGTACCCCACAGCAGATTGCTGCTTGGGAAGATGATAATATGCAAGCTACCAATGCAGTGATTACAAGAGCACAAGCTCTACAAACACCACAAACTTCGTTGAATAATGATAATGAAGTTCATAGCCAAGATAGTACCTTGGTTATTTCTCGTGACTCGTTCATAAAATTACAAGAAGAAGATCCTACGCTAAAAAAATTCTTCATTCTTGCGAAGAAAGGTGATCCAAATAAGGATACACAAAGAAAATCTTGGATAGCAATGAAAAACGGCGTACTTGTACGTATGGTACAAGACTCGGCTACGTCAGCAGATTCGCAAATTCTTGTTCCCAAGAGTATGAGAGTGCAAATATTGCAACATGCTCATGACTCGCAATGTGCTGGACACATGGGATTTTCCCGTACAAAGTCGAGAGTCCTTGCGGCTTTCTTTTGGCCCTTTGTTAACAAGGACATTCGTATATACTGCCGATCATGTCAGGTATGTCAGGAGGTCAAATCTAGAGGACCACGACATGCTGCGCCTATCCAGGCTGCTGACATCCCTATTCGGCCATTTCAGAAAATGGCCATAGATATTATTGGCCCTTTTAAGATAAAGTCGGCCAGAGGACATCAGTTTATCCTTACATGTGTCGATATGTGCACACGTTGGCCAGAGGCTATCCCTCTAAAGAGCATATCTACTACAGATATCGCAGATGCTCTTTGGCTGATATTTTCTCGCTTGGGGTTCCCCAGAGAAATACTGTCAGACCATGGCACTCAACTCATATCTGATACTATGTCTACCTTACACATTAAAAGATCTCTCAGTAGCATCTATCATCCTATGTCTAATGGGTTAGTTGGGCGTCTGAATAGAACGCTCAAGACTTTACTTGGTAAGATAACTGAAGATCATCCTCAAGATTGGGACAGGGTTTTACCCGCGGCTCTCTTTGCCTATAGAGAGGTCCCAAACGAACACACAGGATTTTCTCCCTTTGAACTTGTCTTTGGCGCGCGTCCGCGCGGCCCTATGTCTTTGTTACACGATCTCATCACTGCCGATGATATTAGTGATGACACTCAATCCTCATATGAGTATGTCATTGCTCTTAGGCAAAAGATCATTGAGGCATGCAAACTAGCGACTGCTTCGTCAGAAATTGCTAAAGAAAAAGCAAGGCAGTTTGCTAACAAGAACAGATGTCTACGACAACTTTGTCCAGGTGACAAAGCATTCGTCCTACTCCCCAGTAGGGAAAATATACTTCTGATTGCATGGAAAGGTCCATATGCAATAGTCTCACGAATTTCCGATGTTGACTATGTGGTCGATATAGATGGAAAGCATAAAACTTTCCATATCAACATGCTGACGGAATTTCATGAGCGTCCAGACTATTTGCTGCCTATTTTCCAGGCAACGGACGAATCTTCTGTACCTCATGGTCATTACTCATCCCTGTCTGTCATACAGGATGAGGAATCTGTTTTTTCTGATGTCGATCTTCCTCTTCCAGTGGTTCCACTACATTCTATGGAATCTTGGAAAGATGTCTCCATTTCTCCTAATCTTTCTGTTGATGAACATCGTCAAGTCTCGTCGATGTTACAGACATTTAAGGATGTTCTAACCGACATCCCTGGTCACACGCATGTCATAGAACATGACATAATTCTTACCGACAATAATCCTATTAGGGTTAGGCCTTATCCTATCCCTATACACTTTCAGTCTCAAGTGGAAAAGGAATTGGATGAAATGATTCAATTAAACATAATTGAACCATCTACTTCACCATATTCTTCTTCCATGGTTATTGTTCGGAAGAAAGATAAGAACATACGAATTTGCGTTGACTATCGCAAATTAAATCAAGTCACAAAGTTCGATGCTGAACCTATGCCTTTACTAGAAGATCTACTTATTAGACTTTCTAATTCTAGATTCTTCACTAAACTTGACTTGTCTAAAGGTTATTGGCAAGTGCCTCTAGCAGATCATGTCAAACCTCTTACTGCTTTCTCAACACCTAGGGGTCTATTTCAATGGAATGTTATGCCTTTCGGTCTTATGAACGCCCCTGCTACTTTCGTTCGCATGATGCGTCGAATTCTTTCTCATCGTTCAGATGTCATCGCATACTTAGATGATATCTGTCTCTTCAGTGATCCTGGGAAGATCACTATTTGGGTTTATATGACCTACTGTCCACTCTACGTGAGTTTAATTTGACAGCAAAACCCTCTAAAGCCTATATTGGTTTTGGTGAAATGTCTTTCCTGGGTCATCGTGTTGGTCATGGTCTCTTGAAGACAGAAGACCACAAAACTTCGAAAATATTGAACATCTCTGTACCTAAAACGAAGAAACAAGTCCGTAGTCTCTTGGGTTTAATTCAATTCTATGGGAGATTTATTCCGAATCTATCTTCGATCATGGCACCTCTCTCAACTTTGTTGAAGAAAGGGTCGCCTAATCTGGTTCGTTGGTCTCAGGAATGTCAATCTTCCTTAGACCAGATTAAGAGTATATTTTCTTCTCCTCCCATCCTAAGATTACCTACTCTTGATATGACTTTTGTGCTTCGAAGTGATGCTTCATCCACTGGGATCGCAGCAGCACTTATGCAGGAATATTCAAAAATTCTGCATCCTGTTATGTACATTTCTAGAAAACTAAATGCGGCAGAGAGGAACTATTCGGTTTTAGACCGTGAATTGTTGGCTATGGTTTGGGCAATTCTCAAACTACAAAGATTCCTCCTGGGCGCACATTTCATTCTAGAAACTGATCAAAAAGCTCTTACAGCTATTCAGACTAAGAACTTGAAGAGTTCGAGATCAACTCGATATGCTATTGCTCTTCAACCTTTTCACTTCACGGTACGAGCTATCCGTGGGTCGGATAATGTGATGGCTGACATTCTGTCTAGATGCCCACATGATTCCAACTAATACTTCTGTCCTATTTCTAGATATATGACAGAGTCATAACACACCTATATTACTACAATACATTAGCACATCTGTCCTCACTTTAGGTGAACACATACTATTGTGCTTTGTTATCATCTTCTTCTGTTCCCATCTTTAATGTATGAGGAAGACTGAGTAGTTAATATAAGGGCCGAAAGTTTACTCGGCCACAATTGTTAATAATAATGTATTGTATAGTATGAAACTTAATGGCTATTAAATAGAATTATATTGGTTGTTTTTTCTCAGCATGTCATTGATGATCTGAGAAGCCACCTTTCTGTTGTCAAACATGGAGAGTTCCCACTTTATTTGCTTACCTTAGGAACGACAGGAGATGAGTCCTGGATCTTCATGTAGTTAATTTCATTATATACTCATATTATTACACGTTTAGATAATGTACTATTTAATATTTACTATCAGATGTGTACATCCATTCTAAAGCGGTATTAGAGTATGACACCGCAATTTAATAATGATAGTATTGCACTTGCATATGTATGTTGTATTTACATGCTAACGTAGTGTGTGTTGGTGGCACCTCCCCGATATATTTTTTTAATCAGATTTTTTATCTGTTGAGAAATATTCTCACCAGACACTCTATGTGTCAATTTAGCCTCATATTAGGCAATTTAATCCATTATCCGCGCATAATTCGTGCGTTGTTAGGCCGCTTTTGGCTTTACTCTTGGATATTTTAAAAAAATGTTGCACATTTTTTTTAATCGGGAGGATGCGGTAATGTTGCGATGATTGTTGCAACGTTTTTCGTCTATGTATTTATTTTCTAATGCATGGGAAATAACTCATGTATTGTAGTCACTTTTTTATTTCTACTAGTTGTCTAATCGTGTGACGATAGTTGCCGATAGTTTGTGTGAACGATTTTGAGTCATGTCCATATACGGAGCGCTCAGGTCGTCAGTTCTTATAAACAGTTGGCAATCGCAATGTTTCAAGATTTATTTCCTTATTAGGTTCGAATCTGTACGATTGTTCTCCAGAATATTCTTTGGTTCGTAAGCTGGCTGAACACCGTTCGAGTCGCGCTTGTCTGCGCATGTCTGGTCTTGATCGCTTTTTTGCACGGGTTCCGTCCCGACATTCAGAGTGTGGCAGATGCGTGATAAGCAAGACGCGTTTGGTTTGCCAGCGTCTGTGCTTAAACTGTTCAGGAAATAATGTCCTATTCATATTGTTCCTTTGGAGATGATATATTTGTGGTGATTCTTAGTGCTTGGAATCCTGTGAGTTATATGTTTATTTCCTGAAGTAAAGGTAATGACATTTTTGACACTTATCGATATCTTTCGAGATTGACATTTTGTTTGTAGCCCGATTATAGGAGGGTCTACGCTATGAGAAGTTTTTCGTCAGCTCACGAATCATGTTCGCTGTTACTGCATCGATGGATGCATGTCCTAAGAACTATCTGCCTGCTAAACTTTACTGCTTGTTTCCAGATTTGATATCTTGGATAACTAAAGGAACTTGGAGGATTTTTGAGGACATTGTTGATACACTTCAGAAGACGTCCCTGTCTTGCTGAGGGTAGATTTAGGAGAGAGGATTTGATCTCCTATCATATTGATATCTTCCAGCTGTTATAGAAAGGGATAGAGATTTCCGCCTGAATACATTTACAGCCCTATGATGTACTGATATGCATGTGATTCATCTTTACTATGATGCTGTCTACCGTCCATTGCTGTACTGACTATGTTGATGTAACAATGACTGTTTGATTGTACCTATGATGTACCTACTTGTTTATGTCTACGCATTTTCGTCAACGTGGCGTCTTCATTAAATAATATAAACGTCACAAGGATTTTACAACATTCATTGACTCCATACGTCGTGATTTGGTGTGGCGTTCCTGTTGGAACTGTACCTGTATGACTGTGCAACTATTTTACACATGTACACCAGTCCTAAGTCTACACCATACTTTAAGTGCCAGCACTACCTGCCCTTGGCAACAGAAGTTATATCATCACACAACATTTGGACCTTCTACAGAGTGGAAGGTTATTTTTGTTGTTGTTGTTGTTGGATACAGCTGCTCACTGTATTTTCATTTTTATACTTATATGCATGCTATTATTGTTAATGTTTCAATGCATATGTCATTGTAAATTTCCAGGGAATGTGAATTTAAAAAAAAATAATTTAATTTTGCTCTATTTCATCTTGAGAAATGAAATAAACAAACCTAATAACAAACAAACAAACAAAATAATAATTTACTAAAGATTTCCGTGGAGGGAGCAAACTACTCCTGTTTTAACGGGAGGTCATGTTGACCACATTTCTGGACGCCGTTGAAGTGTCAAGGTCTGCATTGTCCACTGGTCCCTGAGTGTGTTCGTGGGAGGTCTTTGACGCTGGTTTTGTACTGCAAATGCTCTTAAATTCAGGGGAAGAATCGCACAGCATGGCTTGACTTGACTTTTTGATTATGAATGTATATATCACACGATGGTTCTTTTATTGTTATGTTAATGAGAGTAGACTTTTGGTAGAAGTGTGTGTCTACGAGTGTATATGACTTTTATCTGTATTTCAATTTGACCTTGTATTTTAATAATGCACATGATGTTTGTAATATTACTAAAAAAAGCAATTACATGTATTAAAAAAACAGTAAAAAAAAAAAAAAAAACGCCCTAATATATTTTTAAGGCGGTTACGCCGTCAAAAATAGTTTCGTGTTCCACTACTGTATATGACACACAAAAAAAGTAACGCAGCACACAATGGGCCACTATACCTTCAACCCGGGGGCTCTCAATATCTCGCCCAGACAAAAATTTACAGTGTCCTTTGCACTGTCAGCCAGGCTATCCACTGAAGTTATTTCAAATGAAATCACCATTAGCCACCTGGTACGACATGCCGAGGGGAAGCAGACCATATTTTCTTTTATGTATTTTCAGTGACCTCCCAAGTACGATAATACTTTTACAACATTTGAAGTTTTATTCGAGACACTTTGAGAAATGCAGAATGAACAAAGATCAGAAAAAGAGAAAAATGATGGGAAAAGAGACTTGAAACATTAGACAAATTTAATAAACCTAGACTAGTGTGTTTTGTGTTTTCGCCTAGGGAAACAAAGAAATGTTTAAAACATCTATTTTGTATGACACGTGTACCAACAATGTCCAGTCAATCCCCCCCCCCCCCCCCCCCCCCCCCCCTATTTTTGTTTTCCTTTTCTTTTCCTCACCTTTTTGGTAATATACGAGGTACATGCCCAACAGTGTCAAAAAAAGGGAAAATCTGTGCTTATTAATAAGGTATTACTAAATCTAAATTGTGATTTGACCTGTTTCGTGTATGTATGTGTACAAAAGATAGGGGTGAATGCACGTGAGTCATTACATAAATTGTATTTTTCTTATACTCCTTGTTGTAAAATGCAAAGTTTTGTAAAATGAAATTGAACCGCAAATAAACTTCACATTAAAAAAAACAAAAAAAAAAGCCCTAATATCCAGCCTTTGGCTAGGATCATGTGTCTAGACACAGGGACCGGTACAGTGACATTCATGTGTCATTAGGTCCCTTGTGTGAGAACACAGAGGATCACTACAGTGACACAGTTTGTCATTGGGTCTTCTTGTGTTGGGACATGTGGTCTTGACCAGAGCCGGGTTTGGGGCGGGTGCCAATGCGACCTCATGCGAGGAAAAAAAAAAAATTAAGGTCTTGACCAGGGCCGGGTTTGGGCGGGTACCAATGCGACCTCATGCGAGGAAAAAATATGCGACCTCATGCGAGGGGGAAAAAAAAGTGTGTCTACAGGGAAAATCTGTGCTTATCAACAAGGTATTACTAAAACTAAAGCCACCTGGTACGACATGCAGAGGGGAAGCCGACCATATTTTCTTCTATGTATTTTCAGTGACCTCCCAAGTACGATAATACATTTACAACATACAACATTTGAAGTTTTATTCGAGACACTTTGAGAAATGCAGGATGAATAAAGATCAGTTAAAAATTGGAAAAAGAGAAAAATGATGGGAAAAGAGACTTGAAACATGTAAACAAATTTAATAAGCCTAGTGTGTTTTGTGTTTTCGCCTAGGGAAACAAAGAAATGTTTCAAACCTCTATTTGTATGACACATGTACCAACAATGTCCATTCAATCTCCCCCATTTTTGTTTTCTTTTTCTTTTTCCTCACTTTTTTGGTAATATACGAGGTACACGCTCAACAGTGTCAAAAAAAGGGAAAATCTGTGCTTATCACTAAGGTATTACTAAATTTAAATTGTGATTTGACCTGATTCGTGTATGTATGTGTACAAAAGAAAGGGGTGAATGCACGTGAGTCATTACATAAATTGTATTTTTCTTATACTCCTTGTTGTAAAATGCAAAGTTTTGTAAAAATGAAATTGAAAAGCAAATAAACTTCACTTTAAAAAAAAAAAAAAAAATACTCAGGTTTTAGAGATAAACCCAGGTTTTTCTTCTTAAAAAACCCCCAGTAATACCCAGATTATTGTATGCCTCAAATACACGGGATAGACGATGCTTACACAATCTTTTAGTGCAACTTTACCACAAATAAGCTGTGTGCTACCAATTTTTATTTATTTCTTCATTTTTATTTTATTTTTTTATTACCGAAAATTCACAATTATATAAAAATGATTTTATTAACACCCCAATATATGCACTCTTGAAAACGAGATATTTTAACAGTAACATACTTACAGCAGTTACATTAACAAAATGTTCCTCAAATCAAAAAAAAAAAAAAAAATACACGCAAGTCCTTATATAGCATGTATTTTAATTACATTCTATGTTGTAAAATGAACATGCTTTAAGAATTGAAATTGGATCGCTAGCGTCGCCAGTGTGCCTAGCCGCCCTGGGCTGCTCAAGGCTGAGTGTACATTTAGTTGGCGGAAACCCGCCCAGCCTAGAGAAAAGCGTTATGCAGCACACAATGGACACTCTCCCTCAATCCAGGAAGGGTAAGGGGGTTGGTTTACAATACCAAGCCCAGGCGATAATTTTCAAGTGTTTCTTTGTTACAGCAGCCAGACTGGACACTGAAGTTACTTCAGAATCCAAAAGAGCCCGAAATTTTGAACCACTATAAGCCCCTTGTCATATGAAGTTTCTGGGTTACTAAAATTCATCCCTTTCTATTCCCCTATTTTATTTAAAATGTTTTAACCCTGAAGATTGACCATTTAAGTGTGCAAATGAAAGGTTGAATACGCACGAGTGTTATTTATATGTAATTTATAAGGTACCTGTTATGTTTTTCCACTGTAAAATGTACACGGTTTTGTTAAAGTACCGTTATCACATTCTTTGTTTGTAAAATGCAACAGGTTTTGTAAATTGAAATGTTTAATTATTTATATTTACTGTTTTAAGTGTGCAGATGAAAGCGAGAGTTACGCACGAGTGTTCATATGAAATGTTAAAATGTACTTTCCATGTTTTCTGTTTTTGTAACATGTACACTGTTTTGTAAAATTGCAAAGAAATGAAAATAAAGTTCACTTAAAAAAAAAAAAAAGTGTGTGTCTACGAGTGTATATGACTTTTATCTGTATTTCAATTTTGACCTTGTTATTTAATAATGCACATGATGTTTGTAATATTACTATAAAACAAAACCTCCCCCCCCCCCCCCCTTCCCGTTATCACTAAAGAATAAAGAGTACGCTCTATATTTCCAATAAGTCGGTGCAAGGTCTTTCTCTTTCTTTCTTTCTTGTTCTGTTCCTTCTCTTTTTAATCAACACTACCATTACCAAAAAATGTAAAATGTGTAACCTGGGAGTACTAGAGTGTGTAAATGAGTGTGTGAAAGTATTTTTTTTTAAATATTTTTACAGCTGCACAGTGTATTTTCGTTGTTATGCTTATGTTCAAACTATTATTGTCAATGTTCCCATGCATATGTCTTTGTCAACTTCAACGGAATGTGAATAAAGAGTTAAAAAAAAAAGAAAAGAAAAAAAAAGAATACATAAAAGAACTATTCGAGGACAACAGAGGTAAAAAACCATCACCAGATTCTAATGAAGGCCCAAACATTCTCAGATCAGAAGTAGAGAATGCCATTCATATGATACAAAAAGGAAAATCAGCAGGCATGGATAACATAAAAATTGAAATGATAGAAGCTCTGGAGAGCTTTGGTATAGATACAATCACAGAAATATGCAACGATATATACAATACAGGATATATACCACACGACATGAAGACATCAGTTTTCATAACATTGCCCAAAAAACCAAATGCAACAGAATGTTCAGACTTCAGAACAATCAGCCTGATGAGTCATGCAATTAAGATACTGCTCAAAATCATACAGGAAAGAATAAAAAGTAAAATAGACAGCGAAATCCAAGAAGAACAGTTTGGTTTTAGACGGAACAGTGGAACAAGAGAGGCAATATTTTGCCTAAGAATATTAGCAGAAAAATATACAGAGGTCCAAAAAAGTATGTATATGTGCTTCATTGACTATAAGAAGGCTTTTGACAGAGTCCATCATGAGAAAATAATTAAATGCCTCAAAGACATAGGTATTGATGGAAAAGATATAAGAATACTCAATAACCTTTATTGGGAGCAAACTGCCACAGTAAGATCTGGAAGGAATTATTCACCATACATAGACATAAAAAGAGGTGTCAGACAAGGTTGTGTGCTGTCCCCCTGCCTATTTAATTTATACACCGAAAAAATTTTCAAACAGATAAAGGAAATACCAGGACTGAACATCAGTGGAAGGTCAATAAACAACTTTAGATATGCAGATGATACCGTGTTGTTAGCTGAAAGCGAACAGGAGTTACAAGAACTAGTGAAGCAAGTGAACAGTATAAGTCATGAATATGGACTCGACATTAATATTGAGAAAACAAAAACTATGATAATTAGCAAAACAGACGATAAACCCACATTAAAGATAAGCGTAAATGGGAAAATCCTGGAACAAGTCAAGAGCTACGTATATCTTGGTCATATAATAACAGAAGATGGCAGATGTGAAACAGAAATCAAGAAGAGAATAGGAATGGCCAAAGCTACATTCAACAACATGAAACAAATACTGACATCCAAACAGTTATCTCACAAATTAAAACTGAGAATCATAAAGTGTTATACAGTAGAACTCCATTTATCCGAACCCCTTGGGACCGAGCATCGTTCGGATAATCAAATGTTCGGATAATTGGATTACATAATATATCGAGTACATGTACACATACGCTCGTATTTCTAAAAATAATTAACCATCACAAGGAAAATACACAATAAAACATATTTACTTGTACTGTAATAATAATACCCACACTGTATTAGATCACCGTATCACCAAAATCTTTTATTACACAGCAGTGCATGTACTAGTTGTATTAATTATGTTTTTTAAGAAAGAGAAATGTTTTCAAAATAACATTACAAACGATTCAAAACCAGGCACAACTTACGTATACATGTACTTGCACAGATGTAGCCCACTATTTAAAATAATGAGGAATCCTCTTTTGCACCAAACTGGATAGTCTCCTTTTGGCTGCTAAGTCCCGCATTCTCTTCAACAGCAGAAGCTGTGTAGAACAGCTGTCATCTTCTTGCTCGTACCAAGCCATCGCGGTTTCTAGTGCTATAAAGGCCTCTTCAGGACTTGGTCGACGTTTTGGGTTTTCTTCATAATCTACAAGTACATCATGTACTTCCGAGGAGTCTTCATCATCGGTCACTACATGTATTTGGTTTTCTTCTTGCACAAAAGACAAAATTTCTTCGTCCTTCAAAAACTGAAAACCAGAATCATTATCATCTTCTAGCCACGTGTGTGCATCATCTTTGTCACAGTCCGAAAATCCAGGCATTGCTTGAAACAGTTCCACAACTTCATTTATGCAATCATCATTTGTGTCCACTGCAGTAGTTTTATTTCCTCCTTTTTTCCCAAGCAATCTATTCCAAGCCTTGTTGAGATTATCTTGTGACAGGGTGGTCCAAGCATCAGCTAACATATAGCAGCAGTCTTTGAGAAAACGCCACCACACTTTCTTCATCTTCAGCCAACAATAAATGACGCAGGACTTCCTTCTTGTACATCTTTTTAAGCTTTGCTATAACACCCTGATCCATTGGTTGAATCAGGGCTGTTACATTGGGAGGCAGAAAAATTACTTTAAAATTTGCATCAACTGCATTCAATGTATCCGTCTCTGGATGAGATGGTGCATTGTCCAGTTGAAGAATTACTTTCCAGTTTTCTTTTCTTGTTCTCTCAACCTCTTCACATTTGTTATGAACTAATTTGTATACCAATCAAGAAATATTTCACTATTCATCCAAGCACTCTTCTGTGCTTTGTAGCACAATGGGAGACATGTCACATTCTTTAATCAACGTGGTTTTTTGACTTTGCCGATCATTAGCACCGGTAAACGATGACTTCCACTGGCATTCACGGCTACCAAAATTGTTACTCTCTTCGCACTTTTTAAACCCAGGGGCAGCTGCTTCGCGCTGAGATGCAAGTGATTTTTGAGGCATTGATTTCCAGTATAAGCCAGTCTCATTGGCATTATACACATCATCGAGTGAATAGCCTTCTTCTTCCAAAAAAGCCAAGAGTGTTTCTTTAAAATTTTCAGCGGCAGTTGCATCGCTAGATAAAGATTCCCCTTGAGTCTCCAATTCTCATATGCCATGACGAGATTTAAAGTTTCTTAACCATTCCTGGCTAGCCTTAAAGTCAGGAGGACCGTCAAGTTGATTGTTGAACTGAAGTGCCTTTTCACACAATAGAGAGCCAGAGATAGTTTCCCCTTTGCTTCTTCTTTGCACAACCCATATATACAAAGCCTCTTCCAATTTCAAATCTTTCGCATTTCTCATGGTTTTACGTTTCTTCGACCCATTTTCACTTTCCAATTTCGATGCAAAACTCATAATTTTATCCTTGTTACTTTTGATGTCAGAGACGGTAGCTTTCCCAACATTGAAAATCCTCGCAAGTGAAGACGCAGTTTCACCTTTTCCTAGTCTCTTGATAATTTCTGTTTTCGTTTCAATTGACAAAACATTGCGGTTTCTTTTATATGCTTTAGGCTTACTGGAAGATGCCATATCGCACAGAGAAATACTTGTACACCAAAATTTTTCTGCTTTAGTAGCAGAGACAATTATTTTAAGTTGAAGTGTCTGTTTAGCTAGTGTTCTGCCCAGAACGCACACGTACATTGGATTGGTAAACCAGATATTAACTGACTTTATGATATAATGATCTAATTGACTTCCTGTATGTAAGCGACCGACCTTAAGGTAGTAGGCTACCCACAAAAGATTTAAAAAAATAAAAATCCAACAATTTTCATTTTCATGCTTTAAATCATCGTCAACATGTTCTTGTACTAAAAATAATTCATAGAAGCTTAGAGATACTCTGGTATGATAGGAATCAGTGTTTTTCTACACACACCCCCTTGAGTGATTTGCATAGCAACCAATGTTTATAGTTGGTTACCTTGTGAATAATGACCCAACATGAAGTTGCGTAATTGTAAAACTGCGAAATTATAATTATACTGAGGCAACAGGAGAAAGATATTTATAACTTTTCCAAGAGGAATCACTCAATGATTTCTTATGAATTTTTCAAAAGTGTGTGTCTAGAAAGCTTTGATCGTAAATTTCAGCATTTGTTACATGCATTGTGCATTTTCACCCACATCAACTCTATTTATTGCTAGACCTAGTTTTATACTGTATAATAGTAGTTAGCAGAGCTTCTTTTGTTCACAATGGGAAATAAGACAAAGTAAGTTCCTTGGAAATCGGTACACCAACAAACCGTTGCTTGAAAATGAGACACCTATTGTCGATAGTGGCGCTATAAAGCCTCTGTGCTCCTCAGCAAAGAAAATAAAGGTCCAAGAAAGTGAAGGACAAGCTAAAAATGACAACAGAGGAAATGTGTTTATCCTTATGGATGTAAAACTGCTGTTTGGGTTTTTATGCGCTAACTTTAGATGTGACAAATGTTATCAGTACTCACTGACCTGTGAGATCGTCGAAGAGACTCGGGATGGCTTTTGTCATGAAATCAGTATCAAGTGCACAAACTGTGTCGAATGGAATGCCAATTTCAATACTTCTGATGTTTCATCTCCAGCTACTCACAAACACAAAGAAGTAAATGTGCGAATGGTGGCATTTGTGCGTTCTATTGGGAAAGGCCACAGTGCATTGCAGAATTTTTCAATATACATGAACACAAGTCAACTCATGGCAAAGAAAGCATACAGGAGAACGCTGCACAGGATCTATTCAGCAAGTAAGGACATTGCAATGGAAAGACCCTAAGAGCACCGAAAAGGGGATTCATAGACACTGCAGCTGCAGTAGAAGGAGACCTTTATTCAACAGGAGCTCATTAAACTTCATTTTGTGAGTTCTTTTTCTGTTTTTATTTGATTTCTCGGAATTGTCTTTTCAACATAATTGGTGATCTTTGAAACAAGATATCTCTGGATCTGTACATTCAATTGACATGAAAATTAACACAGTTGGTTGTCATATAATCTTACAGATTCTGACCTAAAATGGATACAATTGAATTCAAAGTTTTAGTTTTATGACCATCATGCATATACAATGAGGCACAAATATCAAACATTCCAGAAATATAAATTTTGACAATTCATTAAAAATTAACCTTTCTGTCAATCTCTGTCATTTTAGGTCATGACCTCACGCTATATATAATGATTCAATTTGCCAAGTTTCAGTCAGATCCTTGTACAAATAACATAGTTATGATGTTTTGAAAAAGGTGTATAATTTATTCACTACGGCGGCTATATTGGATAGCTAATTTGCATAATTAATGAGGTCATTATGTGGACACAAATTTTAAGTCCATATTAACACTATACCCATGGTTGTTTGATTCTGAAAGGAAAATTTGAGTTTTTTACCCTATCAAGGTAGCCTACTACCTTAAGCCCATCCCATCCTCTACAAATTGTTCGCACACATTTGAAGCTTGCCGCATCAAAAGATTCAGAAATGTAGTCTAACGTGACTGGTGACGCCTGGTTTTTTTTTTTCTGGACAAAGTGTTCGGATAATTGGATGTTCGGATAATTGGGGTTCGGATAAATGGAGTTCTACTGTATATATTCTGCATTTCTGTATGGTGCAGAAACATGGACGATGAATAAGTGTTTGGAAGAAAGAACTGAGGCTCTTGAAATGTGGATATATAGAAGAATGGGCCGTATCTCATGGAAAGAGATGAAAACAAATAAGGAGGTCCTAGAAAATCTAGGTATGAAAAGAGAACTAATGAGGGAGGTCAAAGTTCGGCAGCTAAAATACTTTGGCTACATAAAAAGGCATAACACCTTGCAGAAGACCATAACAGAAGGGAGAGTTGAAGGCAAATGTTCAAGGGGAAGACAGCGCTATAAATGGGAAGATAACATCAAGAGATGGACAGGAAAGTCTATCAGAGTGCACCACCAAGACAAGAGACAGAAGACATTGGAGATCCATTACAGCCAACCTTCGTTGTAGAGATGGCAACTGATGATGATGATGAATGGCAGCGTTCTGATTGATTATATGTGTTCCACACCGTAATAACACAAAGATAATGTGTTCTCGGCCTTTTGGCTAAGATCAAAGTGCATTGACATTAACGTGTTAATGTATTTGATCTTTTGAGGCTAGACGTGCGCCTTGATATCCGGCCTATTGGCTAAGACCATTATGTCTTAGCTAGGGCCGGGGCGTGCGCCACCGCGACTCATGCGAGGACAATAAATGCGACCTCATGCGAGAAAAAAAAAAAAGGAACACGAAATTATTTTTGACGGCGTAACTGCCTTACGTAAATAAGAATGTATATGTCACGAAATAAAATAATACCGTAGTGCAAGTCGGGTTTAGTGTGAATCGTATTAGGAAGGTTTAACTATTTTTTGGTTTTAATTGTACTATTGCATTGAGGTGTGCTTCTAAAGTGCATTCTGAAGAGAGTGGTACTAGTTATAAGTGGAGCATAGGGAGCCGCGCAGGTGTAATGGTAACCACACTGCGCTAGCGATCAGGTGTTCAAGGAAATGAAAATGGTGAGGATGACAAGGAAAGACCTTGAACTGATGGTACGCAACAGGAGAACATAACATGTGTTCGTAGAAGGCCTATGCTCCTTGGTGAGCTAAAGGGTATTGATTGATTGTTTGAATTATATGTTATTTGTTACAGTGACAGAGTTTGACCATAGGATGAGCAGAATAAACGATACTGAAGCATACAAAAAAAAGTATAAATCTCGGACCTAAGGGTCTATTATATTTGGTCATGCGCCCTAATATAACCGACTGAGTTGAACGTGACGCGCCTCGCCAAAACTTTAAAAAAAAAAAATTGTCAAATTCTCATTCTTGTGTAACTGAAACAGACTGCAATATCTTTTGTCGGCCTTTAGGTTCAGATCAAAGTGTCTTAGCCAGGGCCGAGATCACAGCTAAAAGTGGGGCGCTAGAATGAACAATCTGGAGAACCAGTTCTAACTGCTGTTAAAAACCCCATTCTGAGCACCAGTAAAGCTACGAGAACTGCCACGTCTAGAGGCAGGTGCATCCTCACAAGATGTCCCAGAGTGGTTAGAAATTGATGAGGGCATGACACAAAATGCATTTCGATTTTGTCCAAAGAGAACACCACGTGTGACTGAGGGTTCGACCTGTCAACCCCATTGAAATGTTTCAATGTTTTGTTTACAGATGAGGTTAAAGATTTCATGTGCCAGTGCATCAATGATTATGCCAGACTCAAATGTATTCAAAATAACCCTGCGAAACAATATTCATTGTATTCTCGGTGGACCGAAGTCACACGCCATGAACTTGATAAGTTTATTGCTGTCCTAAAAAATTTTGGGATTCAGAAAAGACCATGCATTCGCGACTACTGGTCTACATCTGCAGAATTTTATACTCCTTGGTTTCGTCATATGTTTTCAAGAAGTAGATCTGAAGCATTATATCATACAATGCTTCATACCTCTGGTGAAAATTCACAAGGAAAAGAAAAGATTCAACCTTTTTATGAACATGTTGTTGCAAAAATTTCAGAGTGCCTTTTATTCATTCCAAAATCTCAGTTTGGATGAAATTGTGACAGGTTATGAGAACAGTGCACCCCGATCAGTTCGCTTGAATAGCACAGTCACCCCTCATTCCTTTCAATCCACTCGGTCCACGTGGGTTCCCATGTTGTTTCTCTAATTAGCATGCACGTTCGTTACGCATTAGCCTCGCCTTTCTCACTATCTGTCATACTTATTTTGGCCACGCCTACCTGTCTTTTTTTCAAGCGCGATTAGAATAGCTTTTCAGATCGTTAACTGACATTCCTTATTCCTTCCAAAGGGAGCGGGCCAAAGGCGTCTGCCTGCTGTCAGATTACAACAAACACGTGGAAGTAGAATTGTTTTGAAGTTCATTACACGTCCGGCATTTCGCCGAGATCTGAAAACCTTTGTTGTTGATTAACACCAGGTAACAGAGCGGTAGGAGAACCCTTTACCTGGGAAAGAAATCTCCGTTGGAACGGCCATACTGTCGGCAAACGGTGAGAAAAATATCTCTGATTCAGAAATTGAACCGTAGATTTGCCCCGAGGCGTGAATTTTGCCATCCTTCGGCAAAATTGCGCTATTTCTGTATATATGGTCATTCTCATCAAACTCAGTTATCAGTTTGCTGCAGGATTTCTTGAATATTCTAGCTCGCTATTATAAGAGCCATATTACAAATTGGATACTTTCATACATGGAGATAATTTCAGTTTCCTGATTTGCGGCTGATCAACCCTGCGCTCTAGCGGTCTGAATAGCTCCAGAAACATTCTTAATATATTATCGGGTCTTAGATTTTGACCTGTGCGGTCCTCTTGTTTCTTCCATGAGAGAGAGTTCCCACATATAAACTTTAAGAATAAATCACAACTGGACATGAAATTACCCAGATTGTTTACCCCAAATATTACCAGCCTGTGGTGGCCAAATATCTATATAACATTTGTTCCAGAATACTGACTATCGTGGGTTTTGTTTTTCTTCTTCTTCTTTTCTCTAGTGGATTTATCCAGAAAAAGAATACTTGGGTCCATAACCGGCACTCAACCCAGAGAGAGAGAGAGAGAGAGAGAGAGATAAAAGCACATAGGAGATCCTTTCCTTATCATTATTGGTTTTTCTAACAGTGTACCCACCAGACATTTCCTTTAAATATCGGGACTACCATGGTGAACATTTTGATCGCGGTTTATATTTCTACATGCACTACCTGACGTGAACTTTTGACATATAAAATAATCACTATCTAAGCAACTTCGCCTATGCCGGTCCCAAGCCCGGATGAAAAAGGAGGAGGGCGGCCTGCATGGAGGCCGTAAGGAGGCAGCCCCTCCACCATGCAAAGGCACAACAGGCCAATCACCTGTTTGTCTTAAAACCTGATTATGCGAAACGTAAGAGAGAAAACCGGACTGATTCTAAAGGCAACGAACTGGAACGGACTACGGACTAGGAATTATGGAACTTGGAACACAAGAAGTATAAATGGGAAGGAAGAGGAGCTGGTGGAAGAGATGAGGAAAGCAAAACTAGAAATCCTGGCTATAACGGAAACAAAGAAAAAAGGACAAGGAGTCATGGATCTCGATGGCAACACGCTGCTCTACAGTGGTGTACCCACATCTGAAAGAGCTAAAGGGAGAGTGGGTTGCATTGTGGCCAAAAATCAGAAAGATAGTATCCTGGGATGGAACTTTGTCTCGGAGCGCATTATGGTCGTAAAACTAAAAGAAGGAGAAACCATAGTCAACCTGGTCATAGTGTATGGGCCAAATGAGGATGAGAGAGCAGAGGTCAAGGCGGAATTCTTCGAGCTGCTTCAAAGGACAGTGGATGACTGCCTAGATGAAGTTATCATGCTCGGAGATTTTAATGCCAGAGTTGGAAATGACCATGCTAGATGGGGTGGAGTTATCGGAAGATATGAAGAAGATACTCTCAATGACAATGGAAAACGACTCCTTAGATTCTGCAGTGAGCAGAATCTGATCATTACAAACACAAAGTTCCCCCATAAGCGCATACATGCATACACTAGATGTGAACCAACAAAGAATGAGAAGTCAGTGATCGACTATGCCATTGTTCGGAGAAGCTCATTCAAATATGTCCGAGATGCTAGAGTCTGGAGGGGGCCAGAGATTGGAAGTGATCACTACCTGCTAACAATCAAAAGAACAATTGAAAGAGTTGCTCAGCCTAGGAACTGCCCAACACCACGCAAGAAACCAAGTAAACGAGCGGGAGAAATGAGCATTAGGACCTACAAGCTGAGAGAGCCAGATATTAAAACCAGATATCAGGGGCATATTGCTGCAGCGGTGAGCAACACAGAAGAACGACCTGATGACTTGGAAACCCTCTGGAATAAATTCAAGGATATCATAAAGACAGCTGCTGCAGAAGCATGCGGTGAAGTCCAACTTGGGAACAAGAGAAAGAGGACATCTTGGTGGACAGAGGAAGTCAAAGAGAAAATAAGAGAGAAGAAAATGGCATGGAAACAATACTTAGGAGCTAAAAACACAACAGGACAAATGGAAAAATATAGAGAATATGTGACACTCAGAACAGAAGCAAAGAACAAAGTGCTAGCAGCAAAACAGAAGTCCTGGGAAGAATTTGGAGAAAAGCTAGAAAAAGATGCACAAGAAAACCAGAAATTGTTCTATAAGACCCTAAAGAACATGAGGCAGGAAAAACAATGCCCTTAAAATTTATAAAGGACAAGCAAGGCAAATTGCTTACTGCCCCGAAGGAAGTAATGGAAAGATGGAAAGAATATTTCTCAGAACTCCTGGATGGTGAGCATGGTGAAGCATCAGAAATGATAACCACTAGCACAAAAGAGAAAACCAATGATGGTGAAGATGACATAAAGATGGAAGAACTGAAGGCAGCACTGGAGAAAATCAAGATGGGCAAAGCAGCAGGGCATGATGGTATAACACCAGAAATGGTTAAGTACATGGGAGCATCAGGCGACCTACTACTCTTAAGGGTTTTACAGGCAGCGTGGTACAACAAGACCATACCAAAGGATTGGGAGATTGCCATCATAACACCAATTTTCAAAAAGGGTGACAATCGACAATGTGGAAACCATAGAGGCATATCCCTTCTCAGTGTCCCTGGTAAAATCTACTCTAGAATCCTAGAGCAGAGACTCCGACGCCTAGCTGAGTCACAATTGGATGAGGTCCAGTGCAGATTCCGAGCAAACCGAAGTACTCAAGACCTAATCTTCACACTCAGACAGCTGACTGAAAAGGCCCTTGAGTATAAGAGTGAGATCCCCCCATCTAGGCCAGCTCCTTGACGTGGAGATGGGGCTCAAGTACAGCCATCAGCGGCTGAAAAACCAAGACTGGCCAGGCCCTCCTACACTCGAGCAAGACCAGTCTGCCCTAGCAAGTCAAGGTGCTGAAGACGGAGGCAACCAGCCAAGAGGCGCACCACAGCAATCAGGATGCCACGCACATGCGTTATGGAAGTATGCCTATATCTGCAAAACGTTATGGCACTCGCCCTGTGACGGACACCCAGGCAGGCGCAGTGCCGGGCCCTCTGCCTCGGAAGGGCCCAACCCCTACTACTCGGGGTCCTTCTCAATTGCCCCGTGGAGCCAGGAGGCATGAGAATAGTGCTACTGGCCAAGCAAAGAAAAGACCATTTAAAATAATGCACTGGAATGCTGAAGGCGTCAATAGTAAAAAAGACGGCTACAGCAAAAAATTAGAGCTCGAAAATATCTTGAATGAAGAGCAAGTAAATGTATGTTGCTTGCAAGAAACCCACCTCAACAAGGACATAGCCTTCAAAATCAGAGGCTACCAGTGCTACCGATATGACCGAATAGACAGGCGAAAGGGTGGAATACTGACACTCGTGAGGAATAACATCAGTGCATGTCAGCTTGAAACATATATGGAGGGGGCGGAATACCAGATGCTTCATCTCAGGACAGAAAGTTCAGAATTCCACCTGCTCAACTACTACTGTCCGAGCGACCGCCCACTGGCACTAGATACAATCCCAGCAAAAGAAAGACTGATTGTATGCGGAGACTTCAACAGCCACTCACAGAGCTGGGGCTATGATCACATGGACAGGAGAGGTGAGGAGCTTGAAAACTGGCAGGATTCTTCTTCTTCTTCTTCGTACACTCTCAGACGTCCACTTGAATGTTCTCAAAGAAAGCAGTAGTCAGTTTGAGGCTATTTGAATCCCCGTAAAGCTTTTCCACGAAAGGAGCTGGCGTCGGCCATATGCACTTTCTCTGTACCGCATATAAGGGGCAACTTTGAAGCAGATGTTCAGCAGTCATTTTATCAGTGCCACAGTTACACTGATCTGTAGTTCCTATCTTTAGCTTGTTGAATAGATGGTATCTCAATCTGTTGTGGCCAGTGCGGAGTCTGAAGATTACCACTTGTTCTCTTCTGTGGAGCTGGTAGTAAGCATCATTCTGTGTGTGCCCTGGATGTTCTACATTCCATTTGTTTCTGTAACTGATTCTGATAAAACTCTTTGCCTCCTCAAAAGTTATGCTTGCATCAGGCTGAGGTAGATGTGAACCTTTTTTGCCATTCTGTCAGCCTCTTCATTGCCGGCAATGTTACAATGAGATGGGATCCACTGGCAGGATGACAATGGGCTTATCCTGAATAACCAGCCAATCGACCCACCAACCTTCTACTCGAGATCATGGCACACCACCTCTACACCAGACCCGGCATTCCACTCACCCAGCCTGGAGTGGAACACCACACGCGTTGTAGGGAAACAACTTGGAGGCAGCGACCACTGGCCAGTCTTCCTAATTGTGGAAAATGAACTTGTCAAGGAGAGCAGCACTCTCTCTAGGTGGAACTACAAGAAGGCAGACTGGACAATGTACCAACACCGTACTAGTATACTGGCTAGAGATCTTCTTCTTCCTCGTTCGCCTTCAGATTTCCACATTTATGACTCTAATAAAAGCAGTAGTCAACTCAAGGTTCCCGACATCTCCAAACAGTTTTTTCGTTGACAGAATTGGGTTGTTGCCATATGCTACTCCGGGGCTAGAGATCTGACTGTAGAGAAAGACATCAATAAGCTAGTCGATGAATTCAGCAGATGCATATTACAGGCTTCTCGTGAAACAATACCTAGAGGGGCTCGTAAGCACTACAAACCATATTGGAATAGTGAACTAGAGCAGCTGCACAACGACGTGGAAACATCTCGAAAGCAGGTAGAGACCAGTCCATGCCAAGAACACCACAATAACTACCAGCAAGCTAAGGCCAAATTTCAAAGGGCCAAGTTGCAGGGCAGGCGAAGAAGCTGGAAGGAGAAAACAGAGTCCTTGAACTTCGAAAGAGATACGAGGAAACTGTGGAAGCTGGTAAAACAACTTAACGATGAAGGTACAGGGAGAAACTCAAGGATTGCTCTGTACAAAGATGGAAACATCCTCATGGGAAAACAGGCAGCTGATCACTTTGCAGACTCCTTTGCTAAAGACAACAACATCGAAGTTAGCCCAGAGAAGCAACAGGAGACTCGTGAGAAACAACAATACGCAGGACGAGATGGAACCATACCTGAAGTTATGGAGGCACCAATCACATTCAGAGAACTGGAGCTTGCAATATCCAAATTGAAAATTAGAAAGTCGCCAGGAGTTGATGGAGTGTCCAATGAAATGATTAAGAACTTGGGAACCGCAGCAAAAACAAAGCTGCTGCAGATCTTCAATATCTGTTGGAACTCAGGCAGAGTTCCACAGACCTGGAGGGAAGCAATCATGATACCACTCCTAAAACCAGGAAAAGACAGTTCCACTGCCTCCAGCTACAGACCAATCAGCCTTACAAGCTGCCTCTGCAAAACAATGGAACGTATCATCAACCTCAGGCTACAGTGGTACCTTGAAAGTGAAAACCTTCTTGTACCACAGCAGGCGGGCTTTAGGTGGTGTTATTCCACCGAAGATCAGGCAACTTATCTTTCCCAAGAGATTGAGGATGCGTTCCAAGATAAGAAACTGGTACTAGCAGTATGGATAGATCTAAGGAAAGCATTTGACAAGGTTTGGAAAGAAGGGCTTCTGAAGAAACTGAGAAATTGTAGAGTGAATGGTAAGATGTACAAATGGGTGAAAGCATACTTGCATAACAGAAGAGCCCGAGTACAACTAGATGGCCTCAAGAGTAAGAAAATTTTACTGCGTCATGGCGTCCCTCAGGGAGGGGTTCTGTCCCCCACACTTTTCCTAGTCTACATCAACGACCTGGTTGCTGAACTACCACATGGAATGAAAGTGGCAATGTACGCTGATGACCTGGTAATATGGTGCACAGATGAGCATGCAACAGTGGCCACCAAACTGCTACAAAAAGCTATAGATTCCTTAACCTCATGGGCAAATAGATGGCGTGTCAGCATCAACACAGACAAGTGCAGCACTACGCTCTTCACCCTCTCTCCCAAACAAAAAGCTGGTGTCATCAAGATAAACGAAGAGCTCCTGAGAGAAGATAAACAACCCACCTATCTCGGAGTTACATTCGATGATAGGCTGACATGGAAGCAGCACATCAACAAGGCAGCAACAAAGGTCAGGAGGAAGTTAGCCATCCTGAGAAAACTAAGTGGAACCACATGGGGAGCCAGCGGGAAAATACTTAGTAAAGTTTACCAGCAGGGCATACGACCACACCTGGAATATGGGTCAGCTGCGTGGTGTCCAGCATCAAACACCACATTACAAGAGCTAGATAAGGTGCAAAACCAGGCGCTTAGGGTCATCACGGGGGCAATGAAATCAACGCCTATAGTGGAGATGGAGAAAATGGGGAGGATACAAGCACCGAGAGAACGCAGAGACACGAAAGTGCTAACACAGGCAGAAAAGTTTCTCTGTATGCCGAGCCATCCAATGAAGGACAGATTCCATAACCTAGCAATAGGGCGACTGAAAAGAAGCAGCTTTATCCACCAGGCCAAACGATTTCGTAGACAAACCTCAGACCTGCCTGAAGTTAACAGCCCCCTAAAGTCTGTGCCAGAACAAACCCCTTGGAGAGAGGAGCATGGACTACCAGTACACATCCACACAAAAGTGAAAGGAATATTCGACAGGGATGAACCGAACAGCGTGCAACGTAGGACAGTCACTCTCAGTTTCCTGGATGATGAATACCCACAGGACCTCTGGGTCCGAGTATACACGGATGGGTCAGCACAGAATGCAGTGATTAAGAATGGAGGAGCAGGAGTGTACATAGAATACCCAAACAACACTAGGGATACGGTCAGAGTACCAACGGGGAAATTCTGTAACAATTATGATGCAGAAATCCAGGCAATCAAGGTGGCAACTGAGAAACTACTGAACACCAATCTCGGTCCACAGCCTGTAGTATTCCTGACAGATGCAAGATCAGCACTCCAAGTACTTCAGTCCAGAAAATTGCCAGGTATACAAGCCCTACTTTCTGAACTGTGCAACCAGCGTGTCGTAGATTTTTGATAGGGGAATTAAGACTTGGGTTGGTCCCTTTTGAATAGATTAGAATAAGTGATAGTCACAGTGAGAAGTAGTAGTAGCAATAGATTTCCACGAGTGAGATGGTAGAATGTGATTTAAGAGGCTGTCTCTGAGATCGAGAAATCTTCTCTCTCTCACCTATCTTCTACGACAGCTTTCGAGGAGTCAGACAGTCTGAACACACACACACACACATATATATATATATATATATATATATATATATATATATATATATATATATATATATATATCTCTAACCACTCACGTGCACGCACATACAAGACGACAGTTATACGTACAGACGTAGGAAAACTATAACAAATGATTATATAAATATTCTCGAACGAGCTGACCAACACGCTGATTAATTTCAAGAGAAATTTTAATTATCATCTAAAATTTCTTCACAACACATAGAAATTACATCAAAGCATATACACATAGTCATAAAAAAATCAAGGAATTGCTACAAGAAATGATAGACCCACAGTTAGATCTTATCCCTCGAGGTATGCCCACAGTCCTGTTGGAAGAAAGGGATAGCCCCAAGGAAACAAGGATACATAGGATTAGGCCTAATATTTCCCCTTCTTAAGGTATGGACAGACTTGATATCTCTTCTCTGTTTTAAGGGTAATATGATTAGCAATACTTGCATACAGAAAGTTAAGATAGCAAAATGGGTGCCCAAATACAACAATAAAAATCACTCCGTCCTGCATTCACTTTATTCATTCAGTCGAGCACACGTGCACATGTTCATACTCACAGCTTAGATAGCCACTTCTGGTAATACAATTTTTAGGACATTCACCTACAGACTCGTCAAGGGCAGTCTTTGACCAAGAAATCCCCAGTTCCAAAAAGACAGGATGAATGCTCTGCTTCCGGGAACGACTCCTTGGGTGTTCTTATTTTTCGGATGTCTGTTTAGGTCACATTAAAATTGTCCAGGCACGAAACATTAACAACGAGCACAGTGTCAATAGCTTAGGTTTCTAGAATTGAGGAATGTCAGATCGGTGTCTACTTTCAGGAAAGGACTATATTTGGTCACCACACCACTAGTCGAAACTCCGTCGGAATGTTACTGACGTTAATATGTTACTTGCCACAACGGCTAAATTTGTACATAGAGTTTGTGCAGAAATCTGATCTGGCTCAAAGGCCCAGTATAAAACATTTAGTCTTTAATAAAACCCGTTAGTGAAAGTTGTACTCTGTCTATTTATGAAGACACACGCACTGTCAGACAGGTGTTAACTTGTAAACCCACGTGGTTAAAAGATAAAAATGTTTATGTTTCTCACAGGTATGTCTCTGTACTAAACGCCGACAAAGTTTGGGTACCACAGTTTCACTATATATAAATGGAAAGAACACATACCAAATAATTATACATACTATGTACTTGGATATAACTGATAATTTTAAATTGCAAGCGTAGTGCTTGACTTATCATTTAAATTCCCGTGAAGTAAGTTATATTTAAAAATCCTCTTACTTCATGAATTAGGAATACATGCGTATTCCGTCACCACTCATGAAGCATCTAGCATTAATAAAGTTAGTTTAGAAAGTTTATTCTCGTCTGATTATTTTAGCAGTAAAATTAAATTCCTTAATAGCCGACTGAGTTTAAGCTAGAAATATAATTTCTGTTTTCCACTGTAACTCGTCACTATAAAATAATACAGACTATATAAATTAAGCGCTCTGTACCAAATCTAACTAGTGAAATAAAATAAGCGATTTAACACTTTAAACACTTCACAAAATACTAGAATATAATATATATAATATTTACCTCAACACAGAACTACTAAGAACTTAAACCACTTCGACCAAACTAAATGCCATCTCTACTAACAGAGATTCTTAGGAGTCGAACGAAGGCTTGTTCTAGTCTTGACTGCGAAGTTACTGAGTGAATTAAGTCTCAAACTCTCGTTTAAGATATATGAAATACACACAAAGAATGTCCTATTTCCAAAACCACGCAATCTCTCGTCTTTCCTAACACTACCATGAACTGACACTCGTGCGTTTTCACACCTCGCGCGGACCAGGCCAACCGTGAGTGCCTTGTCAGCTGGGATTTCCAGACAAATGTCTCAAACTGCGTCAAGGAGATGTCAGTTATCGCGCCTTTCTGAGCGTTCAGCCGACACCACTCGTTGTGGCACGTGAAAATGCAGACAAATTTGTCGCCTATATGTCTGGCGAAAGCGAATATTCACGGTGTATTTCGTCAATCTGCAGCGATTGACCGAATGCCTTCTCACGCCAAATCGTCTGGTGCAAGGGAAGGCTGTAGACATATGTCTGCTCCTATATCTGGCCAGACGAATATGTTCAGTTTGGTCCACTGACACCTAATGTCATAGAATGCATTTTAACGCTCTCCCGTCTCTGTAGAGACTGACACGTTATGTCATCTAGTTACACGTTTAATCAGCAATGAAATGCGTTTCTAAATGAGAAACGAAACTGGCGAAAGTGAGAATGGGAAAAAAATTATTTCTCGCAAACGAATGGATGCGAAAAATACAGGAAAAAGGTAAAGAGTGATAATAAAATAGAGGATACGGGTGAAAGAAAAAGAAGAGGATACAGGCAATTCAATGATAATAAAACCTCTGTGACACAGCGCAGGGTCGCCATGCAGTGGATACCGTCTCATTGTGGAATACCAGGAAACGAGAGAGCAGAAGGACTGGCTAAAGAAGGTGCTGCAGACGAGCAACCGGATGTACCAGTTACATACCATCAGAAGAAAAAGATGATCAAATCTATCAGAAAGCCACCAACACCAACGAAGGATGACTACCAAGCTATGAACAGATCAGAACAAATAGTCATTCTGCGCCTCAGAACAGGACACAACCGCCTCCACAGCCACATGTATACAAAATTCAAGATTGGCAATTCAGCCATGTGTACATGTGGACAGGCACCCAAGACTGCGGAGCACGTACTTCAAGATTGCCCGAATATGATATATTGAGGCAAACCCACTGGCCCAGAGAAACAACACTGGAAGCAAAACTATATGGACCTCTGTATGAACTACAAAAGACTGTGAAGTTTATACAAGAAACAACATTGCAGATATAGACAATATAGTTCAAGCGAACGAAAGAAGAAGAAGAAGAAGAGTGAGATCCATCTTTGTTTCATAGATCTGTAAAAGGCGTTTGACAGGGTCCCGTGGAGCAAACTTTGGGACTGTTTGGCAAGGAAGAATATTCCAGCACCTCTGATTCATGCTATACAGAGCTTCTACAAGTCTTGCAGAAATTATGTGAGGACAGCAAACCATAAGTCAGAAGAGTTCAGGACCACCACTGGTGTAAGACAAGGTGATATCCTATCACCTTACCTTTTTATACTCCTCATGGAAGATGTCATCAAGGCATGTAAGGAGAGAACAAGAAAGTATTCAGTGGGGTACTGGGAGATGAGACAGGTCTATATTTCGGAGCTGGCATTTGCTGATGATGTTGCCCTGAATGCTAAATCAGAGGCACATCTCCAATCCAACCTGCAAGTCTGGAAGGAAGAGCTGGAGAAGAGAGGGATGGTCATAAGCAGCTCTAAAACAAAATCCATGGTGATATCACGAGAAGAAAGAAGACATCAGATTAAGCTGGGAGAACAGGTCCTGGAGCAGGTCGACCACTTTAAATACCTCGGAGCTATTATAGACCGAAAGGGAGGCATCAAAGAAGAGTTGGCCACTCGAAAAGCAGCAGCTGGGAGACTTTTTCAGGCCATAAATCGAGGATTCTTCAGCAAGAGAGAGGTTGGTAAGAAAACGAAGATGGCTGTATACCGCTTCACCTATGTCCCAGTGTTGATATATGGATGCGAGTCATGGGCAATGACTACAACCCACAAAAGCCAGATCCAAACCTCAGAAATGAGGTATCTGAGGAAAGTGGTTGAAGTAACAAGAAGAGACTTGGTACGCAACCAGACGATACGTCAAGGCCTTAAATCCTACCCCCTGCAGACGCAAGTAGAACAGTCCCAATTAAGATGGTTTGGCCATGTCTGCAGAATGGGAGATCGGCTACCACGACAAGCATGGGAAACAAAGAGCCAAGGATCCAGACCCCCAGGACGACCCAGAGTCCGCTGGGAGGACAACATTAGACAATCTTTGAAGGACCGAGGACTAGAATGGAACCAGGCCAGGAGGAGGACAGCCGATAGGATAGTCTGGCGCTCTCTCTTCCAAACCTCTACACCTCACGGTAGAAGGGGAACGACTAAGTAAGTAAGTAAACTATCTAAGCAGGCGTTCCACATTAGGAAACATTAATCATTCTTGGAGGAACTGGGGCTCACTTGGAGAAGCACCACACTGGAATATGTCAAAGATACACTGATGTTACGTTCAAGAGTAGTAGGTAAGCGTGATTGAATGTGGCCACAGATTGACAGATTGCAAGAAAGAGAAATTAATATTTCATATTTTGTATAATCATTGTACTCACTTCTGTCTTATCTTGCTCGCTAATACTGTTATTTCTTTTTTTCAGGATAGATTAATTAGATTAATTAATTGTTCTTTGCTTTATCGTCTATTCCTATAGTATTACTCTATTGATCCTTTTGGTTAATTACCTCTGTTGGGATCTACTTTGGGTTTCCTTTACAAGAGAGGAGGGCCTATTGGGTTAATTGCATTTCTTTTATGTCTGTAAACCATACTTGATCGATGTAGATGCTCGATGTTGTGATTTATTTCTAATGATAATAAACTTAATAAACTGTAAGTTATTGTGTTGGTCAAACCCCTGCCCTATATGTGATCCATAGTTTGTTTTCACGGTTGTGCGTATTTGTCACAGAATTGTGTGTATGTAAGTGTAGTGTAACGTGTATTTTGTACCAGGAGAGAAAGTGCGTCTAATTTTAAATATAGTCGTAAAGATAGGCTGGATTAGAGCAATTACTCAATCCAGAGACTGTTCTTTTTTTCTCTTACACTATCACCTCGTGAGAAACTATTTCTTACACCTTATTCTCACATAGTTACCACTATTACCTCTGCTCGGACGGGACCATAAACATCTTCAACCTATCTTAATAAAATCTACGACATTAATGGGCGGCTCGCTCCAGGATTAAGATCTAGTCTGAGTCTAAATAAACGTCTAAAAGTCTGATACTGAATCAGAAGTTTTATCTGGATAGAGTGTGTTGTGAGTTTTGTCTTGTGATTTAAGGAATATTAAAATAATTACCCCCTAGACAGCAATCTTAGTTACGGGGTGTTTTACCACACACATATATAGGATTTGTTTTCTTTCCACAGCATCAAAGAGTTACGAGAAATTTGTTTTGATAATAATCTTTGTTAGGTATATGATATTTAGTAATTTTGTAACAGACCGCTAGGACGAGTGATTGTGTAACAATCACTAGGGTTTTTTCTTTAATCAGCAAGAGCTTGAGCTAAGCTAAGGACTGCGTTCTGACTTTCAAGTCAAGTTAATAACGTCCCTTCTCTTAACTGACTTCAGGAGGGCGAGTTTTGGGTGGAGTTTATTTAAGGGGATTTTTTTTTTCTCTCCTTAATTTTTTTAAAATATAATTTTTTTTTTCTCCACCGTTAGTAATAGTAGTTTTTCCAGGTTAGCCTGATCTACCATTTATTTGGCTTAGTCGTCTGTATCATGAGCCTAGTGCCAGATAATAACAGCGATAGATTAGATAACTGAAAACAGGATGAGGTATCTCAGGTAAATAATATAATATTTTTGTGGGCTTTCTCGTAAGCGGCTAAGGATACAGTTTTTTTTCCTTCTTTTCTTCTTCTTTCCTCGGGCTAGTAGCATTTAGTTCTTTGACATGGCTGAGCGTGTAAAACTTAGAACTATGTTAAGAGAGGAAGCAAGGGAGACAGGATTAGATGAAGAAGAAGCGAAAGCTTTTGTCAGGGAAGAACTCGACAGATATGACGCGGAGAAGAAGGAAGCAACAGCCAGAGAGAAGGTAGCAGAAGCTAGAGAGAAGGAAGCACAAGACAGAGCAGAAAGGAAAGAAGCGTAAGAGCGTCACTCAATTAGAGCAGAAGAAAATTGAGGCAGAGATGAAAGAGAGGAGAGACAGCATGAGTTGGCGCTTAAGGCTCTAGAGGTCCAGAATCGTGGGGCTGCCTCTACTTCCAGCAATGGAGAGCCGTCTTCTCCCCATTCATCTTTAACTGATCAATCCAGTACTCAATCTCCTCAACTCGCAGCTATGTCTTTTCCCCTGGAACCCTTCCCAAGCCCCAATGAGAAAATTGACTCGTTTCTAGAAAAATTTGAGAGAATGGCAAATCTGTACGGGCTAGAGAGTTCCCGGTGGTGCCTAAAGCTTTCACAGGCTTTGAAAGGTAGTGTTTATGACGTCTACGTGAAACTGGGAAGCAGTCAAGACAACTACGACATGCTAGATAAGGCTTTACTGGAGCGTTTCAAAATGAACGCTCGCAAGTTTCTGCAAATGTTCAGAAACAGCAGAAAGGAAAGCACTGAACCATTTCAGCAGTTCTCTTCACGCATGAAGGGATATTTGACAAAGTGCATGGAGTTTTTAGAGCTCCCTCTCACCTATCAAGGTCTTGAGGAGTTCGTTCTTATCGAACAAATAAAAACCCCTTTGTCAAGTGAAACCCGTAGATTTCTGGCTGAGCAAGGCGCTGTCAAGTTAGATGACATTCTCAGTAAGTCTGAACGGTACGTAAATGCTATGCCCGAGCTTCCCAGCTCAAAACGCAAACCGACAGATGAGCCTTCTCGGAAAAATAATATAGAGCAATCTTCCCATTCGTCCCATCACCATAACCAACGAGAAACCGTACCCCAGAGACCTCCCCAGGAAAAAATCGATATTCTACAAAACCAGATATCCCACCAACAACAATCCTGATCAAACCACGCGGCCTGCATGGCAGCGCGGCCACAAAGGTCAAGACAAGAGAAAGACCCCTGCGCAAGGGACATCTGATCAGGGCAAGCACACCGGGCCTAATCGCATTGGATGCTTGCAAACAGCCTCGCAAGGAAGAATTAATGTCAGTGATTCTATACCTGAGAGTGAGAGGCCCTCCACGCGAGGAACTTTTATTTTGAACGGGACATCTGGTCTTTTTTATACGGGTTTATCTTTTGAATGTATTGTCGCAAGGCACCTGGTCAAATCCGGTCAAGAGACAGAAGGCACCGTCAAACTATGTGGAGTTTTCAAGAGTGATGCACCCAGGACGCTTCCCATCGCACTGGTGGAGATACACTCTGATTTTGTCAGAGGTGTTATCAAAGCGGCTATTATGGATGATCCTATCTACCCAGTCATACTTGGATGTTGATACGTGTTTATTAGGAAACCGAAAGAGCCGATTGTGGCAGCAGTAACCACAAGAGGGCAAGCCCAGAAGGAACGGGAGCCTACGCCTAATATGTTACCGAGAGAACTAAAAGAGGCGCAACAAAAGGACCCTACTCTGGAGCCTTGCTTTAGGAAACTGCCCATGGCCAAGGACCCCAGACACAACGGAGACATCTTTTCTAAGGATGGCGTATTGTATCGTAGAACGGGCAACCCTGAACAAGAGCATAATCAGCTCCTAGTACCGAAACAGTACAGAGACCAAATCTTGAAGCTGACCACTGTTTTCTTTGAAAATATTCAAGACGACGTCTGAGAGTGTACGAAGAAGAAGACAATTAATTAGTTTTTGCCTTTCATGGCAGCCATTGTTCTGCTCCCAGGGCAAGAGAAATCAGGGAAAATCTAAAAACGCATGGCGACAGGAATTTGAAATAAACTTTAAAGGAATAAATACGACATGGAAAGACTTTGAACCAATCACATGGCAGAAAGGATTGATGCTCATTTGTTGTTTTCTATTACAGCTGAAGACTCTGCGCTTTAGTTATCTGGAATACAGATGGTATATAACTCAAACCAGCAGTGTTGTGTACAGCATTTAGAGACAAAAAGGCCAAGAAATTGGTTTTTCTTGTATCTTCTCAGGCCACAGTGGAGACCATAACAACACGGAAGCAAATTGTCAAACCAAAAATGATAGATGAATACAACAATTCAATGAATGGGTGTGATCTCCTGGATCAAAAAGTTGGTTATTATGGTGTGCACAACAGAAAATCTGTTAAATGGAAAAAAAAATTTCTTCTGGCTGCTTGAAATAGTGCAGGTGAATGCTTCAGTTTTATACTGTTTTCATCGAGGTGAAAAGCAATCACTGTTGCAGTTCAAAAGAAATCTGCTTCACCAACTAACTGAAGCTTCTGCTGTTTTAAGTCCACTTAGTGTCCAAGAAAATGCAGCTACTAATATTGTTAGATCTCAAGCTGCCTCAACTTCAGAGTACCAGTGTGACACAAGGCATCTTGGATGTTATGCAAAAAGAGATAAGAACTGTGTTCATTGCAGCACACCTGCTCGTCGTCAGCGCTTTCATTATTATTGCACTGGATGTCCAGACCAGCCACATCTACACCCACAATGTTTTTATGACTAAAAGTATGTGAATAGTGGCAAATTCTTCTGGGAAATGTAAAATAGAATTTAGTTGGTGTAAATAATATTAGTCATAGTTGTTTGGTTTTTACAGAAATATGTGGTGTAGGAAAAAAATCATATAAATTATATATTTGAAGTTATTGTGGTAAAATGTGTTGTGTTTCAAAAGTGATGTGCACTGATATTCTGAGATTTTTCTGCTATGGATTAAACTGGAGCTGACATATGTGCAAGGTAAGTACACAGTTTTATTTATCTTTTTTTCCAGTTATTTTTGATCAGGTCTACACTTCACATAACAAGACAGACACTTTTCCTACATCAAATAATTATTTACAGCATTTCACAAGATTCTTCAGTCAATTTCCCACATGTTTATGTATAACATCAACACCTAGCTAAATAAAATGTGTATCTACTGCCTGTTTGTAAAATATAACCTGAAAAGAAAAATTGCACACAGTTTGAGTGGTTGTTTTTACAAACATATGTGGTTTTGAGAAAACAAATCATAAAAATTACATCTATGAAGTGATAGTGATAAAAGTTTCTAGATATGTTTCAAACTAAATGTGCACTGATATTCTGAACATTTTTATTGCCATACATTAATTGGGAGTCAATTTCACACATTTAAATGTATAACATACAAGTGTGTACCTACTGAACTTATGTATTTGTCCAACTGTCTGTTTTTAAAACTTCACCTGTCTGAAAATATTGCATCCATTTTGGGGCCTGGGTAAAACTAGAGCCCCTTTATCATATAAGAGTTACGCGAACTATGTCAGAATCGAAACAAGAGGCCGAGCGACGTAGACGCCATTTTCGGCTGCACAATACCAGGGCTAGTAGCGAGAATAAGGATCGAGTAAGATTTTTTTTTCTTTTAATTAATGATGATAAATATCCCGTTCAACCTCTGATGGGTTAGGATATATATTGTTTTCAATTTCAAATAATATGAACAACTGCCGATATGAGAAAGTGTCATCACATTTGTCAAATCATTGTAAATAGGGACAATCACAATTATGCTTATACGTTAAATAAATAAAAAACAAACAAACAAAATAAAGAAGAAACTCTGAACAATAATAATATTAAAATGGAAGGGTGTAAAGGCCTGGTGGTTTCAGTTATATAACTGACTTTCTTCTTCTTCTTCTTCCGTCCTTAGCCACCGACCGTCAAAGCAGTCAGTGGCCATTACGCCTAGTGGCGTCTTAGGGCAACAGCAGATAGGTTTTCTTTGCCATTGTTTCCCATCACGCCTATTGGCGTCTTTAGGGCAATGGCAAATCAATCCATTTGCTGTTGTTTCCGTAATCGAAGTGACTGGCAAACGGGTGATCAGCCCGTTGATACATAACTGACTTTAACAGATATTTAATTGACTTTCGCCTATTAAAAGTCATATGTATTGTAAGAACAGCATCAGACCTTCACATTCCCAGCCACTATATATTAACATTTGTTCGTGTTAAATATTGTTTGACTATTTTATGCAGTCCCCTAGGACTGTCTATTCTTAACACCTCTTATATATATATATATGAGGTGTTAAGAATAGACAGTCCTAGGGAACTGCATAAAATAGTCAAACAATATTTAATATGTTAATGTATATATATTAATATATATATAGCCTATATATAGGCCTATTAATATATATAGTGGGCACAATGGGCTAATCACCTGTTTGCCAAGTCACTTTGATTACATGTCCTGCCCATGGGCCTTGTGCACTTGGGTCCCCTCTACACCTCGTTTCACGGGGTAGAAGAGGTTCCGATTATGAGATGAGATGAATATATATAGCCTATATATATTAATATATAAAAATTATATAATAAAACTAAAATAAAATTATAATTAATTTTTATTATATTATTTTATAAGGTAGTATGTTTTGCTAAGTGTTGCAATTCTAACGGAATATTTGTTGCTAAATAGTGGAATTCTAACGGAATAAAAAATGCAACGGAGTATGTGTTAAAAATTCACGCTACTGATTCTATTAAATAAACCGGTAAGTAAACTAGTTTTCTTCTTTTTGTTGTGTTAGTTGAAATACAAAGACTAATGTATTTGCATCTAATTTTATTTCAAATTATTAGTTAACCTAAACGAAAATACACATTGGATCTGAAACTCGCATAACACATAAGGGAGGGAAACCCGAGGCCTGCAAACAGTAAATTAATATTAGACAAACATAAAGGTATGTTTTCAGGCACTCGTAAGAAATAAAGAAGTAGAACACTTAGACAACAGAAAAACAACAGACGTGAGTGGCTTACCCAGGGTTCGAACCCCGTACCTTCCGTACGACAACTCCGCCTAGCTATACAAGCGAATCACACTAACCTCACGGCCAGCTAGCCATCCCCAAAAAAGTGTTCTACTTCTTTATTTCTTACGAGTGCCTGAAAACATACCTTTATGTTTGTCTAATATTAATTTACTGTTTGCAGGCCTCGGGTTTCCCTCCCTTATGTGTTATTAATGTTTATACAATACCAGAAACCTACCCTCTGTTCTATACTACTGTCCTTAAGTCTTCTATCATTTACTGGACACAGTATCAAGGTCTTTGTCTTGTTTGGACTGACACATACTGCAGTATAGAGGAACAACAGAAGTGATTGCGTCATTAATGGGCTGAGGTGCCCATTGTAAACTTCCGGTGTTGTTCTTGTGTTTCGCACTGATGACCGGTCAGTAAAGCATCCTTTTTTGGGGATGCCTAGCTGGCCGTGAGGTTAGTGTGATTCGCTTGTATAGCTAGGCGGAGTTGTCGTACGGAAGGTACGGGGTTCGAACCCTGGGTAAGCCACTCACGTCTGTTGTTTTTCTGTTGTCTAAGTGTTCTACTTCTTTATTTCTTACGAGTGCCTGAAAACATACCTTTATGTTTGTCTAATATTAATTTATCTGAAACTCGCGACTGGGTTCATTTTCCTGCAATACGGGTACAGCCGAAAATGGCGGCCAAATTTTAGTTCGCGTAACTCTTATTTGATAAAGGGGTTCTAGTATTTACCTATAGACCTAGGGGCACTATATTTACCAAGAACCGTTCTTCCGGCCAAATAAACAAACAAAAAAATTAACGAAAGAAAAAAACAAACAAAATAAAGTCGCTCATATCTGTCCTGTTATTAATATGGTGAAAAGGGGTGAGAAAGCCGAGGGATGTTTGAGATTACAGGAAATCCAAAAAAAAAAAAAAAAGAAGGTATACCGAAGCTAATAGAAAAATATGTTCAAACAAACGGACTTATTAAGGAAAAGGACCTGGTTTCTAAAACGTGGGTTTTTATCAGTCTTCTACCACGGCATGTTCCAGTATTTTCAAATATAAGATGTTGTGTTAAATGTCCGTGTCGTATTCTTATTTGGGACCCAAAGATGCAGCAATAGAGAATGCAGTCAGCGACCCATAGCTTGACTGCTTGCGTCAGGGTCAGCGAACCAGAGCTGACCAAGACCCTACTCCACCTCCACGTGGTGGTCCTGGAAACAGGCTGCATCACTGCAGTCTGGCTGAGAGAGTAGGGATCGAAGAGGGAAGGCAAACCCGGTCCCAAAAATGCCGTGCTGAAGTCGGATGTGTCGGCCGAAAGGCGCAGATATCGCAGCTCCTGCATAAACAGACACAACGTAACCAACGTCCTTTTCAGGACGAACGAAGAAGAAGAAGAAAAAGTATTCTTATTTTTGATTATCAATTATATTTGTTTCGGCGAATTTACAATATTATTATACTTTTACCAAAATTGCAGAAGACGAAAGTAAAGATAATTTCGAAGTGGGGGTTTCCTCAGCTTGAGAAACGTGATCGATTTGTTAGGCTAATGGTTGCGAGGATGTCCAGCCTCAATGTTAGTCACGAAAAGAAAAGAAAAACAGTAGACCACAGCGGCAGTGCCAATGGACCAAGCAAGAGAAAGCAGAAAAAATCAGATGAGAATAGCAACAGGGTAGTGACAGGTGAGATGACACTTCGTTATGATTGTTCTTCCCAGTTAGGCGTTTACCACTTGGCGCTAAATCTAGTAGGCTACTGACTAGGCTACATTCTGCATTGAAACAATACATGCACACACATAATGTGCTCAGCGGTGTTAAACATTGCCCCTGTGTGGACCTGGGGCCCGATAATTAGGAAAAGTGGGGTCGAACGAACGAAATCTTTATTTCATCAGGGTGAAGAAATAGGCATAGGCCTAATTGCCTTTTTACATTTCTGCCCTGCAATACAATTTTCAGCGTTTTACAAATTAAAATATTAACAACTTCAGATAGGATTAATTAATATTATCACACAATCAGAAATGGAGCATGCACAGGTACAGTTGCTCATAGTCATTCACGCACATAGAGAGAGAGAGAGGTCAAGCAATAAAGCTACTTAGCCCTCTGGCAGGCGCGTTTCATTTCTTCGCAAGATCAGGCGCGTGGCGCACAGAGTGCGCCGCTTAAAACAAACGTATTTGCATTGATTTGAGTTGCGGTCCCGGTATTTCAATCTTAAATTTAGCTTCATAAATGGAAAAGGAAACATAGCTTTGGAGGTTACACGTATTTTTATTGTTATACGTTTAAATAAACTATATAAAACATAATCATTACGTTAATCATTAGGCCCAGGCCTAATAGAGTAAAATGAACTACTAATATTTTTAATGTCATAAACCTTATCACCATGCATTACATTAATAAAATATACTGTAGGCCTAATATTAGAACTCTACTTTATCTAATCTTTTACTCTTGTCAGTGAAAGAAATAGACGATCATTTATAATTTTCATCACTCATAATGGAAGTGCCGATTTATTTGAGGAACATACTAGATAGCCTCTGACCCTGTGACACTTGAGTAAGCGGATAGATGATAGATAAATGATGAACTAATCACTTTAGTTATCCTCAACATCCGTTACTGCAATTTGACACTTCTCACATGTATTAGGCTCTTAGTGGCCTGTTGTGGCCTCAAATTTAATTTAAAAACAGAAAATTGAATTGAAAAATATACTTACATCACCGAGCGCGTGGCGCACTTTATACACCACTAATGACACTCCTCGAGTTGCGGGACCCTAAATATCTTGTCGCACAACATATAACAACAACACAACTGTTCAGAATGAAAACTAATACATGAATGAAGGAATAGCTAAAAGTTCAATGCAGCCAACCGCAAAAAAAAAAACCGCCAAATTTGAATTTAATTTAATTTGGCGCACTTTGTGCACCAACGCGCCCGCCGGAGGGTTAATATAAAAAAATTCAATTTAAAATGAAAATATAGTATTACAATGACAGTTAAATGCTAGTGGAAATGTTGAAATAACTGAAACAGAATTGTCGTTAAATGTGTGTACAAGATTTCATGACATGTGAATGCAGATGTCTTTTGAATGAGATGTAATTATCAGTTTTGACAGACTTGGGTAGGGAATTCCATGCTAAAGCACCTGCATAACTAAAAAAACTTCAGAAGAGGTCAGTTCGAGGTTTTGCAAGGTCCAAAAGTAGGTCACTTCATATAAAATATGAGCAGTATTTATAGCGAAAGAATATTTGCAAGTATGAAGGCGTTCTGCCATGTAAAATTTGATGCACAAACAGGAGATCATGGAAGAAGAAGAATTTTTTAAGAGGAAGAACATTCAGCTGTGAAAATAGCTCAGCACTGGGAATGTTATCATTCAGGCAAACAAGTCGTAGCGCCCTTTTATGTAGGGATTCTAGTCGTTTCAAAAACGACAAGCCACAGCGACTCCAGATATTTGAGCAATAAGAAAGGTGACTTTGAATATGTGCATAATAGAATATAAGTCTAGAGTGCGTACATTAAAAAATGTTTGATTTTTGAGAGTTTTTGGAGGCAGAGCAAGAGCCAATTTGCTTCAACTTCTACCTTCTTCTTTGATCCTTAACCGCCGATCGTCGAAGCAGTCAGTGGCCATCACGCCTTGTGGCGTCTTGTAAGGCAACAACAAAATTGATTCCACTTTGCTCGGTCGGCGGCCATCCTTCGTACAGTGCCCCAACTCTGGTTCATTCATTGCATCTCAGCCTCCACAGTCGTCCGCCAAGTTGTTTTTGGTCGGCCTCTCTTTCGTTTTCCTTCAGGGGTCCATAGCATAGCTGTTCTTGTGATGGCATCTTGGTCTCTTCTGAGGACATGGCCAACCCAGCTCCAGCGTCTGCCAACTATGATGGTGTGCATGTCCTCTTGCTTGCTTCGAGTAAGCAGATCTTGGTTGGTGATGGTATTCGGCCAAAAGATTCAGTGAATTTTTCTTAGGCATGTTGTGTGAAAAGAGGACAATTTCGACATTTCCTTCTCTGTAACTCTCCAGCATTCCGCACCATAGAGAAGCACAGAAAGCACACAGCTCTGATATAATCTTAATTTTGTGCTTGTGCTGTACTGAGAGGACTTCCAGATGTTGTTTAGACTAAAAAAGGCTGTTCTTGCTTTGTTCATTCTGTTGTTGATGTCTTTGCTTGCTCCGCCGTCTGGTGTTACTATGCATCCTAGATATGTGAAGGTGTCTGTCTGTCCCATCTGCTGATTCCTTGCTGATATGGGCTCAGGGTTGCTCACATTGAGCGTCATGACCTCTGACTTCTTTAGATTGATGTTCAAGCCCACCAAAACTTCTACCACTAGGCCTAATTAACGTCATAAAATTTAAAATGTAACTAAGAGGGGCTCTGTATAAGCCTAGCAACCTCATCATATATAAAATAAACTGCTTCAGAAACCACCTCTGCTAGGGCATATGAAGCATTGGTGCAAACAAGGGGCCAACAACGTGAAGTAGCGAGGAAAAAAAAAAGACTAGATTTGTGATGTAGGGCCTACTACAGGGTGATTGAAGTCATTCTTTGTTTTTAAATTGTTATATTTTCTCTCCTATCCAACTAATTTATGTGAAACAAACGTCAAAATAAAGACAACCTACTGGTATTTTATTACATAAAATGCTGTGTCTCTAACTATACAGCTCAACCTATAATCCATCCGGTTACGCGCATGTCTTCATAAGAAACAACAACACTTTTTGCTGCCTAGTTAATGTCAGTTTATAGGCCATTTTAGATTTTATTTGATGCAATTTTATTTGTGGAAACAAACAAATGACAAATAAAACTTATTAGGGCCTACTCAGATAGCAGTTATTTTTCATTATATTGACGTTTTATATATATATATATATCTCCAGTGAACGCAAACGAGGATATAAAAATCTAAAAAATAGGGAATGACTATTCCGTCACCTTGTAGATGTCCTGAAATGTTATGAAGATTTGCTAATTATGATTGCATGATATTTCCTTGCCGAAAATGAGTTCACAAAATGTGCATCGTGTTGTCGTTTTAAAAGAAAGACCAGAAGACGCAGCAATAGAGACCGCAGTCAGCGACTCATAGCTTGACTGCCTGCGTCAGGACCAGCGAACCAGAGCTGGTCAAGACCGTGCTCCATCTCCACGTGGAGGTCCTGGAAACAGTCTGCAGCAGTGCAGGCTGGCTGAGCGAGCACGGATCGCAGTGGGAAGGCAAACCCGGTCCTAAAAAATGCCGTGCAGAAGTCGGATGTGTTGACCGAAAGGTGCAGATATCACAGCTACGTTGTAAACAGACACAACGCAACCACTGTCCTTTTCAGGGCGAACGAGGAAGAAGAAGAAGTTTTAAAAGAAATAGCATTGTTAAACCATATTTTCTTTTTAGTGAATTTTGTATTGTTATTTGAAATCTCTTGACTTTTGGCTGCCTTCACTTTCATGCTAAGCCATCTTGGTTAATCACAGTTGGCCATCTTGCAGCAAACAGGGTGAAGGTTAGCGTCAGCTGCCGTTTCTATCTAACCCTAAACCATAGTACGAAACCCTTAACTGTGTACTCTTTAATCAAACACTTAATGGCACTCTTACTTTACTACACCATCACAAATGCATGGAGGCATATCTGGAGTCATCCTTATATGACCATTAGCTATGCACAATGCTTTAATATATGTACGTGGAAGTGAACCTCTGTCTGTGAGGCTAATTACACTCTCATTGGCTCTTGAAACCACCCACACACTTCCAGGGATTCCCCCTGTGGTGAAAATTGTTGAGAACCCAGCATTGCACACTTAGGATGGAGGAGTCACTTGAGCCCCAGACGTAACTCTTTGGCTTTGACCTGGTTGACTGCATACAGGAGAATCTCACTATAGACCCAGTGATAGGCAGGGGGAGCTGAGAAGTGGCTCTGTGCAGGACATGACAATTCCTTTGGAGACCCCAGAACCAGAGCACGGTAATTTAGTTCTGCATAGTTGGAGAGCCCCTATGGATGGCGGGGAATGCACAGTATGCCACGCACTTCTTACTCCTAGCTTGGGACCAGATGTGATGATCCTTTAAATGCAAGCCAAGCTGGAGAAACAGGAGCTCATGACTTCAACTTAACTTGTTTTGAAATGGCAGAAAAGTCACATGCAAAACCTAGATCCACACTGCAGATAATACCAAGGTGTCTTCAACTTGGTATTGGCTGCAAAAGAGCAAGAAGTTCAGCAGCCCTAGTTAAACAACAACACTTTCACTAACCTTAATCCTAACCCAACCCTGTTTGCGACAAAATTTCAACAACACGGCTGACCTTACAGTAAACTATGATTCAACCGTCATGGTATCTTGCTCTGTTCTCTTTATAAATTCTCATGTATGTCTGCAGTTTTCATCTCCTTGTGTTTTAGGGCATCCAGTATTTTTATATTGCTAATTTTCACGATGTAATAAATAGTATTAAAAACATTTTACATCATTTTAAACAAAATACTACAGACTTTCACAAAGTCGTTAGTGCACTGGCTTACGAAGAAGAAGAAGAAAAGATTGCTGTCTATACTGCATTTCAACCAATAATAACACCCCTAGCTCATACTTCTGCTGATGACTTTTGTAGTTATAATTACAGCTTTGCTGAGTTTTAAAAATATAGAGTTATCAGGTGTTATGTAGCAGAAGTTACTGCTGACCCCTTTGAAACTACAACATGTCTATGAAGAAATTATGAGCTGTAAGCATTCCTACGTAAGGAAGAAACGGTGTGCAGTAATAAAAATGACAGTACTAGGTGCCACTTATAAAATGTAGACCTGTGTGACCAGGAAGAAAAATTAGTTTATCCCTGTTTGTATGTATATAAAGCTATAATTTTATGCCTGTCTGTTTTGTGTGTTTGTCAAACTTAAAGTTTAAATTGAGTGAAAATATCGTCATTGCACATATTCAAGCACGTCGTACAAGGTAACTAATATGATGTTCACGGGACTGTCAGCCTCATCATAGAAAACAGATTGTGCCACAGAAACTACTGCTGCAGGAGCATGTGAATGCTTGGCACGGGCTTCCTGCAAGAGGACTAGCCACGTTGGTGGCTACATGCTCCTCTAGGAGCGCAATGGAAAATGATGATGATGATAATTGTACATATTAATAACATTATGGTTACCTGCTGTTGTAAAATTGTACTTCACAGGTATAAATGTTGAAGGTTTTGCAGAAAGTCGTGCTCTTGAGATCCAGGCATTAACTGAGGTAGTTAAAAATGAGGGTGGGAACCACATGGCCTTTCAGAAACTGCCCCGGCATATGCGAAGACGTGCAATGAGTCACAATATCAGACGTGTCCCTCGCAGGTTACACCAGGCAGTGAAATCAGAGGTAATAGAAAATTTTAAAGATGATCCTGTGCCTTTACTGTGGTAGTTCTTTGTTTTAATGCTGAGCTGACCAAGCACTATTATAATTCAAAACGTGTCAGATAGTTTTTAAAAAAACTAAACTAAGCAGTTACAACAAATATTCCCATAGCCCTAAATATATTTAGTGCTTAGTAGTGGAGCAAGAAATGAATAGGAGACACTGGAGATGGATAGGACACACACTGAGAAAACCTTTTGATAGCATCACCAGACAGTCTCTGTTCTAGAATCCCCTGGGAAAGAGAGGTAGAGGAAGACCAAAGAACTTATGGAAAAGAGAACTGGAGACAGATATGAAGGGGGTGAAGAGGACGTGAAAAGACCTTGACCTGATGGCATGGAACAGGAAGACTTAGCATAAGTTTGCTGAAGGCGTATGCTCCTTAGGGATTTGAAAGGTGAAAGAAGTTTTTGATGGCCTCATTATTTTAGCGCATGTAGTAGAGCATTGTGCACTGTTGCATTCACATCATCATTGTCTATTTGTATTTATTTGGGTTCAATAAGAGGTGACTAAAGTGAGATTATGCCTAGAGGCTGGCAGTTTCATCACATAAAAGAAACTATAAAAACCAGCACTGAAGGAGTACATGAAGTGCTTTAGCACGGCCTTCCTGCATGAGAACCAACTGTAATGGTGGGTTATTTGTCTTTAAGGAGTGGAAAAGGGACATTCATTCAAGGAATCTTGCAAATATCTTCTCAGTAATAAAGAAAGGGGAAACCTGAGGCACGTGAATAATAAATAACATAAAAATGAATGTAGCAGACACTCGTAAGAAAGAAATATGAAGTTTTTGTGTAGAGTTCTTTCTTTCTTACAAGTACCGTACCTGCCACATTCATATGTGTATTTATTATTTAAATATCTTCAGAGCACTCTAAGCCCAAACATTTTTCCACTCCTGTCTGTTCTTTATGACCATTTTCTAGTCCTGTTCTATTCTATTATAAATATCTGTTAGGCTTTAGCCATTTTTATTGCATTGATTATTTAAATTTTTAAAATTATCTTAATATATTGTTTTCAAAATGCCTGTATTTTTTAAAGTGTTTCTTTGAGATAGTAAGAAAAGTGAATATACTATGAAACAAAGTGTTTCTATGGGATAGGGAGAAAAGTGAATATACTATGAAACGCTTTTAATTGTTTCCATTAGAATGGTTTAATTAATTGTTAATTAGCTGGTTTACTCAGTGCTATTTGAACATCTAAAGTACCAATGGGAAGTTATGTAACTTAATGTACTTTGAACATTTTTACAGGTTATGTGCAAGAGGGTAGTTTTAATTTGATAATTTTCCTCCCCTTTTTTAATTTTGTCTCTGTAGCTGGAATGCAATTGGGTAGTTTTAATTAAATTTTTGTTTCTCCCCTTTTCTAATTTTCTCTCTGTAGCTGGAAAAGACAAAGCCACCAGGGAAGCGTCCAAGTCGCTGCTACCGACGTCGCCCCAAAAATTTGTTGGCTGAGTATGAGAGACGCAAGCGCAAGATAGGATGGCTTGAGACGCACATTTGGCATGCAAAACGGTTTAAAATGGTGCAGAAGTGGAACTATAAAGTGGCACTTCATCCCAATGAGAAAAGTGTTCGTGCTTGTTACAGGGCTGTTAACAGATACTGCTTAATGCAGGCAAGTGTTTCCTTGTTAACGGTGTTAAATGCACCTTTGAATTAATAGGTCATTATGAGCTAAACTTAATTATCTGGCCAATTACCAGCACCAACTAAGAATTGCTAAACTCTGAGCCATCAAGAAGATATGAACACCATCATAACGGGTAGATGTCATGGTATGGACCCCAGAAGGAAGGTGAAAAGAGAGGCTTACCAAAAGCAACTTGGCGGAGAGCTGTGGAAGTAGCAATGCAAAGAATGAACCACACAAAGATGATCGCCCATTAAGCAAAGTGGAGAGAGTTTGTTGCTGCCGTACAAGATTCCACCAGGCGTGAGGGTCACTAATCACTTTATCGATCAAGGACCAAAGAAGACCAGCTTAAACTTAAGCTTATGTTAGGTAGTATGACTAGTTTAATGATCCATTACACTTTTTCCTTGTGGAGTTTTATAAGCTACATAATTTAGAATGGTTTAATTTTAATTATTACTTAATTTATGCAATTTGGAAGGCTAATTGTCATTTATTTTTTTAAGTCATTTTGTTAGCAGCATCAAATATGCCAGTCTACTGCCAGACTGTATATTTTTAAATATTACTGGAGGTTTTAAATACTTAACTGGTACACATAAATATTATAACTAAAAGATGTACATGGTACAACTTCTTACCACATCTATCTGTCTTATAAAGCCGGAAGTTCATCTCAGGCTTCTCTCGTCACCATACAGTTTATCCCTCAACTGGGTTGGAGAAGGCCACACTATCACCCAGCTCCTCTCATGGAGCCAACAGTTTTGGAGTGCATGTTCTACTGTTTGTCTTCCCCACATAGACACATCTGTCTGTCCAATTTTCAGTTTGTTGAACATAGTATGTGTGTCTGCAATAGCCAGTTCTTAGTCTGAAAATTATCACTTGCTCTCTTCTTGGTAATGAATAGTATGGTTCTGCATAATCAGAATATGGATGTTTCTTATGCCATTTTTTATGTTACAAATGAAAAGAGGCATCATTTTAAAAGTCAGTTTCTGCCAAATAACATTAGGACATGTTAAAAAAAAAACGTAACTACTTTATTTAAAACCATTGGGACCTAAGACGCGTCAAAAGTGGAATGCAGTCAGCGACCCATAGCTGACTGCTTGCATCAGGGTCAGCGTACCAAAGCTGACCAAGACCCTACTCCACCTCCAAGTGGTGGTCCTGGAAACAGGCTGCATAACTGCAGTCTGGCTGAGAGAGTAGGGATTGAAGTGGGAAGGCAAACCCAGTTCTTAAAAAAGGCCGTGCCGAAGTCAGATGTGTCGGGCCGAAGGGCGCAGATATCGCAGCTTTGCTGTAAACGGCAACACAACGCAGCCAACGTCCTTTTCAGGACGAACGCAGAAGAAGAAGATTTAAAACCATGCTGTGAGTGTGATGTTGACATAATTATGAAGCAAGTGTCTCATCATGTAAAAGTAGATAATGTTCGAACAGAACTTACTTTTTATATTTCTGATTTAAAAAGTTAGTCTTTTGAAGTGTGCCATCAGGGCAAGAACCACAATAGATGTTGGTGATCCATTACAGTCACCTCGTAGTATTGCAAACATGGCATTTGACCTGATTTAATACATTATGTAAATTCACACATTGCTAAAGACCTGCAACTCCCTTATTCGAAATTAGAAAGTTCTGAGAGTTGAAAGTTTTTCATGGAGCATCACTCACGTGCACAGTATGAAGTGTGAGGAGCCAGGTGCATAGGCTAGATACTTATATTCTATTAGTAGTTGGTAGCCTCCTCCAGTCCTGACCAATGGGGATGCCGCGCCGTTGAGGTGGAAGCCTTCAGCTGCTTTTTTCTTTGTGTGTGTAATTTATATATCTGTAATAGAATATAATATCAAGGGGCTGTCATGCGCTGGCCTTCAAAGCATGTATACACTCCTTAGAGGCGGCAGATTAAACTGTCTTGGCCATGTTCGCCGCATGGAAGATGGTCACATCCCCAAAGATGTATTCTATGGACAACCGACAGATGACAAAAGAACAGCCGGGCGACACCAGCAGCTGAGGTTCAAAGATGTGTGCAAGAGAGATATGAAGGCAATGGACATAAATCCAGCAACTTGGGAGGATGAAGGTGCCAGTCGCACCAAGTGGCAATGCTCCCTACTGCGTCACCTCAGATTGGGCGAAAAGAATCTCTCACAACAAGCAGAAGAGAAAAAAAAACACTGAAGGAACTCTGTGGGTAAAAAAGCAGCTGAGATCTATCACCTCAGGGGCACATTTCCATAGTCATGACTGAAAGAGACAAGTATATATAGGAGCAGAGATGTGATCTTAAACACACGTTTTTAATACTGTGACTGTTGGACAGAGTTCCACTTATCAAATTGCTGAAGAAATGAGCACTTTATTTTGTCTTATGTATATTGCAGTACTTTCTGAATTGTGAAATGCTTACACTGGTGGACCACTTGGAGATTTTAGTGGAATATGAACAAACTTTTTGAAATAAAAAAAATTTTTTAATAAATAATAGTACACAGAAATGGCAGGTTTAGTAAAGGTGATATGCAAATGGCAGCAGTTTTGAAAAGAATGGTATAGCATTTGACCCGCTCATGTTTTATACAACTTCATTATTAATATTGTCTGTTCTGTCTGAATAAACAACAAAATATAATTTTTAGGATGTGTCTTATGAAAGCTATATTGAGATTAAAGGATCAAAGCAGATGATACTGGATAACCTTTCTCATCTTACCAGTGACAAAACAGGTATTGTCTTCTTCATTCACGTTTTATTATTAACAATGTTAGAGAAACAGAATTGGATTGATATTAGTCAACTACTAATTAAATAGTCGCTCATTGGTCAGGAATCCTTTTGAGTTCACACGCTTCTTTTTCATCTAATCCACATTCTGTGCCTCTGCAAGTGTTTTTTTTCTTTTCTGTTCTTCTATTATGGTGTTTTTATATTACATTGCTTAGACTTCCCCACTTTCTCTTTCTGTGTGTTCTGCATGCATGTCAGGTTATTTGCACTGGAAGTTTGTTTCCTTTGTGCACATGGCCTGTCCATTTCCTGTTTTGTTTCTAATCTGCTGGGCAGTGGGCACTATCCCAAATTTTTAAAAAAAATCTCTTCCATTCCAAAGGTTTTTTTTCCCTCTCTGTATTTGCTGTCACCCATTTCTTATCCAGTTCTGAGGTATCTGTTTATGGATGTATATATTCTGTTTTGTATATATAGTCTTTGTTGTTTTCTTTATTTCCATGAGAAGCGTATGGAGCCACACAACCAGCCAGGAAGTTACAGACATTTTAAATGAATATTTGCAGAAGAATAGAAGAATTAAAAAAGGTATGACAAGATCACCAATATAGAACTGATGACAAGAACCAGACAGGAGCCAGTTGGACAGTAGATGTATAGATGATTCAGGCGATCGATAGTACACACACACACACATTGCAGAAACCTGATGTTCTGGAATCCTCAGGGTAAGAGAGGAAGAGGGAAACTTAAAAACACATGAAGAAGAGAACCGGAGACAAGTAAGGGATAAAGGAGACATGTAAAGACCTTGAGCAAATGGCACAGGAGAGGAGAGGCTAGCATCAATTTATTGAAGACCTATGCTCCTAGGGAGCTGAAGGATAAGAATAATAATGAGATATACAGAGAGATACGTTATATTCAGAAACATATGGTTTTGTGTGTTATCTTTATTTTCTGCTTCTATTCTAAGGGCCAACATTTGCTGCAAAGATGACACAGTCGGGCACAAGGCAGGGAAAGTTAACCTTGTATGCCTACAATGGGTATCCATTCGGAGCTATTGGTCAGGTGACATACTTGTGGCGGTCCAAACTTAGTGATGGTGGAGATGAGGACAAAGATGATTACTCAGTTTTGTGGATTTGTTGCCATCCTGCGTTTTACACGCAAGCTCTAGATGAGATAAACAAATGCTTTAACAGAAACCAAAGCTCTGGAGAGGTTGAGTTATCTTCTGTTACAACAGATAATGGTCAGAAAGAGAATCAGAGTAAAGTTACCGTTGTGTCCCTCAAAGATAATCTTGAGAAGTTTAGATTGTATGGTCCTGCTTCAAATCTTGTTTTGTCTGAGGCACTGCAGGTGGCTGATATTGAAAGCAAAGATGTAAATATTGATGAAAGCAAAGATGTAAATATTGATGAAAGCAAAACATCTTTAAAAGAATCAGTAACCGATAGCTCTCTTATAAGCCACACTGAGACAGAAGCCAAAACATCAACAAAGAAAGAAGACCTGTCCCTTCAGGACATAGATACAAAAGTTAATGGTAACAATGCTGGCTTGTGGTGGAAAGACTTCTACTCATCCATTACAAACAGAAATTCTTTTAGAGAGCAAGCAGATGCTTGGGCACAGCTGAGAAAGTGCCAATCACCAGCAGAAGCTCCACCAAATTGTGTCCTGGCATTGACTGTCAGAGACCCCAGGCTGTTGCTGCCTCCAAAGAAGAACAAAGTGCTCAGTATTAATAGCGGTGAGTTGTTTCTGACATAGTAAATCCTTGATTTAATGGACCTCTATATAGAGGAGTGCCCTGTGTAGTTCCTGGAGGTCTCTGAATGAGACAAAGAAAGAATAAGACAACTCCACTCTCAGGCATGTCCTACAAGGCTAATAATTTGAGGTTATGCTGGGGCTGGCAACCTCATCGTGTAAAACGTTGCCACAGAAACCACCCATGCAAGATCATGTAAATGCTTGGTCCAGGGGTAGCTTCATGCTCCATAAGGAGCTCAAAGGAAAATGATGTATAGAGGTGTTGTTACGTGTCGTTTAGATGTTAATGTTAACATTGTAGTGACAGGATGGTTCCTGTAGCCAAGATAACGTCTAGGGTAATAAATCTCTAGACACTGCAACCAGCCAACACCACTCAGAAGTATTTTAAGTCAACTGGCGACGTGGACAATATAATTTATTCAAGACTGCACGCAGCTCCACAGGTAATACAGTTTAGGCCAACAATATAATGGCATATAATCGACAGTCAGTCCATGTCAAGAAGGCTGTGATTTTGTTCTCAATATAATTTTTTATTTTATTAGTAATCACAGAACTCCTTTTTAAACACTTTAACACGCAGGAGCTCAAACACGTACGTTCACTCGCCATCACACACAATCCTCTCTGCCCCGCACTTCTGTCCCTCTAGTCTCACGTGAGCCACCCAAGCATATCGGCTTAATGACGCTCACCTGTCTTTCTCAGTGACCTGTATAGAATCAACAAACAAAGAGCCCTGCTGAGCTAATCTATAATAAGCACAGCTGTTATGAATTTTACTCATAACAGGTGTCCTACCTGGCCCAGAAGGGGAGCAAGGAATAGTAACACCGCAACCTACCATGTATGTTGTAAATGGTGAGTAAGGAAGGTTGGGCATGAAGGGGCAGGTTACCCTATCCTTTTGAAACTTTAACCTACAAAAACATTGAAACATCATATGGAAGGGAGAACCGGAGACAGTGGTGCACAGGTGTCACTGCGACACAGGGTTGAGGAAGAGATATGAGAAAGCCTGAAGCTGATGGCATGAGACATGAGGACTTGGCATGAGTTGGTTGAAGGCCTATGCTTAGTGGTGAGCTGAAGGGTTATGATAGAGGCTTTTCAGATAACAGAACTAACTGCTTTGTCCTTTCATATATCAATTTTTTAAAATATTTTACTACATTTCATTACAGCAGGTTTGGTTTGGTATGAAAGACTATCTTCATTGCATACGGACAAGTCCATCAGTGCTGCAATCTCTTCCCTTAGATCACACAAGGATGATCTCAGCACAGTGCACGAACTCCACAGCACCGGCGAGAATCCCAATATGTGTATATAGGAATCACACATTCTATAAATATTTTTGTGGTGGGGAGGTTTCCTAATTTTTAAATTTTGCCAGGGCGGCGGCCGTGTGGCCTACTCTTTGCGATTTCCAACTGCCGAGGGATTTAACGTGCGCAACTTACACACTAGACCTCTTATTTTTGCCCTTATCCGAGAAGGCTAGGCATCCAGTCTCACTACCCGGGATTTATTTTCAGTAAATTATGATCTGTGAATCTGCTCAACAACTAAGCTATATTTCTTTCTATGCAAGGAAAAGTCGCATAAATACCATTGCTATCTGTGACTAGTGTGAGAATCCTGGTTATTTTGAAATCCTACAAACATAGAATTTGAAATAAGTCACAGGGGAATTCTATATATTATTTTTCAGGAAAAAAAATAATCCATCTTATGATTTTCTTCTTTGGGAGCCGCGCTGGTGTAATGGCTTCGGCGTTGTACTGGCGACCAGGTGTTCATGGTTCAAACCCGGGCGTCGGCGTTTGAAGAAATGTTTACGGCCGGAAATTTGACTGAATAGCCTGAACGGCTCCTGTGATAAACCCTCTGTGGATGGGAAGGAGCGAAGCTCCTGACCGGGTTGGAAGGAAAGTCCTCAGGTTCCCCAGCCTCGCAATGACATGTCATTGGGCCGAAGGGCTGAAAGCCCTAGTGCCGCTGGTTAAGGGAAAAAAAAAAAAAAAAATGATTTTCTTCTTCTTCCTCGTTTCTACATTAATGACTAAGAAAGGTAGTAGTCAGCTCAGGGTTCATGACATCTCCAAACACTTTTTTCGTGGAGAGTCTGAGAAGTGGATTGCTGCCATATGCTACTCTGTTCACTGCTGTATGTTGGGCGGGACTGCAGCAGATGTTTGGCTGTCAAGGGGCTGGTGCCACAGGTGCAGAAGTCTAAAAACATGGTATTCGGTTGCTTGGAACATCAATAAAATAAATTAGTAATAAGCGAGTCTCATTCCTTCAAGGTTCACGCTTGTAATAAGTGGCATGTGATATTACCAGGCAAACCAAAAGCAGGCATTCCATGAGCTCTGGAGATCTACTTTAGGAACACTGAGCTGAATAAAAAAAAGTACCTAGATAAAATAATATAACTTTTATCTCTGCAAGACGATCTCTTTCCTGCTGTTACAAGAACAGAGCATTGGAAAATGCGAACTCAGTGATATTTTACATGTTAACTTGACGTCATGGGAAAGATTGCATTCCTTCTATATGCAGTCCATGAATAACTTACAGCAGTGAATGGAGTGGCATATGGCAACAACCCACTTCTCTCAACGAAAAACTGTTTGGAGATGTCAGGAACCTTGAGCTGACTACTGCCTCTATTATGTGGTAGTCTGAGGGTGAATGAAGAAGATGATGAATAACATGAATTTTCATAGCTAGCTCATGCGTTTTCTAGGGAAATGAGGAAAAAGTAACTTTAATTTTGGGAATGCCATGCTTTTAAACGCCGGCGGTAAAAAGCTACTCGGAAATTCCCCTAGATTAAAAATTGTTTCCTTTTCCTGCTCCGTCACCTAGAGATCTATCTCTTCTCTTCTTCCTCGTTCGCCCTGAAAAGGACGGTGGTTGCGTTGTATCTGTTTGCACCTAAGCTGTGATATCTGCACCTTTCGGTCGACACATCCAACTTCTGCACGGCATTTGTTAGGGACCGGGTTTGCCTTCCCATTTCGATCTGTACTCGCTCAGCCAGACTGCACTGCTGCAGACTGTTTCCAGGACCACCACGTGGAGGTGGAGTACGGTCTTGACCAGCTCTGGTTCGCTGATCCTGATGCAAGCAGTCAAGCTATGGGTCGCTGACTGCATTCACTATTGCTGCATCTTTTAGTCCCAGAGATCTACCAAATCATCCCCTGTGATCTATTAGTAGATCATGATCGACCAATTACCGACCCATGAGGTAAACCATTCACGCTTATTAGGAAGATCATTTTAGACAATGAAAATTGTTTCATGCAGCAGTGGGTTATCATCAGTATCATAATTACCTTTTAGAACCTCTTTGGAGCACAGGCCTTCATCAAATACGCTGCAAGCCTCATGTCCTGCAAGCCTCCTGTCCTACAAGCCTCATGTCCTGCAAGCCTCCTGTCCTACAAGCCTCCTGTCCTACAAGCCTCCTGTCCTACAAGCCTCCTGTCCTGCAAGCCTCCTGTCCTGCAAGCCTCCTGTCCTACAAGCCTCCTGTCCTACAAGCCTGTCCTACAAGCCTCATGTCCTGCAAGCCTCCTTCCTACAAGCCTCCTGTCCTGCAAGCCTCCTGTCCTACAAGCCTCCTGTCCTACAAGGCTCCTGTCCTACAAGCCTCCTGTCCTACAAGCCTCCTGTCCTGCACCATCCGTTCAAGGTCTTTCCATGTCTTGTTTATCCCTTTTATGTCTGTCTCCAGTACTTTTCTCCTTTTTTTTTTTTTTGGTCTCTTTCTTCTCTTACCCTGGGGAGAAATTCAGAACAATGCCTTATAATGCTGTCAACTGGTTTTCTCAGCGTATGTCCTACCTATTGTCCCACAGATGTTTGTCTGATACCTTAGTCATTATCACGTGCAAGACATAATGAAAATACTCGATGAGAGGTCATGGCATCTGGAGCTGAAAATACACAGGGAAAAGATAGATTATGATAATAAATGCAGGAAAAGATAACAAGATTGCACTTGAAGAAACACTCCATACAAGATGTAGAGTTTTACTTATTTTGGCAGTACTGTTGGTAAAATTGACGGAACAGACAGTGATATCAAAATAAGAATACAAAAGCCTAGAGGAGCTCTCATTGCATTGGGAAATTAGGAGAAGGTGAACTGCTGAAGCAAGATGTTAACTACTGATACTTCCTAAGTAGCAGTGAAATAAAAGTTACTTTTATGAACATTACAGCATGTCTTAGGACAGCAAACTAATTTTAACTAAAATATTGCCCTGAAACATGCTAAAGTACTTTTTATAACATAATTATTTTTAAAGGTATTGAATGAACATGCTTTCAGAAAAAGAGGTTAAGACAAGGGTGCATGAGTTGTGGTTTGTTTTTTGGGGGTTTTATGTTTTGGCCATATAAATTAAGTTACTGCAGAAACTACCACTGAGAGAGCACATGTGAATGCTTTGGTGTAAGTTTCCTGCAGTGATGGTTCCATGCCCCTAAGGGAGCAAGAAGGGGAATGATGATGATGACTGGGCACTTGGTGGCAGTCAGTAGTTGTCGCGCCGTTATCCTGAACTGGGCATTAATTGTCACAACACAGTTGGATAAGAAAGTTGTAAATTAAGAAATGTAAGAAAGATATATATATATATATATAGGATCTCATAAGTGGCTCGTTAAAGGTTAGATTCCTGTACAAGTGAGGGGTGAATAGGAAGGCGAATATTCTCACAAAGAGATGATGTCTCGGAAGGACACTTGAGAATGGATTCTGTTTCCTTGCGACAAACTTCCCCTATTATTCTTTCTGAATATTATAATTATTATTAAGCCCCCATCCTCTCATACTGAGGAAATGACATATATATGGTTTTAAGGAACAGTACATGTAAGAAACTCACTCGACCACTTGGTAGATGATATAACTTATGTACAGATATTTAATCCCTAAACCACATATACGACACAAAGTAAAATGAAAAGGTAAACGAAAATAATATGGTCATAAAAACTGTATGACTACAGGTCCTAGTATGTCCTACTAATCATTATTAGCACTGGTGTGACTATCCTGAGAGTTGCCTAACGTTATTGATTGTAAAGTTCCCTTTGTAATACGCTGAAAGGCACTTTAAAAAGTTCCGTGATTAATCGAGTAAAAGTTCTGTTTGAAATTTTGAATAAGATCTCTGAGATATCTTGATGAAAATAATCCTTAGGCTTTATGGACTTAGCTGTAACCCTGTGTTGTCAGCCCTGGCGCAGGTTGTTAGGTGCATCGGTTTGACTTTACACATACGAGAGTTGATCTATGCCCCTTTATGCTTAGGGGTTGATGAGATCTCTAGCTTTAGGTTCTGCTGATCAGCCAAAAGACTGACTGACTGTTACCGTCAGGCGCCGGACACTGAATTCTGCAACTGTGAATGTTGTCCGCTCAGAAACCTAAAAGTCTGAAGACACAAATGTGGCTTCATGAGTTTTCCTGTCATATGGGAACAGCTATCATTCCCATTCAAACCGCGAACACCAGGCATATCAGAATTATCCTCTTTCATTCACTAAGAGGACTATTGTGTCATACAATCTAGAGATTACAGGCAAACTTTCCATGTTATATAAGATATTTATACTTCACTTTCATCCAGTCACACATCAGGCGTATCAATGTTAATTCATCAGACTTCCTTTCTTGAGATGGCTATTGTGTCACAGAGTCTAGAGTTTACAGGCAGACTTCCCTGTTATATATGATATGCATACTTCACTATCACACAGTCATGCATCAGGCATATCAACTTAATGTCCTCTGACTTCATCTCATAGTCTAGACATGATAGGTAAACTCAGACCTATGTAACTTCAGGAGTTAGTTTAGCCAATCTCTGTTCCCAAGAACTGTGTTCTACACTGATTGTCGTTCCTTCACACAATGATGAATAGCAATAAGATATAATACATTTATATTACACAAATAGATACGTGTGGTCCAACTGGCCAAGCGGTCAGATTGCTTTCTTCTGTAGCACAACTAAATCGTTTCTGGACTGAAACCTGGCTGTGGAACACTCCAGTCTACTAGCTGTAAATGGGCACTTAGTTGTGCTCTTGAGGTAGGGAAGGAAAAGGCAGTGAGGAAGGGAACTGGTCACCTGACCTCGTAAAAGCAGGATCTTTCATGATGAAGCTTCTAACACTTTATTTCCCTGTGACAATCTCTGCCATGGGACTGCCTTTATCTTTGTAATAGATACAGCAATTAATAGGATAGAAATTATCTTTTGGCTGTGGGGCTAGTTGCGATAAGTTTTTATACAAACAATAGTCAGTCACATAGCCGCTGTGTAAATCATATAAAGAATTGTAGAATCAACCAAACCACAAATATCCACTGTTAAACCCATCTACACTGCACACAAGCTTCCAGTTTGGAAACAAAATCGTTTCCCTAAAATGATAGAAAACATTCCTGGAATTGAAAGAAAAAAGAGCAAAACTGCAACAGATAGAAAACCCATAGCGACAAAATACATAGAGAAACATTACCCATGCAACACCTGGACCCATGCATACACGGATGGATCAGCAACAAATGCCACAGAAAATTGAGGTGGGGATGTCTTTCTGACCTTACGCACTGTTGCAGAAAAAAGGCTGTCAGTGGCGACAGGACGATTCTCCAGCAGCTTCAGATTCAGAGCAGAGGCCTTGAAAACTGCAGCAGAGGTTATATTGACAGAAGAAAGCACAGAGAGACAAGTTGCTTTCTTTACTGATGCACAGTCAGTAATTGCAACGTTGAAAAGACAAAATAATACAGACCTGGATGATCTCAGAATAGTACTCCACAAACTTTGTCAACAATTCAAAAGTGTTGTGATCCAATGGATCCCATCTCATTGTAACATCACCGGCAATGAAGAGGCTGACAGAATGGCAAAAGAAGGTTCACACCTACCTCAGCCTGATGCAAGCATAACTTTTGAGGAGGCAAAGAGTTTTATCAGATACAGAAACAAATGGAATGTTGAACATCCAGGGCACACACTAAATGATGCTTACTACCAGCTCAACAGAAGAGAACAAGTGGTAATCTTCCGACTCTGCACTGGCCACAACAGATTGAGATACCGGGTACCATCTATTCAACATACTTAATATAGGAACTACCGATCAGTGTAACTGTGGCACTGATAAAATGTTTGCTGAACATCTGCTTCAAAGTTGCCCCTTATATGTGGTACAGAGAAAGTGCATATGGCCGACGCCAGCTCCTTTCGTGGAAAAGCTTTACGGGGATTCAAATAGCCTCAAACTGACTACTGCTTTCTTTGAGAACATTCAAGTGGACGTCTGAGAGTGTAAGAAGAAGAAGAAGATATCAAGAATAAAATACATGTACACCAATAAATATTCTACATACATATTTTGCGAAGTCTATACGAACCTGCACAGAGTGAAATCATACAACACCGCTTGGTTAATAACAAAGTGCTTGTAATGTAGACTTCCTCGCCATTTTAGATGCACTCGGTCTACTGGTTGTGGGTGTAAGTCCTGTTTGCATCTAAGCTTCTGACTCTTATGGATGTCTTCTCACATGTTCTAGATCGTTCGATGAGTTTTCACCATCGCTCACGTCACTGAATTGTGAGGGGTGGGTGTTCCAATGTAATCACATGTAAATTCTCTCCCTGGCCTCTGAGCTAGTTAGTGACACAATCTTGACCAGCGTTTCATGTGAGAAAGCTTCCCCGTGCTGTAATTACTGGTTACTTTGCAGGCCTATAGTGAAATTTGACACTGGGGCATTTTCCATCATGTCCATCAAATAGAATATGATGAAGCGATGGAGATCTCCCAGACTTTAAGATGCCTTGATACTCTTAACAAAGGTATATTTCCTGGCCATGTGTTATAACCTGGGGTTGATGCATTGGCGATATTGGCTCAGTAACCGTTGGTAGGCGCTGTGATGTCTGGGAAACGCTGGCTAACGCGAAGAAAAGACCGAAGTGTAACCTGAAAATTACCGAGAATAAAGAAGAGAGGGGAAGGGAAGGGAGATAAAGATGGAGAGATGAATAGACCGGGTTACGACAGTAGTGTTGTACTCATCTCACCTTCCATCGATTTGACACGCACCATGCTCAGTAAGCCCAATGGGCTGATCACCCGTTGGCTTGTCACACCGATTACGGAAACAACGGCAGATGGATCTATTTGTTGTTGCCCTAAAGACGCCGCTAGGCGTGATGGGAAACTACAACAGAGAAAATCAATCTGCTGTTGCCCTTAAGACGCCACAAGGCGTGATGGCCTCTGACTGCTTGGTCGGTCTTTGGCTAAGGACGGAAGAAGAAGAAGAAGATGCTCAGTAAACCGTGCCGCTTTCTTTACATTATGTTATGTTAATATTATTACAAAGTATATGTGCGTAAACTATATATCACATCATATAATAGGAACTATATTCATATATACAGGGTCTTTCAAAAAGAATATAGGTATTTTGAAGGTGTATAGTTTTGGTAATTGCAAACTTAAAAATGTTTGGTTTGCACCAAACGATAGGTAAACTGTCAGAGTTTGGACAGTTACCTGATAAAAAAAATGTTTTTCATTTCAAGTGCTAGACGGCGCAATGAATGAAAATGGCGACGCCACAGCAAAAGTCGTTTTGTGTATTACAGTTTGCCAAGTCACAATCGGTAATCACATTGCAACATGAGTTTAGAAGATAATTTCACATTGATCCACCATCTGATAACAACATTCGCAGGTGGTATGGACAGTTCCAGGATAAAGGATGCCATTGTAAAGGAAAAAGTTCTGGTCGACCAAGAACGTCCGAAGAAAATGTGCAGAGAGTTAGAGAAGCTTACCTGCGGAGCCCGCGAAAGTCAACAATGCGAGCTAGTCGTGAATAATGAATTCCTAAAACAACAGTGTGGCGAGTTTTGCGAAAGTGGTTGATAATGAAAAGCTATAAGTTGCAGTTACTGCAAGCTCTGCAGACAAGGAGAAAAGATACGACGTAGGCACAGAAATGTTAGAGGTAGATGAAGCATTTTTTACCCCGCCTGATTTTTTCTGATGAAGCAACTTTTCACTTAAGTGGTAAAGTGAATCGTCACAATGTACGAGTGTGGAGAGAATTGGACTACCATTTAGATGTGGGCCGTGTAACACAAGGGGCACACATTGAGGGATTGTATTGTAAGAGATTAAACTTTGACAGTTTTACTTTCTTTTTGCAAACTGTATATTTTTAAGTGTTCAAGAACCAAAGTTATATGTATCTAAAATACCGATATTCTTTTTGAAACACTCTGTGTGTGTATATATATATATATATATATATATATATATATATATATATATATATATATATATATATATATATATATATATATATATATATATATACGTGGTGTGTGCTGACACAAAGCAAACTGATATCACTAAGTAAAGGTAAAGCAAGTTCCATAGCAAATACTGCCATAGAGGAGCAAAATGTTTGAGACCACTATACTAGGTCCAGCTTTATAGTGGGTTGACCAGTTCTCTTCCCCACTGCCTTTGTCTTCCTAACTCAAGAGCATAATCAGGTACCAATTTACAGCTGGGTGAACTGGAGCATCATGCCATATATAAATTTAGGCTTGCTTTAGAAGTTATTTATTTGTATCCTTTAATGTTTTAATATAAGGGTAGATATAGCCAAAGCTTAAATTGTTAGATGTGTTTGTAAAATGTGTACTCAACTTTTAACTCTTCTTATATTTATTTTAAAACTAGTCTCTGTTTACAAAACTAAAATGTCTATTCTAGAGTGTTTGTTTTAAGAGTCAAAATTTGTGTTACATTTCAAGGGCAACTAACAGGACTGAGTAGCTCAGCTGGTAGAGCACTGGCTTATATGTCAGAGGTCACAGGTTCAAATCCTGTCTCAGTCTTTTAAGAACCTGTCTTATTGCTTTTATTTGTGGTAATTTGATTTTGAAATGTAATATTTATTTTGTTCTGTTTAGAAAGTTAGCTTGCCCACATGTGAATTTTTGTTTGCCTTTCATGTCAAGGTACATACTTATTTGTGAAATCAGTTTAGAATTTGTTTTTGATGTCAAGGTGAAACCAGTTTAGTACTTGTTTTTGATGTCAAGGTGAAACCAGTTTAGTACTTGTTTTTGATGTCAAGGTGAAACCAGTTTAGTACTTGTCTTTGATGTCAAGGTGAAACCAGTTTAGTACTTGTCTTTGATGTCAAGGTACATACTTATTTGTGAAACCAGTTTAGTACTTGTCTTTGATGTCAAGGTACATACTTATTTGTGAAACCAGTTTAGTACTTGTCTTTGATGTCAAGGTGAAACCAGTTTAGTACTTGTCTTTGATGTCAAGGTACATACTTATTTGTGAAACCAGTTTAGTACTTGTCTTTGATGTCAAGGTGAAACCAGTTTAGTACTTGTCTTTGATGTCAAGGTACATACTTATTTGTGAAACCAGTTTAGTACTTGTTTTTTTATGTCAAGGTACATACTTATTTGTGAAATGAGCTTAGTACTTGTATTTGATGTCAAGGTGAAACCAGTTTAGTACTTGTTTTTGATGTCAAGGTGAAACCAGTTTAGTACTTGTCTTTGATGTCAAGGTACATACTTATTTGTGAAACCAGTTTAGTACTTGTCTTTGATGTCAAGGTGAAACCAGTTTAGTACTTGTCTTTGATGTCAAGGTACATACTTATTTGTGAAACCAGTTTAGTACTTGTTTTTTTATGTCAAGGTACATACTTATTTGTGAAATGAGTTTAGTACTTGTATTTGATGTCAAGGTGAAACCAGTTTAGTACTTGTTTTTGATGTCAAGGTGAAACCAGTTTAGTACTTGTCTTTGATGTCAAGGTGAAACCAGTTTAGTACTTGTTTTTTATGTCAAGGTGAAACCAATTTAGTACTTGTCTTTGATGTCAAGGTGAAACCAGTTTAGTACTTGTCTTTGATGTCAAGGTGAAACCAGTTTAGTACTTGTCTTTGATGTCAAGGTGAAACCAGTTTAGTACTTGTTTTTTATGTCAAGGTACATACTTATTTGTGAAATGAGCTTAGTACTTGTATTTGATGTCAAGGTACATACTTATTTGTGAAACCAGCTTAGTACTTGTCCACATTAACTAGAAAAATTCATCCACAGGATCAGCCATCTGTACTTTGCCTACAGAGCTCTTGACTGTTGGAGTAGGAATTAGCCCTTTATGGGATGCTGGAATTAGAGAGAGCGTGAAAGCAAGCAAGATCTCAGAGCAGAAACTTAATGAGATTAAGAGTCAACAGTTCCTTCCAGGTATTGACCCTTTTTTTTTTTTGCCCTATTCAGTTAAAATTGTCATGTATTTCAGCCTTTATTTGATTGGTCTATACTTGTTGATAGGAAAGTTGTATTAGTGATTGCATCTTTAAATTCTCTGGGTCGTTCACAGGCCCTCTATACCAGTGTTCTGCAACCTTTTTCATTTCATGAAGTGCTCTTCAGAATTCCATTGCCACACTATAATATTTAAATAGATGGGCATGGTAAATATTTAAAATTCGACGCATTCATAAGACAACGCTCCCTAATGTTTTTGTGATATAGATTGCTGGATAATGATAACTCAACTTATTATTTGTAAAATTGTACGTGTGATATTCTGATGTACTATTTTACCATAACATAATTTTGTATACCATTATACTGTGAAAATGCCTGCTTTCGTGACACACCAGGCAGACACGCTAGACATACCAGTGTGCCACTGCACACTGATCGCAGAGCGCAGCTATATACCATAGTTGTGTTGGTGTCATAAGAATGACCTCAGCCAATGATGCACTTATTTTGGGGTGCTAAATTGACTGTGCGCCCTTTTACAAAGTACTTTCACTGCAAGGCATTTTCGCCGTTAGATGGTCCTCTGTTCGATTCTCGGTACGCCTAACACTTATGTTTCTTTTCTGTTGTCTGGTGCCCTTCTTTCTGTCCGAGTGCCTGTTAATTACTTTTATTTATTTACTTATTCATTTATATCCAGGAAAGTTTCTACAGCTTTGTTTCACCTAGTTGTTTGTTGTTGTTGTGGTTTTTTTTTTTTTTTTTTTTTGTATTCCTGTTCTTCTTTGTGCATCCCCCATTTTTTTTACTTCATTACCATTTTGGCTTCCTAAGGAGCATAGGCCTTAAAATTCATGCCAAGCTTTCCTGTCCTATGCCGTCCACTCTAGGTTTTTCAATGTGTTCTTTTTCACTTTCATTTCTTTCTACAGTCCATTTCCCTCCCTATTGTGTATTTAATCACCCTGCACTCTCTTTCTCTGTAGATTCCAGAACAAGGACTGCCTTGTAATGCTATCAGCAGGTTTCCTCTGCGTGTTTGTCTCATCCATGGCTAGTGTCGTCTTCTTATCTCTTGTTTCACTGTCACTTATCTGGTTCTTGACATCAGTTCCACATTGGTGGTCATGTCATACTATTTCAATCCTTCTCTTATATGGAAGCACCTGTTTCCTCAATGCTGTCTGTAATTTATAACAAATAAAGCCCTACTAGTCTTAACAAGAAATAAAAGAGACAGTAAAAGTTAATGCAGTTAGATGTACAGGCAAATACAATAGAAACCACCCAGTCTATCATCATTTTATTTTTGTGCTTCCTGCAGAACATGGAGGCCCAACTCCTCAGTACTTCCCTTGCTCCTAATTAAAGATGTCTTCCTCGATATCTTCAGTACTGTAATCACAATGAAATATGAATGGCAATGCCCTAGAAATCTTTGAACAGAAGAATGGTACTACTACTCCCTCAGGCGATTCATCAATACCCTTTGGCTCCCCACAGAGCATAGACCTTCAACTGCCAAGTCCCCCTGTCACATATCATCAGCTCAAGTTCTTTCCATGTTTTCCTCATTTGCACGTCTGTATCTCGTTCTCTTCTCCATGTGTTTTTTTTTTTTGGTCTACCTCTGCCTCTCTTTCCCTGGGGATTCCAGAACAAGGACTGCCTTGTAATGTTATCAACAGGTTTCCTCAATGTGTGTCCTATCCATCACCAGCATCTTCTCATCTCTTGTTCCTCTGGCATTTGTTAGTTCTTGTCATCAGTTCCACATTTCTGACTTTGTCATACCATTTCAATCCTTCTATTCTATTCTATGCAAGCAAACATTTATAAAAGTCTGTAGCTTTTTGGTTGTTGTTTTTGTTGTTCTCCATGTTTCAGAACCATACAATAGGACGTGACTTACTTAACATTTGAGTTGAAGATTCTTATTTTCATTTAGGAATCCATAGTGTTTGTTGAAGTTTTTGTGGTAAAAAGTTTTTTACAGGATGGGGTAACCAGCCCCACGTCCAGCTCTTCTTGGTCACCTTTAACACATGCCTGGTAGGGTACAGTGTTACTAATCTTTGCTCCCCTTTTGGGCCCCGGTAACACACGGGTGCAGGCTTGTCGTAACAGGTGACTAATATGAGGTTGTGCATGGAGCTGGCAGCTTCATCATTTAAAATAAATTGCTAGAACAAAACCATCACTACAAGAGTATATGAATGCTATAGTGCAAGCATCCTGTAAAGGGATCATCTGCTATGGAGTCTCCATGCTCCTTAAGCAGCAAAATGGGAAAAGAAGAGGATTAGTACCACACTCGTGAGAGCCATCGCGAAAACTCTAGATCTAGGACAAGCGATGCCATTTAGTCTTTTGTCTTCTTCTTTGGTCCTTTGTCGCTGACTGACAAAGCAATATGTGACCATCATGCCTAGTGGCGTCTTGGAGGGCAGCAACAAACTGTCGCCACTTTGCTCAGCCGACAGCCATCCTTTGTGCGGTGCCCCAGCTCTGGTTGATGCTTAGCATCTCCACCTCCACAGTTCTCCGCCAAGTGGCTTTTGTCTGATAGTCCTTTCTAAACCAGCCTAAAAGTCACATGGTGTTTTTCCTTTATAAACCAGCCTAAAAGTCAAATGGCAAACGCAGTGAATAGTGAAAGAAAATGTCTTTCTGTGCATTCTTGAGTCTGGCACTAAAATTATCACGTAAGTAATTGATCAGTATCCATTCTTACCATATTCATGCATTTATCGTTGTTAAGAGCTCTGTGGTGACAAATGAAGTGTTACTTTGGGTGTGGTAGACATTTGAAGTAAACTTTGAGCTCTCTCCGGATTTATGTATGATAACTTGAAATGAGTTGTTAACATAACTTGAACGTGGCAACTCAATTCAACTCTACTGAGCAGTCTGTAACACCTGGCCAACAGTTCTGCGTCTTTATTTTGAAGATACTCACAATGAACATGGCATGTCAATGAATAGATATACAATCAGATACAGGCACGCAGCTTCCAGTCAAGCTTCAGTTTCTGTCAAGACGTTTAAACCAGGCCCATATTCCCCATGGCCCTTAAACACGTACAGTTAGTTCTTGACCTTAAACATGTACAGTCAGTTGACTACTGACTCAAAACGACTAGCTATCCCACTAGTCAGGCAAACACAGAGAACGTCCAGTTCTCTCAAGGTGCACATAATAATTTAATAATTGTGTTATTAAATGCTTGCACAATTAATAACAGTTCCCGAACTGGTACACAACCATCAGCCACTATGGCTAATATTACAGGACGCTAAGTCTTCAGACGATTAACACATACGTCTGCATACTAGACCAACACTTTGGAAAAGAACCCAGGGTAACCATGATTACTAAATGTAACCTGATATGCACTGCACAGCAGTCCCAACAATCGTCCTTCAGTTCCCCAAGGAGCATAGGCCTTCAACAAACTCATACCAAGTCTTCTTGTTCCATGCCATCGGCTCAAGGTCTTTCCATGTCTTTTTCATTCCTTTCATGTCTGTCTCTACGTCTCTTCTTTGTGTGGTCTTTGGTTTCCACTACCTCTCTTACCCTGGGGGTTCCACAACAAAGACTGCCTTGTAATACTATCAGCAGGTTTCCTCACTGTGTGCTGATCATCTTCTCATCTCTTGTTCCACTGTCACTTGTCTGGTTCTTGTCTTACTTACTTACTTAGTCGTTCCCCTTCTACCGTGAGGTGTAGAGGTTTGGAAGAGAGAGCGCCAGATCATTCTGTCAGCTGTCTTCTTCCTGGCCTGGTTCCATTCTAGTCCTCGGTCCTTCAAAGATTGTCTAATGTTGTCCTCCCAGCGGACTCTGGGTCGTCCTGGAGGTCTGGATCCCTGGCTCTTTGTTTCCCATGCTTGTCGTGGTAGCCGATCTTCTCCCATTCTGCAGACATGGCCAAACCATCTTAGTTGGGACTGTTCTATTTGGGTCTGCAGCGGATGGGATTTTAGGCCTTGACGGATCGTCTGGTTGCGGACCATGTCTCTTCTTGTTACTTCAACCACTTTCCTCAGATACCTCATTTCTGAGGTTTGGATCTGGCTTTTGTGGGTTGTAGTCATTGCCCACGACTCGCATCCATATGTCAAGACTGGGACATAGGTGGAGCGGTATACAGCCATCTTCGTTTTCTTACCAACCTCTTTCTTGCTGAGGAATCCACGATTTATGGCCTGAAAAAGTCTCCCAGTCCAACTCTTCTATGCCTCCCTTTCGGTCTATAATAGCTCCGAGATATTTAAAGTGGTCGACCTGCTCCAGGACCTGTTCTCCCAACTTAATCTGATGTTTTCTTTCTTCTCGAGATATCACCATGGATTTTGTTTTAGAGCTGCTTATGACCATCCCTCTCTTCTCCAGCTCTTCCTTCCAGACTTGCAGGTTGGATTGGAGATGTGCCTCTGATTTAGCAATCAGGGCAACATCATCAGCAAATGCCAGCTCCGAAATATAGACCTGTCTCATCTTCCAGTACCCCACTGAATACTTTCTTGTTCTCTCCTTACATGCCTTGATGACATCATCCATAAGGAGTATGAAGAGGTAAGGTGATAAGATATCACCTTGTCTTACACCAGTGGTGGTCCTGAACTCTTCTGACTTATGGTTTGCTGTCCTCACATAATTTCTGCAAGACTTGTAGAAGCTCTGTATAGCATGAATTAAAAGGTGCTGGAATATTCTTCCTTGCCAAACAGTCCCAAAGTTTGCTCCAGGGGACCCTGTCAAATGCCTTTTCCAGATCTATGAAACAAAGATGGATCTCACTCTTATACTCAAGGGCCTTTTCACTCAGCTGTCTGAGTGTGAAGATTAGGTCTTGAGTACTTCGGTTTGCTCGGAATCCACACTGGACCTCATCCAATTGTGGCTCAGCTAGGCGTCGGAGTCTCTACTCTAGGATTCTAGAGTAGATTTTACCAGGGACACTGAGAAGGGATATGCCTCTATGGTTTCCACATTGTCGATTGTCACCCTTTTTGAAAATTGGTGTTATGATGACAATCTCCCAATCCTTTGGTATGGTCTTGTTGCACCATGCTGCCTGTAGGACCTTTAGGAGTAATAGGTCGCCTGATGCTCCCATGTACTTAACCATTTCTGGTGTTATACCATCATGCCCTGCTGCTTTGCCCATCTTGATTTTCTCTAGTGCTGCCCTCAGTTCTTCCATCTTTATGTCATCTTCACCATCATTTGTTTTCTCTTCTGTGCTAGTGGTTATCATTTCTGATGCTTCACCATGCTCACCATCCAGGAGTTCTGAGAAATATTCTTTCCATCTTTCCATTACTTCCTTCGGGGCATTAAGCAATTTGCCTTGCTTGTCCTTTATAAATTTGAGAGGGCATTGTTTTTCCTTCCTCATGTTCTTTAGGGTCTTATAGAACAATTTCTGGTTTTCTTGTGCATCTTTTTCTAGCTTTTCTCCAAATTCTTCCCAGGACTTCTGTTTTGCTGCTAGCACTTTGTTCTTTGCTTCTGTTCTGAGTGTCACATATTCTCTATATTTTTCCATTTGTCCTGTTGTGTTTTTAGCTCCTAAGTATTGTTTCCATGCCATTTTCTTCTCTCTTATTTTCTCTTTGACTTCCTCTGTCCACCAAGGTGTCCTCTTTCTCTGGTTCCCAAGTCGGACTTCACCGCATGCTTCTGCAGCAGCTGTCTTTATGATATCCTTGAATTTATTCCAGAGGGTTTCCAAGTCATCAGGTCGTTCTTCTGTGTTGCTCACTACTGTAGCAATAAGCCCCTGATATCTGGTCTTAATTTCTGGCTCTCTCAGCTTGTAGGTCCTAATGCTCATTTCTCCTGCTCGTTTACTTGGTTTCTTGCGTGATGTTGGGCAGTTCCTAGACTGAGCAACTCTTTCAGTTGTTCGTTTGATTGTTAGCAGGTAGTGATCACTTCCAATCTCTGGCCCCCTCCAGACTCTTGCATCTCGGACATATCTGAATGAGCTTCTCCGAACAATGGCATAGTCGATCACTGACTTCTCATTCTTGGTTGGTTCACATCTAGTATATGCATGTATGCGCTTATGGGGGAACTTTGTGTTTGTTGTAATGATCAGATTCTGCTCACTGCAGAATCTAAGGAGTCGCTTTCCATTGTCATTGAGAGTATCTTCTCCATATCTTCCGATAACTCCACCCCATCTAGCATGGTCATTTCCAACTCTGGCATTAAAATCTCCGAGCATGATAACTTCATCTAGGCAGTCATCCACTGTCCTTTGAAGCAGCTCGAAGAATTCCTCCTTGACCTCTGCTCTCTCATCCTCATTTGGCCCATACACTATGACCAGGTTGACTATGGTTTCTCCTTCTTTTAGTTTTACAACCATAATGCGCTCCGAGACAAAGTTCCATCCCTTGATACTATCTTTTTGATTTTGGGCCACAATGCAACCCACGCCCCCTTTAGCTCTTTCAGATATGGGTACACCACTGTAGAGCAACGTGTTGCCATCGAGATCCATGACTCCTTGTCCTTTTTTCTTCGTTTCCGTTATAGCCAGGATTTCTAGTTTTGCTTTCCTCATCTCTTCCACCAGCTCCTCTTCCTTCCCATTTATACTTCTTGTGTTCCAAGTTCCATAAGTCGTAGTCCGTAGTCCGTTCCAGTTCGTCGCCTTTAGAATCAGTCCGGTTTTCTCTCTTGTATTGCTCGTAATCATAGTTTAAGACAAACAGGTGATTGGCCTGTTGTGCCTTTGCATGGTGGAGGGGCTGCCTCCTTACGGCCTCCATGCAGGCCGCCCTCCTCCTTTTTCATCCGGGCTTGGGACCGGCATAGGCGGAGTTCTGGTTCTTGTCATCAGTTTCAATTTAGTAATCATTTCATACCATATCAGTCTGTGTCTGTTTATGCAAGCACCCGTTTATTAAAGTCTGTGGCTTCTTATTTGTTCTTGTTCTCCATGTTTCACAGTCATACACATTAAATAATGGAGAGAAAAAAACTATCTGGTATTTTGTAAAGATTCATAAGAGTCTGACACTAAAAATATCGCACAAGTAATTGATCAGTTTTCATCCTTACCGCAGGACATTTTTTGGAATTTAAAGGGACGTAAGATTACTACTCGTAAACTTTTTTCATCAGTTTTCAAGGTTGTGCCGGTTAACTAGGGAGTGGTTAGCCACTAAAAGTTTTACTCACCAGCTTTCTAATATTCTCAGTCTCACTCTACCTATTATGGAGACATTGGCAGATTTTCTAAAGCATCCCACATCATGTGTTTTAAATAATGATTATGTTTGATGTAGCTAGTATTAGATGTGAATATACTATTTATCTGCTGCTTATTTACTTCTATATTGATGAATGACAATGAGAAGAGATGTCAGTTTTATAATGACTGCTTCAAAAAAAAAAAAAGATTTATTATTTTATTTTGAAATTCAGGCTGTCCTTTGCAGTTGGGAGATAAGGAGTCTCGCATCCCTGTCATCCTCATTCAGAGACCAGGTACCAGCTCTGTGATTTCATCATCTCACATAGGATATGCCAGTGGCTGGGATATTATTCTACCATCAGGTTGGGCCATGGCATTCTGGGTAGCCCTTGTTTACCATGGAGCACGTGTGGGCGGAGTCAGAGAAGCACGTAGCATTGCTTTACAAGCAGGGTCACTTTTTGAACCCTTTGACTTTCCAGATTCTCTAGCAGGAAGTGAACAGTTACAGGCGGAATCAGAGACACTTCAAAACAGGCATGATCGTCGACCACCTGCAAAAAGACCAAACTACACAAAGTTGGGTTTCTGTTCCCCATTCACGCTAGACTTCTACAAACTTGTGAATGAATGGAGTGAGAAAAGTAACTCACTGTTGGATAAACTTCAGAATTCAAGCCCATGTATCAATAAACTAACTGTAGAGACCAAGAGGGCTGATTTTTATGTTCTAAGGGACCGCAAATGCCTTAGATTATTGAATATAGCTTTGAAAGATACTAGAGGCTCTATCAAGTCCAGAGGTAGAGATAGTGGCAAAGTGAAAGACAGTATGCATGTTTTTGAGAAGATTGTAGCTAGTGACACTGGACGAGAGATGGTACAGAATCATTCCTTGGCTCTAGTACCAGTTTTTCTAAACATTCATCAGCGTGGTGTTCCGGCTGCTTTTAGCCACATTTGCCTGCCATCTCTTGAAGATTTAAATGAGCTTGAGAAGGACAAAAGTTTTGGGGGACCTCTAGAGAAAAGGCATGCAGATCCAGAAAAACCAATACGAAGGGAAGAAAGAAGGATTAGACAAAAGTTGCGGAGGAAGAAAAAAAGAGGAAAGGGCAGGAAAAATGAAAATATTCAGAGTGTGACTACCATTTCAGATGGGTGTGTGAAAGACCTTCCTAGAAAGCAAGAAGTGGCACAGAATACTAAAGAAATAGATAATGTGCTCAGTGATGTCAGCAAAAGCAAAGCAGACATTCCACTACTCGGTCACAATTCACGTATGGTGTGCGGCTTTGTCCGAAGCGGTGACTTTGACTTTGGGAAAGGTCATGGCTCAGGGCTAGGTTTCTGCTCTTTAGCAGCATTGTTACACCTGCTAGAGCAGCAGGGAGACAGGCAATCATGTTTGGTGTTAGTTCGAAACCCCACTTCATTTCAGTACAGATTTGCATCTCTTTCAGTTGTCATTTAAAAATCATGTCCTCTTTTTAAGTAATACAAGTAATATTGTGGCTTCAGTATTTCTTGACCTTATTTATAATAAGGCAGAGTTGATAAAACCGTGATTATTCTTCTTCTTATTCTTCAAGTACCATGCCTGGTGGCATAGGTGAGCATGTCTCTCCATAACTTCCTGCCTCCAGTACTGTTTATCTAGTCTGTTGTTGACTTCTTTCCATGCTATAATGTCAACTGTCCAGTACAGAGAAATACATTGTCCCTAACGTCCTTGTGCAGTTTGAATCTTTAATAACTTCACTTCTGCATAAGATATAAACTACTTTTTCCTTGTTCTCCTTCAGACTTCCACATTTTTTTTTACCAGCGGACCTTGGGCTTTCAACCCTTCGGCCCAATGACGTCATTGCGAGGCTGGGGAGCCTGTGGACTTTCCTTCCAACCCTGTCAGGAGCTTCGCTCCTTCCCATCCACAGAGGGTTTATCTCAGGAGCCGTTCAGGTTATTCAGTCAAAATCACGGCCGATGACACTCCTACAAATACCCACGCCCAGGCTTGAACACCTGATCGCTAGCGCAATGTGGTAACCATTACACCAGCGCGGCTCCCCAGACTTCCACATAAATGACTCTAATAAAGGCAGTAGTCAGCTCAAGGTTCCTGACATCTCCAAACAGTTTTTCGTGGAGTGAGGTAGGTTGTCACTATATATAAGATATAAACAATGTTTAACGTGAAGAAAATAGTAGGGAATTTATTCAAAATTTAGCATATTTAATTGTGAGAATGTTAACTTTTTACATGTTCATCATTTCGAATACAGATCTGAACATAATTTTTAAGCTAAAGTGAATGTCTGGTGTGCTTTCAAAAAATAACTCTGCACCCAAGGAAATGGTGGGTATTTTGAAAGGTAACATTGATACAATTAAATACCGAATTCTTGAGTAAATTCCCATTCTTTTTCATTTTACAGATTGTTTATATCTTATATAGAACTGAAGTTATTAAAGAAAAATTCAAACTGCACAAAGGCTTTAGGGACATTGTCTATTTAATCTTCTGCTTGCACAGTATTTTATATATTGTTGAGTTTCAACCATTTCCCATATTGCAGGATGTTTTACCCCTTCTTGCCATGTGGGCCAATCTTCTCAGACGTCCCATTTCACTAAATGATGTTTATCAGCTATACTCCTGTTTAGCTTGCGTAGTTAGCTTTTGCTTAGTAAATAATAACAATACACTGGTATATTTTCTGCATTTCACTATTTAATGGAAAATAAATGATGAATGTTGGTTGCTGGTTGAATAATTATAACAAATTGTGTTGTATGCAGCAGCTTTCATGCACTGAGTTTATGAATATGGGAATGTGTGCAAGTGGTTTTTTTTAAACTATGTCAGTTATAGCTTTTGAGTTTCCCATCTCACTACCTATTAACAGTTGATGAATGTTGGGTGATTGAGGCATTAAAGCTAATTTTGATCCATGTCATGCTGTGTGTTATAAATCTATTGTAAATTCTCTCTATTAATTCACTTTATGTGACTGTTTTACAGCAATGACTAAAAGTCTCTTATGTGAAACTTTAAAGAAAATCAGAAATTAAGAGTGTTTAACTTAAAATGTGAGTTTATTTGCCTAGAAAAATACAGCGTACATAGACATAAAGATAAAAACTTGTATGCATGTCCATTTTATAGTTGCAGAAGTTGAGAGTATAGCAGAGCACAAAAATACATGAAAATGAGCATAATTGAATAAAAAAAATTTTAAATCACACAACCAGGGAAAAAAAGCCAAAAGAACTGGAGAAAATGTGAAAATAACAGTAAAATAAATTGATAGCCCGTATTGAAAATGATCTGACTTCTGTCTCCAGTTCTCTTCTCCGTGTGTGTTTTGACCTACCTCTGCCTCTCTTTCCCTGGGGGTTCCAGAACAAGGGCTGCCTTCCAATGCAATCAACAGGTTTTCTCAATGTGTGTCCTATCCATCACTAGCGTCTTCTTCTCATCTCTTGCTCTACTGGCACATGTCTGGTTCTTGTCATTAGTTCCACATTGGTGTCCTTCTGTTCTACACAAGCACCAATTATGAATGCCTGTAGCTTTTTGGTTGTTTTGTTGTTCACCATGTTTCAGAGTCATACGAGGGGCGTTCAGAAAGTAATGCACCACATCGTTTTTCTCAGGAGCTGTTTATTCAAAAAGCATGAAATTTATACACAATATACATGGATATGTCATGTAAACATCGGTATTATTCAACATAATCCCCATCAACTTGTACGGCTTTATGCCAGCGCGAAACAAGTGCATGTATTCCTAGCCCGTAACAGATTTTGTCTTGATCATGTAGCCATTTCTTCGCTGCATGAATCACTCCTTCATCATCTTCAAACCTTGTCCCACGGAGTGCATCTTTAAGTGGACCAAATATACCCTTCAAAAAAAGTTAAGGACCAGTAGGTGAAAATGACCCAAAAATTTTAAAAATTACATTTCATAAGCAATTTATCTGACATTGATTTTTCTCGAACGACAAACATTCAACACGTGCTGCATGTGCCACCAGCATACCGTGTGGCTAGTGTTCAGCTCAGCAAGCACGCTGAAAAAATGCTGCTGAGACGCCAAAATGTGGGTGTTTTTAATGATGTCTGAGCATGAAAAAAATACCTGCTATTCCAAAAATGCGTGATGCATGTGAGAGACTATAGTGTTGGTCTTGAGCTGTGCTCACAAAATTGTCTTTATAAGCAACACAAGTGCTGCATAACCATTGCACAACAATATGCCTCAACGACGAAAGCTGAGTGTTGTGGATAAAGGAAGAGTCATTGCGTGATTGCAAGAAGGTCTTACTGTCCGAAATGTCGCTCAGAGGCTTGCATGAAAATAGTGTTGATTGTCACTGATAAGCTTGTCATGTTATATTCTGAAGTCTTCTTCTTCTTCTTCCGTCCTTAGCCAACAACCGACAAAGCAGTCAGTGGCCATTACGCCTAGTGGCGTCTTAAGGGCAACAGCGAATAGATTTACTTTGCCGTTGTTCCCATCACGCCTAATGGCGTCTTTAGGGCAACGACAAATCAATCCGTTTGCTGTTGTTTCCGTAATCAAAGTGACTGGCAAACGGGTGATCAGCCCGTTGGGATATTCTGAAGTGCTGTGTTTTTATTGTTCATTTTCATTTCACTTTGCACCCTTAATAAAAATGATCCTTAACTTTTTTTGAAGGGTATAGATGAAAATCAGAGGGTGCCAAATCGGGACTATAGGGTGGATGGGGTAGTACAGTCCAACCCAATTTGGTGATTGCTTCTCATCTTGCCAGACTTATGTGAGGGTGCGCATTGTTGTGAAGGAGAAGCAGGTCTGTTAGATTCTTGTGCGGCCGAACTCTGCGAAAACGTTAATTGAGTTTTTTTCAATGTCTTAATGTAAGCTTGCGAATTGATTGTCTCTCCTCTTGGCATAACATCCACAACAATCACACCTTCAATGTCCCAAAAGACAGTGATCATGACCTTTCCAGCTGAAGGAATTGTCTTGAATTTCTTTCTTCTTGGTGATTGCGGATGATGCCACTCCATTGACTGTCTTTTTGTCTCAGGTTCAAAATGATGTGCCCAGGTTTTGTCACCTGTAACGATCTTAGCCAAAAAGTTCTCTCCATCAGCATTGAAACGCTTCAACAATTCAGAAGAAATTGCTTTCCTTTGCAATCGGTGGTCATTTGTGAGACTTTGAGGAACCCATCTTGCGCAAACCTTAGAAAATCCGAGAGTTTTTATAACTGCATTTGCACTACCAATGCTGACTGACAGCTGTAATGCCTTTCTTCTTCTTCTTGCGATCGCATCTTTGATGTTTACACCGTCAGACGAGTTCTCATGATGAATTCGACTGTTGTTTGAAGTTCCTCTTTAGCTCCATATAGCTTTGAGTTTAGTGTTGAGTCATTGGGCCAGTATATCTTTCTTAACTGGTCATACAGAGGACGATCCTGTAGAACATGCTCAGCAGTTTGTTCGTTTAATCCACATGTGCACAGTGGTGAAGCAGATAATCGTAGCTTGTGCATGTGTTTATTCAGTTTGTTATGCCCTGTCCTGAGGCGAAAAATAGTTATCTGTCCCTGCCGGTCGAGAGTGTGATAATCGTCTTTGGGTTGGTTCTATTCTCTTCTGATAGTCTGGATAGCTCTCTTTTTCTCAAAGTATGTGACTTCATTATCTTCTTGTTCACATTCTCCTCCCTTTTTTGCAAGTTTATCTGCCTTTTCATTTCCGGGTACACCACAATGAGATGGTTCCCACTGAAGTATGGTTCTCTTTTTGGCAGCTACCTTGTTTAGTTCATTTCTCAGGTGCGGGAGTTTACCATCCTTGAGATCTTGCAGGACAGACAGTGCATCTGTGAGGATGACTACCTGGTGGCAGTCAGAGTTGGTGTTATAGATCATATTTGCAGCTTGCTCTAGAGCTTGAACCTCAGCTGTATAGTTGGAACAGAATTTACCAGTGGGAATGTGCCTAGTCTCATAGTGGTTGTCAGGATATGAGATAAAGATACCGGCACCTCCATTCCTAACAGCATTAGTTGCTGATCCATCTGTATAGGCATGTATCCATGATTGATCGGGATAGCTTTCTTGGATCATACTCAATGTAGCAGTTCGTTTTTGCAGATCGTTATACTCAATCCACTTGTGAGACCACTGACTGCTGTATTAATTTGGAGGGCATTGCTGGCCTGCTCCCATGGTACAGGGTATAGGGCGGGCTTCAGTGGTGTTGTCTTCATGGATAGGTCTTCTTGATGCTGTCTTTTAAGTCTTTTTCCCCGATGCACAAAGCTGCTACGCTTTAGACGTCCCAATGCCAGATCATCTAGTCTTGCCTTCATTGGGTGCGTTGGCATACTGTTGTACTTTTCCATCTGGATCATGGTTTTTGTGTCTCTTCTATGGGACAATGTCTGTAATCCAGCAACCTTCTGCATCTCTGATATTGGTGTAGTTTTCATGGCTCCTGTAATGAGCCTGAGAGCTTGATTTTGCACCTTGTCCAAAGACTGCAGATGTGAGTTAGCAGCTGATGACCATGCTGCTGAGCTAAACTCCAAGTGTGGTCTTATTACTCCATTATAAATCTTCTTTAGAGTTCGTTCATTTGCTCCCCAGTTGGTACCTGGTAATTTTCTGAGTATGCCTAGTCGTCTTCGGGCCTTTCCTTCTGCATTTTCAATATGCTTATTCCATGTAAGCCTTTGGTCAAATGTCACCCCAAGATAGGTGGGGTAGCTTTCTTCCTTGATCACGGTTGTCCCTAGGTGTATGTTAGCTGCTTTGTCCTTGGGGGCGAGGGAGAACAGTGTTGTGGAGGTTTTGTCTGTGTTTATTGTGATATGCCATTTCTCTGCCCATGACACTAGCATGTCTGCTGCCCGCTGCATTCTATAATTTGCTGTGGTGATGTTTTCATCAGCGCACCAGAGTACTAGGTCATCTGCATATAAGGCAGCTTTCACTCCTGCGGGGAGATCCTTCACCAGGTCATTGATGTAAACAAGGAAGAGTGTTGGGGAAATCACTCCTCCTTGAGGTACCCCCTGATAGAGCAACACTTTTCTGCTCTGCAGACCGTCAAGAGTGACTCTAGTTCTCCTGTTATGCAAGTATGACTGGATCCATTTCATCATGTTGCCTTGGATTCCACTTCTCCTAAGTTTTGCAATAAGGCCATCTTTCCACACCTTGTCAAAGGCCTGCTTGAAGTCGACCCAGATCGTTAGGACCTTTTTCTTCTCCTGGAAGGCATCTTCTATTGCTTGGGACAAGTAAGTAACTTGGTCTTCTATACTGTAGCATTCTCTAAATCCAGCTTGTTCCGGCACCAGGATCTGCTCAGACTCTAAATACCATTTCAATCTGTGGTTGACTATTCGCTCCATAGTCTTCCCAACACAGCTTGTGAGACTGATTGGCCGGTAACTTGCAGCCTCGGTCTTACATTTCCCTTTCTTTAGTATAAGTATTGTGATGGCTTCTCTCCATACTTGGGGTACCGTTCCTTTCAACCAGCTGTGGTTGAATATCTCAAGCAGTTTTGTCTTTGCTGCTGAGCTCAGATTTACTAGCATTTCGTTGCTGATTTTGTCTGGGCCGGGTGACTTTTGGAACTTAAGCTTGGAAATAGCGTTCTGTAGTTCTCCTAGTGTGATGGGTTCCCTCATTGGGGCAGGAGTATCTGTCTGTCTCATGGTTGCCAGTATTTCTTTTCTTATCTCTCTCTGATGATCTATGTTAATGGGTAAGTTGCTTTCTGAACTGTATCTTCTAGCAAACAGGTCTGCAGCTTGTTCTGTACCTTGAGGGTAGACAGCAGCGTGTTCACCTGATGCCTGAATAAACCCCAGTTGGCTTTTTTGTGGTTCCATCTTGTAATGGCTGGGCCTGTACTGAGAGTTACACTCTGGACAGTAAGAAAGATTGGGCGATGGTCGCTTCCCCCTAGTTGGTCTCCTACTTCTCTACTAATAGATCCAGCTATATCTGGGGTGGCGAAGGCAAGATCTGGTGTTGAAGTTGTGTGCCATCCTCTGGAGTAGAAGGTAGGAGTATCTGTGGCATTATTGACTAGGATTAGGGAGTGGTCATCTTGCCATGTTTCAACCTCTTCACCTCTGTGATCTAGATGGTTATAGCCCCAGCTCTGGGAGTGGCTATTAAAGTCTCCAACTGCTATAAAGTTGGTGGCTGATACCTGTATAGAGCTGAGACTCAGGGGTTTGTTGTTTGGACAGTAATAGTTCAGGAGTTCTATTTCTATGACCATCTTGTCTACCTTTATCTGCAACAGCTGATATTCTGCTCCATCCATGTAGGTTTTCCTTTCGTGTGCATGAATGTTATTCCTTACAAGAGTAAGTACTCCTCCTTTTCGTCTATCTTGTCTGTCGGATCTGAAGCATTGATATCCCCTTATTTTAAAGGTTTGATCTGCTTTCAAGTGAGTCTCTTGGATACAGCAAACACTGACTTGTTTCTCATACAAGATGTTTTCCAGCTCTGTCTTTTTGCTGTATCCAGCCTGCTTGCTGTTCACTCCCTCTGCATTCCAGTGCATCATGACAAGTGGCACTCTGGGTTTCTCTTTTTCTGTTTTGTTTCGGTCAGTAGTTCTTCTCCGCCGTCTGCTGACTCCACAAGACGGTCTAGAGGGTCCTCCAGTAGCTGAGGGTGGGCTCTGTCGAGGCTTAGAGCCCAGCACTGCACCTGCCTGGTGGAGCTCCACAGGGCGAGCACCAGAACGAGATTTATTTGACGGTGTACTCATCCATAACAAAAAAAGCGAGTTGCGTGATACTGTGGTTTCCGGTGCGCCTTCTGGCCCAGTATCTACGACTTTAGCACCTGTTCAACGGGAGAGTGGGCTCATCCCTAATCTGTTTATGTTCCCAGTAGTAGACTATTCGCAAGCAGCCTGGGGGTGTCACTGCTCTGCGCGGACCTTGTTTACCGAGGCGGCGTCTGAGCTCGTATGGTGAAAATATGGTTGCGTTATCTTCAAAAAAGAACAGTCTTTCCCGTGGTTTTTCTGCCATCCTGCAACTTTGAGCTGGGGAGTTCTGAGCTCCAGTCTCTTTCCCAGGCATTTTATCCTGGCCTGGCACACATACAGAGGACCCCACTTCTGGTTCTAAGTTAGCAGTTGGGGATAGGTGGGGTAGCACACTGTGCATTCCCCGTCATCCAGGGGGCTCTCCAACTATGCAGAGCTTGCACAATGCTGTGCTCTGGTTCTGGGCTCTCCCAAGGAATCCTCACGTCCTGCACAGAGCCACTTCCCGATACCCACCACCTGCCAACCCTCCATTGTAGAAATCTCCTGCATGCGGCCATCCAGTCAAGAGCCAGTATTAAGTCTGGTGCCCAAGTGATCCCCCCAAGCTCAGTGTGCAATGCTGGGTTCTCATCATGCTGCAACACAGGAGGGATTGTGATGCTCAGCCATCTCTCTCAATTCTGCACCGATAAGTGACATCGGGGACTTAACTTTGCCTCAGTACTGGGAGGCCCCGTTTCCGGGTACACCACACACAGCCAATTGAGGCAACGGTCGCCATGGGCGTGATAGACGACAAACAGTGAAGAATGAGGCAAGAAAGCATTTAACCCATGAAGTGGGGGTGGATTGGTGCAGACCAGAGCATGTACCACTCGCCGGTGGGTTCTGCATCTACACCTATAGGGTTCCACCCACTCCTCAGCCCATTTAGTCTGGCCCCTCACCCAGGACCTGTCCGGCTTGGGTGACCCTGCCAGGAGTAAAACTCCCGCCGGCATAGCTCCCGGGATCATTGAGGCGCTCAAGCTCTCCAACCACGGCAAGGTAGGCTTACATGTGGAGAGCTACCATAAGTGAAATGGGTTCATTTTCGATACAAGACAACAGGAGGCTGAGACGCTTGGGAGTCATGACCCAAGTGGGCCCGCTCCCCTTAGAGTGTAAAGGAGTATACTGGGCCGAAACACTTGTCGGATGGGGGGACTTCTTCTGATGATCAGATTGCTTCCTGTTGTATCGCTCTGTAAAGAGTTTCCTATCATAACAGTAAAGCTTATTTTTTTACATATCAAACAATAATTTCATCAAGTCACCTTGATTTTGTCTTTTGATATATTCTTCTTCTTCTTCTTTGATCCTTAACCACCGACCGTCAACGCAGTCAGTGGCCATCACGCCTAGTGGCGTCTTGTAGGGCAACAACAAATTGATTCCACTTTGCACGGTCGGTGGCCATCCTTCGTACAGTGCCCCAACTCTGGTTCATTCTTTGCATCTCTGCCTCCACAGTCCTCCGCCAAGTTGTCTTTGGTCGGCCTCTCTTTCGCTTTCCTTCAGGGGTCCAAAGCATAGCTGTTCTTGTGATGGCATCGGGGTCTCTTCTGAGGACATGACCAACCCAGCTCCAGCGTCTGCCAGCTATGATGGTGTGCATGTCCTCTTGCTTGCTACGAGTAAGCAGATCTTGGTTGGTGATGGTATTCGGCCAAAAGATTCGGTGAATTTTTCTTAGACATGTTGTGTGAAAAGAGGACAATTTTGACATTTCCTTCTCTGTGACTCTCCAGCATTCCGCACCATAGAGAAGCACAGAAAGCACGCAGCTCTGGTATAATCTTAATTTTGTGCTTGTGCTGTATTGGGAGGACTTCCAGATGTTATTTAGGCTAAAGAAGGCTGCTCTTGCCTTATTCATTCTGATGTTGATGTCTTTGCCTTTTTGATATATTAAGAAGATATAAATCTTCTTTAACAAGGCTGGATTCAAATAACTGACAATTGACATGTTGTTAACAATGGGGAGAAGGCTGGGATGACATGCAAGGCGTTTAGAAGTACATCCCATTGATTTTACACTACTGTGATGGTTCACTGTATGAAAAGCAAAAGTAGAGGGAAGACGGCATCAGATTATGCTGGGAGAGCAGGTCAACCATTTGAATACCTTGGAGCTGTCATAGACTGGAAGGGAGGCATCAAAGAAGAGTTGGCTACCCGAAGAGCAGCAGCCGAAAGGCTTTTTCAGGCCATAAATTGAGGATTCCTCAGTAAAAGAGAAGTTTGCAAGAAGATAAAGATGGCTGTATACTGCTGCACCTATATTCCAGTCTTGATAGATGAATGCGAGTCATAGACAATGACTGCAACCCATAAAAACCAACTCCAAACCCCAGAAATAAGGTATCTGATGAAGGTGGTTGAAGTAACAAGAAAAGACATGGTCCGCAACCAGGCGATACGGCAAGGCCTCAAAACTCAGCCCCTGCAGACCCATGTAGAATTGTCCCAATTACAATGGTTTTGGCCATGTCTGCAGAATGGTAGAAAATCGGCTTCAACAACATGTATGGGAAATTAAGAGCCATGGATCCAGACCTCCAGGACGACCCAGAGTTCTCTGGGAGGACAAACATTAGACAGTCTGTGAAGGACAGAGGAGAAAGACAGCCAATAGGATAGTATGGCTCACTCTCTCTGGCAAACCTCTACACCCCAGGGTAGAAGAGGAACGACTAAGTAAGGAAGAACTGAGTAAATAGAAAAGCAAAAGGATCTTCTGTAGCAGCAAATTTATTCTCTGACGTCCTTGTTTCTTTTGTCAATTTTTAATATGAACTTTCAGACGCAAGTGCTTTCTTGTGGCGTTTTTGTCTTCATGTTTGTGTTGTGTGTGCGTGCATTTTCTTTTTTTTTTTTAAATATTTTAAAATCAGCATCACTTTTATTTGCTACTGACACAAATGTGTCACCTGCACATGAGATATCCTGCTTCTGAATCTTGCTGTCCACTGACAAAAAAATTGAAATTTCTTTTCAATTCATTTGCCGATACACAATTTCATATTGGCAATTAGAGCAGGTTTAAGTAATAAATATAACATGTCATTAATTAATGTTTAATTCAATATTGAAATTATAAGTGTTTGTACTCTGCAATGGACGACGAGGTTTAAAAAATAAATTGTCACAGTTTGCAGATGATGTTGCTAAATGGAGATCTGGAAAAAGTCTGCCAAAATTATATAAGGATCTACAAAAGCAAATAAATAGAGTATGTAAATGGTAACAAAATGGGGATGACAGTGCAGTGCAAATAAAACAATGGGAATGATCTTCGGTAACGTTTCAGTAAAGGTAGGGTTGTTAAAAATAAAATTATAGACATTAAATATGCAAGGGCAAAACATTATTGTTACAGTCCAAACCACTCGATATCTAGGAATGACATTGGGCCAACAGCTGAGCTGAAATAAACACATAGATAAGCTAGTATAGTCTTGCAGAGGATTGAATAACTTGTTACGATGTTTGAAAGGTGATGGTTGGGATGCAAGCACTATATTAGAGGAAAAATAGAATTATTGAAGAATAATACATGACTGTGCTGCACATAGTAAGATTAGATAGAATTTAGCATCAAACTTTATGTACAATAGCATGTCCAATCTGATCGACATCAATGGAGGCTCTAAAGTGGCTTTAGGTATCATACCCTTGGAATAATGGAGAAATTAATTAAGACTAAATTACATGAACAAAGTTATTTTAGATAAGTCTCACACATCATATACAGCTTTTACCAAATGTCAACTAGCAACTCATGTCAGTTCAAAGAATACAAATAGATACCTTTTTTAGCTACTGCCCATGGTAAACTTCCGGTGTTATGTCTTGCGGTTCGCACTAATGACCTGTCATCAAAGCATCATTTTTTGGTGATGCGTAGATGGCAGGGAGGATAGTGTGATTCGCTTGCATAGCTAGGCAGGGTTGTCGTACGGAGGGTCCAGGGTTCAAATCCTGGGTAAGCCACTCATGTCTTGTTTTTCTGTTGTCTAGTGTTCTACTTCTTTATTTCCTGCAAGTGCCTGATAACATACCTTTATGTGTTGCTCGTCCAATCTGGAATCAAATGGCACGGTCAGCTCAATCATTATAATCTGGTGCGATGAGGAATGCAGCACTATATCTGGCCGTCTTTGAGATCTTCTGATACTCTCTGGATATGCCCCTAGCCCAGGTAGGTCTACTGCCATCTCCCAGTCTTTTGCGCAGTCAAGAAGAGATGGTAAACTGCTACTTGGTTTGGAATGTGCTGACTTTCCTGCTCTCAGAAAGTATGTATTTGCGGTGCTCGGTACAGTATACACAGATGGATCAAACGGAGAAGACAACAAATTAGGGTACCGTTATGGGAATTGATGTTCCCATGTGATAAATGGTGAAAGGATATAGTATAACAGATCATACATCTATTTTCCCAGCAGAGATTGTTGCACTTCTGAAAGCTCTATAAATCTTCTCCAAGGTCCCTGGGTGGTACACCGGCTTGCAAGTACTACTGTTATTTACTGATGTATTTAGGACATCCAAGTGTACTAGTTCCTTCATGCATTTCCAACCTGTCGGATATCTACTGGTATTCATTAACCTGTTGTGAGTTTTTTATTGATATATTACCTAGCAAATGCTGGAAACACTGGACGGAGTCTTGTCCAACATAATTTTAGTCATGTAACTTAGTCTTAATTCCTTTCTCCGAAGTTCCAAAGGGAGGACTCCTAAGGCCGCCTCCAGGGCACACCTCGATGTTGAGCTGATTGCGCCCGCAATTGTAGATAATACTTGGTGCGGAACAGGTGTTGAGAATTTTTTTGTATTTGTTTGATTTTTATTGTTTGTTCGTTTCTTGGAAAGATGAGGTCACACGCAAAATTTTGGTTTTGATTTACTCTATTTGGACTGAGTGGAGGGGGGAAGAAGTTACTTTATTGTCTTGAATTTATAACACTATAAATCCTAAATATAACCCATCGAGGGTTGAACGGGATACTTTGTTTAAATAAATAAAAAATGTGTTGAGAGTAGACAGACCTAGAGAATTGCACAATATAGTAAAACAGTATATAACAAGAACTAAAATTAATATATAAGGATCATTGATGGTGTGAGGATAAGGGGTAGTCTTATGGGGTGCTCATGTAGATGATGGCAGATAATCACTGGACAACAGCCAAAATGTATCCGAGACAAAAGTAGCTATTTTTAACTAATTTGGACATGCTGATCACGAATATGAACTTAAAAATCGCGAATTAGCTCTAGTTTTCAAGATCGGGGGGGGGGGGGGGGTCAGAAGGCTGGTGGCTTCACCTTCCTGACGCGAATGACCCAGTCCTTCTCTTTTCTATAGCCCTGGCGCGTGATTCTCCACGAGACGGATTGCCTTGAGCGCCAATTGGATGATGCAATCTGTAGCAGTCATTGCAACCACATTTCCTCCTTGTCGCCATTTGTGCTGTGGACTCTCTGAATGCAGATGCCTTGTGAATAGTGCGGATTATTTTTGCTATATTTGCGGACAAATAACTTGCTATCACAAAGGCGACCCATTACACCGATGATAAAGAAAGCTTACAGCCTTTATTTTGGTTGTGAGATCGGTGACCAGAACCGGTATTGGGCCCCACACATATGTTGTCAATCCTGTGCAATGAATCTGCACTGCTGGTTGAACCGAAAAGGACGATCGATGCGTTTTGCAGTTCCAATGGTGTGGAGGGAACCGACAAACCATCTTAATGATTGTTACTTTTGCATGACTCCTCCAATTGGACATGGTATTTCTGAGAAGAAAAAGCGGCCTGTGACCTATCCGAATATTCCCCCTGCTAGGCGGCCAGTGCCTCACGGGGAAGGACTTCCTGTTCCGGACCCACCAGAATCTTATACTCTGGATGATGAAGAAGATAATAAGGCCAGTGGACGTCCGTCACCCGTGAAAGCATCTACATCAAGAGATCTGATTTCGTGCCTATTGAAGAGTCTGCACAGCCACATAAAATTACCCAGAGTGAATTGAATGATCTAGTGAGAGATCTGGAATTGCCAAAAAATAAAGCAGAGCTGTTGGGGTCCAGACTGCAGCAATGGAATCTTCTAGAAGAGAATGTGCATGTGTCTGTGTTTCGTGCTCGGCAAAAAGATATGCTTCCATATTTCAAAATGACAGATAACCTCATTGCTTGCGTTGATATAGTGGATCTGATGGCAGCACTATACATCAACTACAAAGACGACGATTGGAGGCTGTTCGTTGATTCGTCCAAGTTGAGCTTAAAAACTGTGCTGCTCCATAATGGTAACGTTTTACCTTCTGTTCCACTCGGGTATGCAGTCCACATGAAAGAAATGTACAACAACATGAAACAACTGTTACACACCATCAATTATGACAAGTATAAGTGGCAGATTTGTGGTGACCTTCAGGTCATTGCCATCTTGATGGGGCTACAGCAGGGTTACACAAAGTTTTGCTGTTTCCTCTGTCTGTGGGACAGCCGTGCCAGGACTTCCCACTACAAGAAAAAGGATTGGCCCCAACGACAATCACTAGAACCGGGGGAAAAGAATGTACTTAACGAACCACTTGTAAAGTCCCACAAGATCTTGCTCCCTCCTCTCCACATCAAACTTGGACTAATGAAGAATTTTGTAAAGGCCATGGATCGAAATGGGGCATGATTTTTATACCTACGTGATAAATTTCCAAGACTTAGTGAGGCCAAAATCAAGGAAGGTGTATTTGTCGGTCCACAGATACGTCAGCTCTTCCGAGATCAGCGTTTTGATGATATCCTCACAGGTAATGAAACGTTAGCTTGGAATGCTTTCCAGCAAGTGGCCACAAACGTTCTAGGAAACAATAAGGCTGACAATTACCAGGAGCTTGTAGAAACCCTCTTGCAGCGTTACGAGGGACTAGGGTGCAACATGTCTTTGAAATTACACTTTTTACACTCTCATCTGGATTTCGTCCTGCTAACTGCGGTGCTGTCAGTGACGAGCATGGGGAACGATTTCATCAGGACATTACTACCCTCGAAAAAAGGTACCAAGGGAAATGAAATGCAGCAATCAGACTATTGTTGGACCCTTGTTAGAGATGCTCCAGAAACTCATTACAAGCGACAGGCAAAAAGGCGTCGCTGTGAATCATTTCCGCTATGAGCATTATTATCATATGGTATGTATACGCAAATGTGTAAAACTTGTTTTATAGATTAAAAAAAAAAAAAAAAAAACTAGAGCTGATCTGGTGTTTTAACGGCCATTTTCATATTCAGCAGCCCAAACAACATAATGGTAACTTGGTTTAATCTCAGATACACACAAAAAGTCAAAATTTGTTGTCCAGTGATTGATGGATTGGGTGTCATGCCGGACACCCTAAGGCTTTGTCACCCTGTTTCACATTCTTAACAACAGGGCTGTTATGAGAGACTTTGTATATATTTTTTAAAAATTATTTTTGTAGTTGATTGTGTTTGTCTGTTTTTTTTATTATTTTAATTGTTTGTTTGTTTGTTTTTATTTTTCAAAAGGGTAAGGCGCACACACATACTTTCACACAATTTTACAGTTTTGATTTACTATATTTGGGCTGAGTGATGGAGGGAGAAGATACTAGATTTAGATATCGGAAATCAAATTTTATTATTTTGAATTTACTACACTATATATCCTAAACACAACCCATTAATGGTTGAACGGGATACTTTGTCTTAAAAAAAAAAAGTGGGCGATGACTTTTTTTTTAAATCAAAAATACTCGTTCAACCCTTGATGGATTATAATTAGGATGTATGGTGTGGTTAATTCAAGATAATAATTCTGATATCAAAATATGGCATCATCTGCCCACTCCAATCAGTCCAAAGTGAGTAAACCAAAAACGTAAAATTGTGTGAATGTATGTGTGAACCACCACCAACAGTAACACCTGATTTTAATAATGAAACACCCACAATCACCTTGCCAATAACTTGCGATGAATTCACGCTGGACGAGATCAAACAAGCCGTTAAAAGATTTAAAAATTTTAAAGCTACTGGAGTTGACGAAATTTCAGGGGAAATGATTAAAGCAGTTAATGACAACAACCTCTTGAGAATTTTAGATATTATAAATGAAGTATGGAGAGAAGAACCACCACCACAACAATGGAAAGACAGTATTATTGTAAAGTTACCGAAAAAGGGTGATCTATCAGACTGTAATAACTGGCGTGGTATATCTCTACTATCAGTACCTGGAAAATTATTATGTTGCATGATGTTAGAAAGACTTAAATTGCATGCTGACGAAAAGATCAGAGAAGAACAAGCGGGTTTCAGGCCGAAACGATCATGTATTGATCAAATATTCACACTAAGAACAATTATAGAAGAATCGGTGGAAATGCAATCGCCACTTATTATCACCTTCGTCGATTTTCAAAAAGCCTTTGATAGTCTACACCGCCCATCATTGTGGAAGATACTTACAATCTATGGTTTTCCAACAAAATATGTGAATATAATCAAAGCGCTATATGACAATGCAAGATGTTGTATTAGAACAAATAAAGGGAATACAGAATGGTTTACAGTAGAAACAGGGGTGAAACAAGGCTGTATTATGTCACCACTACTTTTTGGAATAGTTATTGATTGGGTTATGAGAAACTATACCCACAATGAACAATTAGGTATAAAATGGACAAATGGAAAATTCCTGGGGGACCTGGATTTCGCAGATGATTTAGCATTCTTAAGTTCAACACCCAGACAATCCCAAGAAGCAGTAAATAATTTGTGTCATCTCTCAGTTAAAATAGGTCTCCAAATAAATGCCTCTAAAACTAAAGCTATGAACTTTTCTAACGAGACCTTTGATATCATCTTGAACGGGGAAAAACTACCGAAAGTTGAAAGTTTCAATTATTTAGGCAGTAAAATGACTCAGGATGGTGACACAACAAGAGAAATCCATACTAGAATTGCTTTGGCAGCTAGCGCCTTCAATAGATTATCTAACATTTGGAAATTACGATCATTGAATATACATACCAAGCTTCGTCTGTTTAATTCAAATGTTATCTCAGTGTCCCTATAGGTGTCGGCAAAACACGGGAAGTAGCAGTTACCGGTTATAAGCATTTTGCCCAATTGGCGTAGGGCATGGCGCCAGGGGCTACTTCCGACAGTGGGAGAGGTTCTAGGATCTCACTGGACAGCTACCGCCCGCTTCAAGCTGGGCAGCCCCCAGTCAATAAGGTGTTGTCCCGCCACTGTCTGCTTTCCCCATTGGGTGCATGGGGATTAGGGTCAAACCCGAACTGTGGACAGAAAATTTTGCACCAAGCAATTATCGAAAAAATAGAAATAAGCAAACTCTCAGATTGGGATGCTGGAACGTCCGGACTATGTTGACTGGACTATCCGAAAACCTACAGGAAGACAGCCATAATTAATGATAAGCTTAAACGACTTCAGGTGGATATAGCTGCACTTCAGGAAACGCGCCTGGCGGGCTCTGGAATGGTGAGCGAGAAGGACTACACCTTTTATTGGCAAGGGAAAGATCTTGATAAAGCTAGAGAACACGGAGTAGGTTTTGCGGTCAAAAAATCGCTAACTAACATGGTTGAACCAGGCGAGAATGGATCAGAACGCCTGTTAACGCTCCGCCTGCAAACTAGCACAGGTCCCATCACCCTTGTCAGTGTGTATGCTCCTACTCTGTACTCTGCCTCAGAAGCTAAAGATGAGTTCTACGAGAATCTAGCAGCAGTAATCAAAAGCATACCTAGGCAAGAACAGCTTGTTCTCCTTGGTGACTTTAACGCTAGAGTGGGTGCCGATAATGTTTCATGGCCTTCATGTCTGGGCAGGTTTGGTATTGGCAAGATGAATGAAAATGGACAACGGCTCTCAGAGTTGTGCGTCCACCGTGACCTCTGCGTGACCAACACGTACTTTCAGACAAAACCCCAGCATAAGGTGTCATGGAGACACCCACGATCCAAGCACTGGCACCAACTTGACCTGATTCTCGTCAGAAGGCCACTCCTCAGGTCTGTGCTCTCCACGCGCTCGTACCATAGTGCAGACTGTGACACAGATCACTCCTTGGTTTGCTGCAAAATCAGAGCACAACCAAGAAAACTCTATCGTGTCAGACATGAAGGGAAACCACACATTGATACCAGCAAGATGTCAGACCCTTTCATGATCGCTCAATTCACTGCGACCTTCAAGAAAGTGCTCAGTAGCCCTCAGCATGGTGATACTATTACAGAGAACTGGGAGCATCTACGGAACACCATTCAAAGTACTGCACTTGCCATCTTTGGTAAGAAAACAGCAAAGTCAAATGACTGGTTTGACGCTTCATCAGATGTGATGGCACCTGTTATTGAAGCTAAGCGCAGTGCTATGAATGAATACAAACGTTCACCGAGTGCCAGAACCCTACAGATCCTGAGGGCTACGAGAAGCAAAGTTCAACAAACTGCTCGACGCTGTGCAAATGACTATTGGCTCCAGCTCAGTGAGAGCATCCAGATCGCAGCGCAAACAGGCAACATTAGACAAATGTATGACGGTATAAAGAAAGCACTTGGCCCCCATAAAAGTAAGACGGCACCGCTAAAAACCATCAGCGGAGAGAAGCTAACCGATAAGGGTAAGCAGATGGAGAGGTGGGTCGAGCACTACTCTGAGCTTTACGCTAGAGACAATACCGTTACGCCTGCAGCCCTTGATGCTGTCAATAGTCTGCCAACTATGGAGGAGCTGGATGCCGAACCAACATTAGAGGAACTCAGTAAGGCCATTGATAGCTTGGCCTCTGGCAAAGCACCAGGCAGTGATGGGATTCCTCCTGATTTAATCAAATGCTGTAAGAGCACGCTATTACATCCCCTGCATAGGATGCTGTGCCAGTGCTGGGAAGAGACAACTATTCCTCAAGACATGCGAGATGCCAAGATTGTAACACTGTATAAAAATAAAGGAGACAGAAGTGATTGCAATAACTACAGAGGCATCTCTCTTCTTAGTATTGTTGGTAAGGTTTTTGCCAAAGTCATCTTAATGCGACTACACAAGTTAGCTGAGCGCATATATCCAGAGGCACAGTGTGGATTCCGAGCTGGCAGATCAACAACAGACATGATCTTCTCTCTCCGCCAGCTTCAGGAAAAATCAAGAGAGCAGAAAAGACCATTATATATCGCCTTTATAGACCTCACAAAAAGCATTCGACCTGGTTAGTAGGGATGGACTCTTTAAAATCCTCCTGAAAATAGGCTGCCCTTCTAAAATGCTGGAAATGATAAAGTCATTCCATGACGACATGAAGGGAACAGTCCAATATGCTGGAAGCACGTCACAGCCCTTTGATATACGAAGTGGCGTTAAACAAGGCTGTGTTCTGGCTCCGACCCTCTTCGGAATCTTCTTTGCCTTACTCTTGAAACATGCATTCAGAGATGCAACTGAAGGAATATGCCTTCACACTAGGTCAGATGGCCGTCTGTTTAATCTTTCAAGGCTGAAGGCAAAAACAAAAATCAGAAGGGTCACTATAAGAGACTTGTTGTTCGCTGATGATGCTGCAGTCGTCACTCAAAGCCAACAGGAGCTTCAGAGCTTGATGAATCGCTTCACTAAAGCATGCAAGGACTTTGGCCTCACAATAAGTCTAAAGAAAACGAATGTGCTGAGTCAGGATGTGGGTGCTGCACCAGTTATCACTATCGATAACTATGAATTGGCAGTGGTGCACCACTTCACATACCTAGGGTCTACCATCAATGACAAACTCTCACTGGATACAGAAATCGACAGCCGCATTGGCAAAGCTGCAGCTACCTTTGCCCGCCTCACATCGCGTGTTTGGGGAAACTCTAAACTCACAATGAAGACCAAAGCTGCGGTATATAATGCCTGCGTCACCAGCACACTCCTATATGGCAGCGAGACCTGGACGACCTATGCTAAGCAAGAAAGAAGGCTCAATACCTTCCATTTGCGGTGTCTACGCCGCATCCTCGGCATCTCGTGGAAAGATAAAGTGACAAATGTCGAGGTGTTGTCACGTGCTGGCCTTCAAAGTATGTATACGCTGCTTAGACAGTGCAAGCTTCGCTGGCTTGGCCATGTTCGCCACATGGAAGATGGTCGCATCCCAAAAGATATCTTCTACGGACAATTAGCAGATGGCAAGAGAACAGTTGGGCGACCACAGCTGAGGTTCAAAGATGTGTGCAAGAGAGATATGAGGGCACTGGACATGGATCCAGCAGCATGGGAGGATGAGGCTGCCGATCGCACTAAGTGGCGATGCTATTTACGGCACCACCTCAGATTGGGCGAAGAGAGGCTCACACAAGAAGCAGAGGTGAGGAAAAAACGTCGAAAGGAGCACCAGGAAAATAAGCAGCTGAGGGCTGCCACCTCAGGGGCGCGTTCCCATAGTCAGTTATGACTGAAGGGGCTATTATTATTATTATTATTATCTCAGTGTTAACATACGGCTGTGAGAGTTGGAAAATAACAAAATCATTGGAGAACAAGCTGAATACATTCGAGAACAAATGTCTTAGAAAACTCATGAACATCAGTTGGAAAGAATTCAAGACTAATCGACAAATAAGAGAAGACTCTAGGCAGAAATATGTCTCCGACTATATAAGGAAAAGACGATATAGGATTAGGGTTAACTCTAAATGGTACGAAACTACAAATAATATACACATATTCACTACTGAGCGTTCAGCCACAGTATTTGGAAATTACCGACTTTAATATATAGGCTAGCCTATATATTTATTACGATTATAATAAATCATACCCCTTTAATAACTCACAAGTGGAAGAAATTAGGTTATACTTACTTAGTTGTTCTTCTACCGTAAGTTGTAGAGGTTTGGAAGAGAGATCGCTATACTATCCTATAACTTGTTAGGCCTACTCCAATAATCTTCCACAGATACCTCATTTCTGAGGTTTGAATCTGGCTTTTGTGGGTTTGTAGGCCTAGTCATTGCCCATGACTCGCATCCATACATCAAGACTGGGACATAGGTAGAGCGGTATACAGCCAACTTCACTTTTGCTGAGGAATCCTCAATTTATGGCCTGAAAAAGTCTCCCAGCTGCTGACGAAAATTATGTTATAATAACCGAAAATAGAACAGAGCAAAGATAGCTTAACAGAAGGATTGAGGACTAGATTGGAACCAGGCAAGGAGAAAGACAATAGGATAGTTTTGCGCTCTCACTGGCCAACCTGTACACCCCAGTGTAGAAGAGGAATGACTAAGTAAAGATAGCTTAAATGACAGACTACATTCTTAAAAAATAAACACCATTTCTTCTTCTTTGGTTCTTGGCCACTGACCACCAAAGCAATTGGGGGCTGACACACCTGGTGGCGTTTTGTAGGGCAGCAACAAATGTCTTCACTTTGCACAGTCGACAGCCATCCTTCGTGTGGTGCCCCAGCTCTGGTTCATGCTTAGCATCTCTGTCTCCACAGTTCTCCACCAGGTGGCTTATGGCCGTCCTGGTTTTCTCTTTCCTTCTGGAATCCATAGCGTGGCAGTTCTGGTGGTGGTATCAGGGTCTCTTCTGAGGATGCGGCCAACCCAATTCCAGCGTCTACCCACTATAAAAAATGCATGTCTTCTTGGTGGCTCCAAGTTAGCAGTTCTTGGTTGGTGATGGAGTTTGGCGAGAAAATTCAAAGAATTTTTCTTACGCAAGTTGTGTGGAAAGAGGACGATTTGAACATTTCTGTTTCTGTTTCTCTCCAGCATTCTGCACCTTGCAGAAGTACAGAAATTGCGCAGCTCTTATACATTTTTAATGTAGTGTTTATACTGTAATGGGCGGATTTCCAGGTGTTGTTTAGATTGGCGAAGGCAATTCTGGCTTTTTTCATTCGGCTACTGAAGTCTTTGCTTGTTCTGCCATCTGGTGTTACTATGCTTCCTAAGTATGTAAATGTGTTTATATACTGCTCAAAAAAAGTTAAAGGCCACTTTCAATTTTTAGGTCATTTCAACTAAGCTGTTTTTTTTAAAACCTGAACACTCAGTCAAAAAAGTTTTGCTGCATTTTGTTGCATGCTTAAACAATGTTTGTTAATCTGACAATAAATCAAATCTGTGTTACGTGTGTGTACCTCCAAGGTCAATCAAATGCACGTGGTGGAAAAGGAAATAATGCATGTTTGAAAATGCTTCCTATGGCAAAGCCTGTTGATAACATTGCTGAAATTTGCTTTTCACGTGCAAGTCGTGACTATAGTGAACACATTTCACCCACTTTTCGGAAGGAACGGGCAATGGGTATGTTTGTAACATTTACCATTTTAGCCATGGGTCAGCGTGTCTTGCTGTCTTGTGGTAGACCTTGGACGTCCTGACCTGCGTTGTTCTGCGACACTGCCGGTTGCAATATAACGATCACGCAGAGTTTGTATGACAGAGTGGGCAACTCCTAATCTCCTAGCAACTTCTCGCAGCCCTACATCATCCTGCAGCCATGCCATCGCTCTCCATCTGTCAACATTGGTCAAGCGTCTTAGCTGAGCCATGGCTAAAATGGTAAATGTTACAAACATACCCATTGCCCGTTCCTTCCGAAAAGTGGGTGAAATGTGTTCACTATACACATTGATCATTATGTCGTCTATCTGGTTTCTGTCATGGCCATTTGGTGACTCCCATACTAATTTGTGGATTTCCATGTGTGGAAAATGTGTTCCACCAATGATAAGGTTGTTAATGCCACAAAAGCCTATTAATTTATCACCATTTTCATTTGCTATTCCGATGCTATGTCTTCCCATTACTCTTTTGTTGTATGTATTATGTGTTCCAACCTTTGCATTGAGGTCTCCCATTACTGTGATAGATCATACCTTGGTGTACATTCCATTTCTTTTTGTCATTGTTGGTAAAACATGTCCTTGTCCTCTTTGTCACTGTCATTTGTTGGTGCATTGCATTGTATTGTGGTGATGTTAGTGAATCTCCCTCTCAGTCTCGCTCTTATCACTTTCTTGTTGACTGGATTCTATTCCATTAATGATCTTTCTATGCCCTTCTTCAGGAGAATGGCTATGCCTTCACTTAATTGACCGTCCTCCCTTCCCAAGTAAAGCACTGCTTCCCATGCTGCTGTTTTAAATTCTTCCTGCCCCAGTCCATCTACTCTTACTTATCCCTAGTATGTGTAGTCTGTAGTTTTTTATTTCCATTATAATTGGTTTCAGTTTCCCAGTCTCGTTCATTGTTCTTACATTCCAAAATCCAATTCTTGTTTCGTGTTTAACGATCAAGATGTCCATTTTCATGCCAGTGGCATCCTTTCGGCTTTCACCACTGGCAGTCATACAAGCTTCCGGATGTCCATCCTGCAGCAAAACAGGTTCATTTGTTGTTGTTTCCGTAACGATTATGATTTTTTACTTAAGACAGGGGTGTCTACCCTGTGCTAAAACCCTCAACCTTGAGAACCATGGTAGCAGCTTTTTTCTGACCCCTACCCGCGCAGATCTGTCCAGCTTGGTAGAACCTGCCAGGAGTAAAACTTACGCTGGCATAACTCTGGGGGTTGTCAGGGTACACAAGCCACCTTACCGCTACATGGTATAGGCACCATTGATGGCAGAAACTATTTGAAGTTATATAATTCACTATCATTTGAACATTGTTTGTATTTAACCCATGTACATGAAATGCAAGGTCTGTCTCATGCATGAGTTTGACCTCTCATTTATCACTTCTTCTACACCCTTAACTGTAATTTTGGTGTTTAGATGCTACATCTCCTGCACATTTTTTTTTTAATGAAAAATATCCTGTTTGACCTCTGCTTAGGTTTTATAATGTAGCTAATTTGAGATAATAATTTTGTTTTCCAATAGGTGAATATGGTATCATTTCGAGCCTCCAAGCAGTCCAAATAGAGCAAATCAGAAATGTCAAATTGTGTGAATATGCATGTGTATGTGTGTGTCCTCCCTTGTCCTAAAACGGCAGTCTCTTTACACATAACAAAAATTCTATTCCTTTATTAGCCCCATGTAGTTCTCATGGGTTCCAGAAGAGACAAAGAAAGAATAGGACTACACGGTTATTAATATGACAAGGGGCCGGCAACCTCATTATGTAAAACAAATTGCCACCAAAACAACCACTGATGTGAATGCTTGGTGCAGGCTTCCTGCTCCATAAGGAGCGCAAAGGAAAATAAAGATGATTCCTATATTAGCTCTCTATATGTTAGCGAGTATCTGCCTGAATGGCGAGTGGACACCTGTCATTGTACAGGGATAAAAGGAATACTCACGTAAAAATCAGTCTCAGGTTATATATACGAACCGGAGATTCTCGCCTCGAGTAGTAGCGGCCGTACGTTATAAATAAATAAAAAAATATTAGATCTCTTAAAAGTTTATCTCTTTCATTTTGTCACACTTACTTTATAGAAGTATCTGGACAGGATATCATGGTTATTCCTTGTCGGATTCTGCTCATTTATGTATTTTTGTAATTGGTATTATAACGTTTTTTAAATGGGTTTTCTGTATTTGACTTTAACTGTCCCACACATCGGTAATGGAATGTGTGCCAGGACGAAGGGTTTGACTTAAAGTTTTCTAGTAAATTATGTTATCATTGAGCACCATGCTACGTATTTCATTTCTTATTCCTTTATATTGTTCAGAATTTTCTTGCGCCCAATTTCTTCTGTATAGTATTGTGGTGAAGCTAAAATGATCTGTAACTCCAGGCCTTTACACCCCTCACCCTGTTTATTATTTTTGTTTGGTTTTATTTTTTTATTACTTTTTTAAAATCTCTTTTTTATTTTTATTTGTTTACTTTTTTTTTTTAACGTGCTTGCAAATTTATTAATTTTGATTTGCAGTTGGACAGGAGATATCATGCCACTTTCTAGTGTTAGCAATTTTTAAAATTATTTTGAATTTAAAACAAAATGTATGCATCAGAAGTTGAATGGAATATTTGTCATCATCAAATAAAAAAAAATAAAAAATACTGCCACTCTACATTTTACAGAATTTCACATACTGTGGGAACTAATGCACTGTATTTAAGTCCAGTACAGTTTCAGTTTTTTTCAAGCAAAGTAAACTGTTGTTAACATCTAGTAATTAACATTATTATTTAAATGGTTACTGTTTACTGACAAGTATCTCACTTATTTTACCAGGCTGCAAGAAAAATGGAAAGTAAAGTTCCAAACCTAGCGTTAGGAATAAAACAGGAAGTAGATAGTGAGGTAAGATTTTGTTGTTAATGTCATTATCATGCATTTTAAAAAATCAGTGCTCGCTTACAGGCATGGCAATTATGTGCTGAGGTTATTTATATCCATTTGTTACCCTTAAGTTCCTTAAGGAGCACAGACCTTCAGTCAACTTATGCCACAGACCTTCAGTCAACTTATGCCACAGACCTTCAGTCAACTTATGCCACAGACCTTCAGTCAACTTATGCCACAGACCTTCAGTCAACTTATGCCAAGACCTCCTGTTGTATGCCATCAGCTCAAGGTCTTTGCATACCTCCCTCATCTTTTTCATTGCTGTCTCCAGTTCTCTTCTCCCTGTGTTTTTTTAGTCTATGAAGGTTTTATATTGAGCCATGTTACACAGTTTCTTCTTCTTCCTCTTCTTCTTCGTTCATCCTGAAAAGGACGGTTGCATTGTGTCCGTTTAACTCTTAGTATACGAGCTGCCTTTCATGACTACCATTACAGATTTTGCAATAAATAATTTATTTATAAAGATAACATAAGTGTTATATATCAAAATGTGAAGAAATGAAACCCCTATATCATGCACGTAACTAAATTGTTCAGTGGTTTTAAACATGCATTCAGCTATAAATTTTCGCTATTGACGGGGATCGATCATCGGCCTCTCTAGAAGGCCGCTCGTATACTAAGAGTTAAGGCAATGCTGCGATATCTGCACCTTTCGGCCGACACATCCGACTTCAGCATGGCATTTTTGGGACCGGGTTTGCCTTCCCACTTCGATCCCTACTCTCTCAGCCAGTTTGCAGTGATGCAGCCTGTTTCCAGGACCACCACTCGGAGGTGGAGTAGGGTCTTGGTCAGCTCTGGTTCGCTGACCCTGACGCAAGCAGTCAAGCTATGGGTCGCTGACTGCATTCTCTATTGCTGCATCTTTGGGTCCCTCACAGTTTAACTTGAGCATTAACAGAAGGAAGAACCTTTGTGTCATGTTATGGTACTAAACATTCATAGAGAAAATAAAGGACTCTTACTGATGGATTTTTGTGGCGCTGACAGTCACTGATGCTGGGAATTGATTTAGTTGTGCCACCCATTTCCCTATCGAAAACTAAAACCATCATCCACAAGTACAAAAATCAGAGGAAGGTGTTTTATACAACAGAGATGACCCAATCCACCAACTAAACATACACCAACAGACCATCATTTTCTGCCTCAGAACTGGCCACTGCAGATTACTTGGCCTCTTGTCGCCTCAGGAAATCTCATATAAATGAATGTCCATGTGGAACTGGAATCCAGACCCCCGAACACATGCTCCAAAACTACCCAACCCATGATGACCCACAATGCCTGACCTGGCTAAAGGATGCTGAGCTCAAGCAGAAGCTATGGGGCTGCCGTGCTGACCTGGAAGAGACTGGACTTCGTCCTGGCGACAGGCCTACAGATTTAGCATGACTACAAATTTAACGCAGAAGAAGTAGAAGAAGATTTAGTTCAGATGCTGGATTAGATGCATGTGGTTATTATTTATTATTTTAAAATTAATTTTATCTGCCACAACAGACTTTTTGTTCTTTTTTTTTTCTCAGGTTAAAAGAAATATGGAAGCTAATGTCCCAAATCTCTCTGTAAGAATAAAGCAGGAAAAAAACCATGAGGTAAATAAGATTTTTTACAGTAAGTAGGAACTGTCAGAAAAAGTTTTTCCTCATAGAGAGTCACATGTTGCACTTTTGTACAAAATATTGAAATTGATGTCCGCACGCTGATTATGTCTGCAACAATAATGCAGACATAATATCCAGTCTTTGTTGCCTTTAAATTATGAAGAATGTGTCACAATTTTCATTTTATTCAAGAGTTAATTGCATTTTTAAATGAAGTATTGTATTCCTGTCCACCCCTGTTCCCAAAAACACCCGAACATAATTACCGAATTTGTGTGTTTTGTTCGTGTCAAAGGCCTAGCACATATTTCTGGTATCACTGAAATTTCCTCTTGTGCTGAAAATTACAATAATTCCTCTTTGCCTTATTACAAGGTATTTTTAAACCAATATTCAAGATGGAAGTTTGAGAATAAATTATCACGAACTTCCAGTGTCTAGTCATACATATATAGTGACAGAATCATATTGGCAGATGTTTTTATCATTGATTTTAAAAAAAGTAAAAAAATTATTGTTGCCTGCTTTACCAAAAGAAGAATAATCGTTATGTCAAGTGGGTGCTAGAGTTTAAACTTCAAATTGCAGAACAGTGACTGGTACAAGTACATATCCTTAAATCCGAAATGCTTGGGGACAGCCGTGTTTAGGAAATCGGAATATTTTCAGTTTCCAAATGTCGCCCTAAATGTGTTAGAAAGTCACTCAAAATGTGTTAATAGATGGGCCAAAAAAAAACTTTTGATTTTCAGAATATTTTGGTTTTTGGGTGTTTGGATTCAAGGATACAGACCTGTGCTGGGAACTGATTTTTGCTGTTGTGGTTTTTTTTATTTTTAGTTGTGATCATCTGTTTTACACTTATACATTATAACATGTAGCATAACTACAAGACTACAAGATATAATGAAATGAATATCCAAGATAGTGGTGTAAGAGTACCAGATGGTGGTGTAAGAGTACCAGATGGTGGTGTAAGAGTACCAGATGGTGGTGTAAGAGTACCAGATGGTGGTGTAAGAGTACCAGATGGTAGTGTAGGAGTACCAGATAGTGGTGTAGGAGTACCAGATAGTGGTGTAAGAGTACTAGATAGTGGTGTAGGAGTACCAGATAGTGGTGTAAGAGTACTAGATAGTGGTGTAGGAGTACCAGATGGTGGTGTAAGAGTACCAGATAGTGGTGTAAGAGTACCAGATGGTGGTGTAAGAGTACCAGATAGTGGTGTAAGAGTACCAGATAGTGGTGTAGGAGTACCAGATAGTGGTGTAAGAGTACTAGATAGTGGTGTAGGAGTACCAGATGGTGGTGTAAGAGTACCAGATAGTGGTGTAAGAGTACCAGATAGTGGTGTAAGAGTACTAGATAGTGGTGTAGGAGTACCAGATGGTGGTGTAAGAGTACCAGATGGTGGTGTAAGAGTAAAGCAAAGACTGAACTTTGAGGTCATCATCATCATTTTCCTGTGCTCTCCTTACCGAGCATGGAGCCATCACTGTAGCTGGTCTCCCTGCAGGAAGCATCACTGTAGCTGGTCTCCTTGCAGGAAGCATCACTGTAGCTGGTCTCCCTGCAGGAAGCATCACTGTAGCTGGTCTTCTTGCAGGAAGCATCACTGTAGCTGGTCTCCTTGCAGGAAGCATCACTGTAGCTGGTCTCCTTGCAGGAAGCATCACTGTAGCTGGTCTCCTTGCAGGAAGCATCACTGTAGCTGGTCTCCCTGCAGGAAGCATCACTGCAGCTGGTCTCCTTACAGGAAGCATCACTGCAGCTGGTCTCCTTGCAGGAAGCATCACTGTAGCTGGTCTCCCTGCAGGAAGCATCACTGTAGCTGGTCTCCCTGCAGGAAGCTTCACTGTAGCTGGTCTCCTTACAGGAAGCATCACTGTAGCTGGTCTCCTTGCAGGAAGCATCACTGTAGCTGGTCTCCCTGCAGGAAGCATCACTGCAGCTGGTCTCCTTACAGGAAGCATCACTGCAGCTGGTCTCCTTGCAGGAAGCATCACTGCAGCTGGTCTCCCTGCAGGAAGCATCACTGTAGCTGGTCTCCCTGCAGGAAGCTTCACTGTAGCTGGTCTCCCTGCAGGAAGCATCACTGTAGCTGGTCTCCCTGCAGGAAGCATCACTGCAGCTGGTCTCCTTGCAGGAAGCATCACTGTAGCTGGTCTCCCTGCAGGAAGCATCACTGTAGCTGGTCTCCTTGCAGGAAGCATCACTGTAGCTGGTCTCCCTGCAGGAAGCATCACTGTAGCTGGTCTCCTTGCAGGAAGCATCACTGTAGCTGGTCTCCCTGCAGGAAGCATCACTGTAGCTGGTCTCCTTGCAGGAAGCATCAGTGTAGCTGGTCTCCCTGCAGGAAGCATCACTGTAGCTGGTCTCCTTGCAGGAAGCATCACTGTAGCTGGTCTCCCTGCAGGAAGCATCACTGTAGCTGATCTCCTTGCAGGAAGCATCACTGTAGCTGGTCTCCCTGCAGGAAGCATCACTGTAGCTGGTCTCCCTGCAGGAAGCATCACTGTAGCTGGTCTCCTTGCAGGAAGCATCACTGTAGCTGGTCTCCTTGCAGGAAGCATCACTGTAGCTGGTCTCCTTGCAGGAAGCATCACTGTAGCTGGTCTCCTTGCAGGAAGCATCACTGTAGCTGGTCTCCATGCAGGAAGCATCATCAAACATTCACATCTTCTTGCAGCAGTGGTTTCTGTGGCAATTGGTCTTACATGGTGAGGTTGCTAGCCTCATGCACAACCTCATATTAGTCACCTTGTATGACAGTGCTTGAGGGTACAGTAGTCCTATACTTTCTATGTCTCTTCAGAGACTCTCGGGAACTACACAGGGCAAGTGAGTGCAGGTATTTATAAAACTGGTAGAAAACTATTAAAATGTTAATGTATTCATGGTGATCTGAAGTCATCAGTGATATTTGGTGTTCCTATGAAACAGTCATAACTCTTGATTTGTTAACTCAGTTTTATGTACCTACTTATACATGATATAATTTTTTTTTTCTTGTCAGTTTATTGAAATGAAGATTCCATGTCTAACTGAAAATGTGAAACTGGAAACTCCACAAGATTGTGATGTGAGTTCTTCTCTCTTCCGCAATTTTTTCCCCAAAAATTCAAATATTTGTAAGCATTTAAGTTTGGATTTATGTAAAAGTGAATACAAATAATATATGTGGCGCTGCTGTCATTTATTAGTCCATCTGACCTGTTATGTTTCTAGACTATGGTCATTATTCTTGGTATATAAAAGCATTGAACATAAGTACAGCAGCAGTAAGTATTTGTCTCAGGTTGATGTTATGTTGCGAAAGGTTTAAATCTTAGTCAGATTACAAGAACAGCTATGCTATGGACCCCTGAAGGAAAGCGAAAGAGAGGCAGACCAAAAACAACTTGGCAGAGAACTGTGGAAGCCAAGATGCAAAGAATGAACCAGAGATGGGGCACTGCACGAAGGATGGCTGCCGACTCAGCAAAGTGGAAGCAGTTTGTTGCTGCCCTTCAAGACATCACCAGCTGTGATGGCCACTGACTGCTTTGACAGTTGGTGGTAAGGATCAAAGAACAAGAATAATGAGAAATAGAAATTAAAGAACTGGAAATGTGTCAGTCTTGTCTCCACTAAATTTAGAACATTAAATATTTGTCCTGACAGATTTAGTGATCTTAACTTTTTTTAATTGGTATTTTATTTTATTAAAAAATTTTTTGTTTTATATAGTAACTTTAAATTTAATGTTATATACAGGAACATCCAGATAAAAAATGGTGGAATGAACCCACTGATGTTGATGAGAAAGCCCGCCCTTTCAATAATAAATTGACCAATGAGATGCCTTCCCTCATTCCAGATGAGAGCAGATTTGTTGGTAAGCTCGTTTTTCATGAAGCATTTAGGTTGAATTTGTAAAATTACCATATTTATCTTGCAGGAAGTATCACAAAACATTCACATGCTCTTGTAGTAGTGGTTTTGTAGCAGTTTGTTTCACATGATGAGGCTGCCAGCCTCAAACAACCTCATATTAGTCACCTTGTACAACATGCTTGAGGAAGCACTAGTTGTATTCTTTTGTATTCTTCTTTTGTCTTATAAGAAACTCCCATGAACTACATAGGGCACATCTTGAAATGTACAGCAAATAAGAGTGTACACGCCCATTGAGGCATATTGAGAATATGGTGTTAGGCCCATATTTTCTTGACCGTCCGCACACTAGGGGTGATGTGGTCAGCATCACGCTGGCTGTCTTAACCTTCCCAGAGTTGCTCTGTACTACCAAAGTAGGTAGTAAATATAGTTGGAAATCTATTGCAACAGATCATTTTATATGGAAATAGAACTTTATCTGAGTTGATAATTGTTTGTACTACATGTTACACATCAATGAAGTAACAGCAGATTGTCAATATCTTGTGTTTATAAATATTACTGTATAAATAATTGACTGACTGTTATGAACAGATATTGTCCAGGAAATATTATAAGGTGAAAATTGAAGGTTCTAAAAATCATTACCCTGACTCAAGTACTTTACTCATTCTGCCCAAACGGGCGTATGGTGCACCACATAGGCCTTTCATTATATCCAGGGTGTATGGCATGCCAAGGTAATATATGCCGCATTTGAGCGGAAAATTATAGAATATCTGGCGATAAGCCAGTTAAAAATTATTTCATTACATCCGGCACATGTGTGTGAACGTTTGTGAGCGAAAAAAGAAATTTATGAAGTTACAGTTGTGTGCTTTATATCCATTGCTAGACATTACTTTGGATGAAAGTAAGATGTTGTAAATGAGAAAACATTGCAGAAAGAAGATTGGATGTTTTCATTCCATATTTAGGAGACATGACCTTTGCAGTAACGCGCAGACATTTTCCATGTGGAAATAATTTGAATTACCCCACAAAACACGCAAGTTTTG